>JAINUG010000007.1:2575000-2930000 GCA_029706075.1 Aldrovandia affinis
TTCTGTTAAATATGGTTTGGAGTGATGCAGTTGTCAAAAGAACAGAACCACAGCTAATGAAAAACATGTACAGGTAGTGAATGCACCATGGCGTAGTCTACCAGCATCTGGAATTCTGCAGAAGTAGTACAATGCCACTGTACCACGAGAAAGCCAATCAAATCATGTTTAGCTGATGGAAGTGGAAAACACTGTCTCAGCCATTGTTCCAGAATGCTTGATTGGATTCAGACCTGGTGACTAAGAAGGCCATAGCATGTGGGTAACTTCAGTGTCGTGCTCCACAAACCGTTGTGCAATATGTTGTGCTCTGCGGACAGGGGGGCATGCTTTTTACATTGGGTGAAGATGTTCACTCAGCACCATTAATTAAGTAAGGACTTACATCGACCTCGCCCTCTAAAGGTGTGAGTGCACCCAAACCCTGCCAGGAAAATACACCCCACACCATTACGGAACTACTGTACCAGAATCAGCAGGTCCCCTCACTCTTGGAACACTGTTGTGTTTCCATTTAGTTCACCTGTAAGTACCCATTAATAATGAAGTTTAAGTTCTTATCATTTGTTTCCCTGTTAAATGAATGTACAGGGTTTGACTTCTTGATTGAAACGGTTTCCAATTGATGCTGTAGTCCCACTTCACTTATATTTAAGAGGTGGGCAGAAAAAATGAATTTCTTCACTAATGGAAGACATTCTTGGAACGATTAATGGAAGCACTGTACTATGTTGAAGTTGTGTTCAGAAAATTAATTCAGTGGATTCAAGATCATTAACCACTGAATTCCAACACACACACCACAGTGTGTAAAAAGGGAACTTGGATGTGCTCTGTTTCACATTAAGTGACTATACTGTGACGATTCATAGAATGTTTCTGCAAAAAAGTTTCAGCTACTCTGTATATGTAATTTTATAATATCTTGTTCTGTTCGCACAAACAAAAATATATTTTGGATTTGGTCATTCATTTTATTTTATTTTTTTCTTAAGTAATTGTGGGGTAGTCATTGAACCAGCATTATTGTGTTGCATTTCATTTGTAAATACTTTAATATAAGATGTCACTGCAGCTGTGCTCCTTAACTGGTTGACTATTAAACTATGTTTTAAGTGAGAGATAATGGTTGGCAAAAGTCAAAGGGAAATCCACACACACACCTCGACCATTATCTTAACATATTTACTGACAAGTCTTACAACAATGGTTTTGAAAGCTGCTACGGTACTACAACTATGTTGGTCTACTTCAAGCAATGTACTCACCGCTGAGTGGTTGAGGATTCACTCAAGTATCTTTAAATCAACAACCAAATACATTTTCAGAGGAATGCTGGACTGTATCATGAAGGTGGTTTGCTGATTTACAGCAAACCAATCACAGAGGCACATGTCTGGAAAAGGTGGACATAGAAGGAAGCTAGGGAACATTTCTTTATTTAGGGTTGCTATATGGGAATGGACATGGACATAGACATGGACATGGTGGTTCTGTGTAGCTCAGTTGGTAGAGCATGGCATTGACAACTTAGGTTGTGGGTTCAGTCTGGAGAACTGCCTAGAGAACTGTTTTACCAAGTCATCTACACTGGTACTGGAATGGCATGATGAGGAGACTGGTGATTATCAGGTTTTGAATGCAAATGCTGTGCAGCCATTATCCGAACTCTGCACAACCTCACAGTGTTTAATACACAGTGTTCTCTCTGAGGAACTGAAATCGAGAGTATGAATCTGCTACGCTGGACCAGTTTCCCCAGTAGCTTGCAGGTGGGTCAGATTTCTGTTAACAGCTGAAGAACTTCCACTAGTGGCCATTGGGTGGCGATCAAGTTCTGTGTGTTTCCCCGCTTTACAATACAAGAACTGCAACTTAAGTAAAAAAAACTTTAGTAAAAACTTTGTTTAAAGAGAAGTTGCCAACCACTGACTGGGATTTTAAAAATGGTGACGTTGAATGTATTGTACCCGACAGCGATCCTAGTTACCGTTTAAAGTTTGCCCCTCTCGCTATGGACCGAAGCAGGTGTAGCACGGCGGCTTCCACGCTATCAAGGCACCTGGTGCGCAACTGGGGAAGTAGGTAAAGGAAATAAAGAAAGCGATCCGACTCCTTCATCATCATGCATTCCGGATTAATTATATAGCCTAGCCTAGCAGGCAGTCATTGAAGTAAAGGGTAAAAATGCAATAAATTATATTTGAATGTGTGTAGGCTAGATAAAGATACTGTAGGCTAAATGGTTGAATCTGTTACTTGGATATTAACTACATCGCACAGCCATCATCAACACCCAGTAGCCTACCACGCCGTATGACTGCAGTCAAGCTATTCGCACCTCACAAATGCACAGTCAAACTATACGCATGTAATATTTTATGCGCATCATCACCCTCGATTACGGTAGCCGCTGAGAACCGAGTAGTCAACAGGGTTAGGACGCGCGACGCTCGATTTATTTTCTTTACGGGCAGGAGGAAGACTATGTTTGTACTTTTGCAAACCGCCCAGTTTACTAATAAATAGATAAATTCTGTTGCTGAAAGTGCATGGTGGAATATTGTTTTGTGATTCTGCTAAATAAACTGGCTAGGTAGCCTACTGTAGATTAAAAATAAAAATGAGGGCAGTCATTTAGGAAAGACCACAGGGGGCGCAATAACTCCGCGCCCTACTACTGCCGCTGTTACGTTCTAATTAAGAGTATATTGGTTTACTCCCTCATAATAAACACGTTGTTTTGTACCAAGGGATGGGATTTTAGCACACCGGAGGGAAACTAGCTTGCCATCAGCTCATCACAAAGCTCGCATTTTTCTGTTATGTATTCACTGGTCTGCGTGTTTTTCCAAGCTCAGGGAAATTGACATTACGCACAAATGGTTGTTGTAATGTTAAATCGTTGTAATATACGGGACATTTCTAATTGCATCGCAATAAAGTTGATGTACAGACGAAAGGCTTTGCCCAGGTAGAGTTCTTGTGATTTAGCATACAATCTATTTATTGCTAATTACTGATATGGTCAGTGTCTTAAACGTCACTTTGACTCCGGCAGGACAATGAGTTTGTAATGAGGTTAGAACCGACATTTTCTTAATGCTAATAATAATTCTTAATACCATAGAAAAGGGTGAGATGTAACTAGGCTTCAGACACACTATTATTTTTCACGTGACAAAGTTCCACCATGTAAGCAGTGGTGGACTGCACACATTCAATAATGTAGCACTTTATTCGTCATGACGAATAATGCCCAAGGCAGCAGATATAGGTAGCGATAGTTAAAGTGCCTAATGAAGGCTATTTCTGATAATTATTTTCAGTGGTTTTGTCAAGCAGTTGTGCCAAGTGCCTTAAATTGTAGCTTGGTACATATGTCCTTGTGGACCTTTATAGCAATCAGGATGTACAATTCATTTCAGCATTGTTACTTGTTGTTGTTTTTTAAGGTAAATCAACAGACACAATAAAATATTGTGAAAAAAATGTGAAATGGCCTTTCCGCCCCTGCACTGTAATAACAATTAAACCTTAAACTCTTTCTAAACATGTAAACTATTACAATGTTGATTATTATTGAGTATGTGAATCTGTGAGTCTTCCTTATATTTAACATGCGCAGTGAGGCTCATATTATGTCCAGGAAAGATATTTCCATGCATTATGTAAAGAAAAATATAGGTGTCTTTTCCATGGCTATTTTTTGGATGTAGATTTGACAAAGGTTGACATTTGATGAACATCACACGTTCCCTTTAAGCCCCCGCCTGAGGGAGTTCGGTTGCGTGTTTGGGTGACGTCACTTGGGGGGTTGAGCTCTGACTGGTCTGTTCTCCTCTCCGCATCGCACCTCAACAGAACATACCGGAGAGGGGATGAGGCTGAACGCGGAGGATTTGGATTTACTGGTGAACGTAGACTTAATGTGGATGCTTAATCGCCTGGCAGAGGGACAATGTCGTTTTGGTCAATAAAATATATATCTTAAGGTAAGTTCAGTTTAATTGAGACCAGCATGCCAATACTGTGGGGAAAAACACTGGTATTACACTGTACGGCTGCTGGCGCTGTACTACAACATGTCACATTTTGGAGCACGCATAGTTTGGATACCGCTGTGTTATAGTAGGTTTAATAAAGTGGTGTAAAATGCCGGTTATTCGTGTTTCTGGAGAAAATGTAAAAAACACAGTAACGTGGATTTATGTCTGTAACATACGGACCTGCTTAATTTTGAGGACTGCGCTCTAATTGAAACTCGGATTATGCGAAATCGTTCTCTGAAGTGAGGGAACTATGTGGTTACACCTGGAGAAGCAAGGCATGTAGTTATGGACGTTATATGCGCTTTAACTATAATTTGGGTTGATGTTCTCTTGAGTGGTAATGTATCTTTTGAACAAAAAATGTTTGGCTACGTTTAATCTACTAGATACAGAAGTAGTGAGACATCCTATCCTCATTTTAGTGTTGACAACGACAATGAAATACAAGCAGACAACGTTATCATAGGATCAGATATAGGCAACCCTAAAAATCTGTTTCCACGGAGAACTAAATATTCTTGTATATTTAGAGTATTCATAGACAGCGTATATCCTAGCATGTTTTTACCTTGCGATCACCTTGCTACTGCCGCAATAAATCCGCAACGCATTGGTTTTCTAAGAGGATTCCCCGAGTGAGTGAGCTACAACAGAAACTAAGGGTCTTCCAAAATGTAGGCTACGCAATTCAGCTCAATAATGAACAATGAACCCGAAAATATCGTCTTCATATTGTCTGTGGTGTAAAGAACCGTAAACTGCTTTTATTCAGTTAATTAATATTGTATTAAATATTCAAAGTGGTGCAGTTGCGGATGCCAGAAGGTAGTTCATCTTCTGTGCTAATATCTGACTGGTGGACAAGGATCTATTGCATTTAAGCAGACTTGTTTCCTCATAACAAGGGTATTTCTTATTATTATAATGTTGTCTGTTCTTTCAATCCTTGACTTTTTCTGGGTCTGCAGACTGCAGTTACCTTTACGCATTTCGATACGCACTTGTCCTGTAACAATGTAAGGGCAATGCGCAAAATTTTAACGGTTTCTATTTAATTGTAGACCAACAGTTCGTTTTTGACTAAATTTGGCTAAATGCAAAAATAGAGCACCAGTTGTATTTTGTTGTGTGGCGATAAAAGTGATCATTATTTTCTCCCATTTGTGTATAGCCATCAGCCCCCAACTATAATGCCACCATATCCTGTTATGTACTGCAGGTTTTAGATCAGGGACTCGATGTTGTGTGAATTAATTGTTAATCTAAAGATAATGTCATGTTCACAACATGTTAAACTGTGATTTGTAACCAAATGTTATGTTTATGTTTTGATAAGGTCGGCGGAGATTCCAGCCAGCTACCCCCGTCTGCCAGCATTACCTTTGAAGTAGGTGTGAATGCCATTCACCAATAAAGACAGTCACGTCCCTCAGAAGAAGCTGCCACCTCGTTTCTAACAAGGCCAGAAGACCCTGTCGCTATGGGGAACCAGTTGACAGACATTGCCCCCAACACGCCCTTTCTGCCAAACTTCCAGTCGTTGCACGTGGTGGTCATCGGCCTGGATGCTGCGGGCAAGACCTCACTCTTGTACCGTCTGAAGCTACGGGAGTTCGTAAAGACCATCCCCACCAAGGGCTTCAACACGGAGAAGATCAAAGTGGCGGTGGGAAACTCGCGCTCCACCACCTTCCAGGTGTGGGACGTGGGCGGCCAGGAGAAGCTGAGGCCGCTGTGGAAGTCGTACACGCGACGGACGGACGGCCTGGTGTTCGTGGTGGACTCCACCGAGGTCGAGCGCATGGAGGAGGCCAAGGTGGAGCTGCACAAGATCACACGCACCTCGGAGAACCAGGGCGTGCCCGTGCTCCTGCTGGCCAACAAGCAGGACCTGCCCGCCGCGCTGTCGGTGGCCGAGGTGGAGAAGGCGCTGGCTCTCCATGAGCTGAGTGCCTCCACCCTGCACCACACGCAGGGCTGCAGTGCTGTCGATGGCCAGGGCCTCCAGAGCGGCCTGGAGAAGCTCTACGACATGGTCCTGAGGAGGAAGAAACTTAGACACAGCAAGAAGAAGAGGTGAACTGCCGTCTACCACCAGGGGGTGCTCACAGAAGCAACCTTTACCTTTTTTACCCTTGAACCCCGGGTTAAGGTCCCTTTAAAATTAGGGAGTCTGCGGCAAGTTGCCAAACAAACAAAGGAACACTTTCAGATGGCCCCAGGGTCAGGAGAAATGGATTTGTCCTTTGTGTGACGTGCAGTATTGACCCTTTCTTTCCCAGCTAGTGTTTGCTGCAGAGCTGTCCTTTGTATCTAAGGGATATGCGACAAAATCTGACCAAACAGTTGCCTTGAGGGTAATCACATGGCAAGATAATGAATCGCAGAATCGCTAGAATAATAAAAGAAACCATGTGAGCCCCCTGGCTGTCTGCAAAGATAACAGTAGCCAGTGGTTTGAGGCAAAAGGCCAGCACTGCTACATTGGGTGAGCCACCACACAGGTATTCATGGTACCACACATTTGTTCTGGTAGATGTGGATTTAATGTCTGAAGGGGAAATCCTGTCACACCACAGAGCTCAAGTTGTAGTTATGTTAGCGGACTGTTTTTACAATCTGTAGATATTTTTTGTAATGCTTGTTAATAAATAAATTATTGAAGCCTTTGACATGAGTCACATGAGTACCACCTGAAACACTGTTTTCTTTGCCTGTCATTCCTGAAGAAACTGTTTGTTCCTGGGCTCTGATGCATATATATATATATATATATATATACACTCAGTGGCCACTTTATTAGGTACACCTGTACACCTGCTCATTAATGCAATTATGTAATCGGCCAATCATCTGCCAGTAACTCAATGCATAAAAGCATGCAGAAGGGCGGCGGATGGCGTAGCGGTCTAACACGCTACACTTTGGTGTCGTGTGCGCTGCCTGTCTGGAATGCGGTTCGGAACCCGCGTCTCTACCAGACCAGCCCTGGTCGTCAGCCCCGATTGGAGGCGGCCTTTGGCTGTCCGCCTCCGGGGGAAGGGGGAGGGTTGAGCCGGCACGAGTCCGTCGAGGAGAAGGTAAAAGGTGTCCGTGGAAGAATTTCCGTCTCGGAAGAGGCGGGAACAATCAGCCCGGAATGAGTGTCTCGCTCCTGGAGGATGGGCGGCGTACTCGTGGGGGTGGGGAATTGAAATAAATAGAGGGTATAATTGGCAACCAAATTGGGAGAAAAAATGAAAAAAAAAATTAGAAATACATTTTTTTATTAAAAGCATGCAGAAATGGTCAAGAGGTTCAGTTGTTGTTCAGACCAAAAATCTGAATGGGGAAGAAATGTGATCAAAGTGACTTTGACCGTGAAATGATTGTTGGTGCCAGACGGGGTGGTGTGAGTATCTCAGAAACTGCTGATCTCATGGGATTTTCACACACAACAGTCTCTAGAGTTTACAGAGAATGGTACGAAAAACAAAAAACATGCAGTGAGCGGCAGTTCTGTGGGCGAAAATGCCTTGTTAATGAGTGAGGTCAGAGGAGAATGGCCAGGTTCAAGCTGACAGGAAGGCGACAGTAAATAATTAAATAACCACGCGTTACAACAGTGGTATGCAGAAGAGCATCTCTGAACGCACAACACGTCAAACCTTGAAGTGGATGGGCTACAGCAGCAGAAGACCACACTAGGTTCCACTCCTGTCAGCTAAGAACAGTAAAGTGAGGTTACAGTGGGCACAGGCTCACCAAAACTGGACAGTTGAAGATTGGAAAAATGTCGACTGGTCTGACGAATCTCGATTTCTGCTGCAACATGCCGATGGTAGGGTCAGAAGTTGACGTAAACGACATGAATCCATGCATCCATCCTGCCTTGTGTGAACGGTTCAGGCTGGTGGTGGTGGTGTAATGGTGTGGGGAATGATTTCTTGGCACACATTAGGCCCCTTAATACCAATTGGGCATCGTTTAAATGCTGCAGCATACCTGAGTCTTGTTGCTGACCTTGTGCATCCCTTTATAGCCACAGTCTACCCATCTTCTAATGGGTAAATTTGCAGCAACTGCGTGATGCTATCATGTCAACATGGACCAGAATCTCTGAGGAATGTTTCTAGCACCTTGTTAAATCCATGCCACGAAGAATTCAGGCTGTTCTGGGGGCAAAGGGGGGTCCTACCCAGTACTAGAAAGATGTACCTAATAAAGTGGCCACTGAGTTTATATATACAGTAGACTCCATTTTTATTCATACCCTTGAGATCGTATAAGTAATGAGATATATTTTATGTCAAAAAAAAGTTAATTAGGATAATCTGATTTTGTGATTTATGTTTTTGCACTAATACAGTTGTTCAGAAAAACACATTTTGTTTTATTAATATTTTTTTCCAGAAAACATCTGGATCACAATTATTCACACCCCTAACTATTCTTTTAATTTAATCCAACAAAAATTATTTTTCATAAATATACAACTTATTTGAAGTTTCCTGTTTCCCTAGGGTATAAAAAGGAGGGAACACACGTTTGAAATACTGTGGTCAGCCATCATCATGGTGAAAGGCAAATAACTCCCTGAGAGCATCAGACAAAAGGTTATTGACCTCTACAGATCAGGAGATGGCTACAAAAAATCACTAAAAAGTTAAAGATACTGCTTTCCACTGTTGTGTCAATTATTAGGAAGAACTGCTTTGTACACACTGCAGACATTCATTGCTCAGAATTAAGCTTGAATGTCAGATTGTCAAAATGTCTCTCTGACTTCTCAAATCTAATGCGATCAGACTGAAAATGTTGTGAGAGTAATGAGAATAGATGGAAAGAAATTGATGGCTCCCGAATTTGTGTTATTACCCACGTCTTGTAGTGAGTACATCAGCTCTGAAAAAAACAAAGAGCACAATTATGTTCTTCAACCTCTGTGGTCAACACGCAGCCTTGGAGGAATAGCTCCTTGGTGCAAAAACAGGCAGACATGCTTTTGACCGCGGGCAGTGAATATGTACTGAGACACACTGGACTGAGGAGATAGCAGTCAACTGCAAACCAAATGGCGGTGACGGAGAGGTTGAATTAACTTTACCGGCTCTGCCAAGTCTATCCCACGCAGGCTCAGAGGTACAGCACCCCGCAGAGACAGTCCGTTACGAGGTGACACTGCCGCTACCAGCTACATAACAACAGAGCAAACGTTCTCCCGATTCTCTCACTCCATCCACCTCAATGCAATTGTTTACGAGCTACATAACAACAGAGCAAACATCTTCCCTATTCTCTCACTCCATCCACCTAAGTGCAATTATTTCTCTCTGCACTTTGCTTGGTAACGTGCTGCATTTGACAATTCCATATCCTATATCAAATCCTATAATGTATTTGAATAATTGAAGAGTGTCCACTTTGACCAATTTTTGTTTATTTTAAATTGGAGTTTTTTTTTCCTGAAAAATCACATTTGAATACTTAAATACTTCAGAATAATAGTGTAAAAATAAAACTACAAATATCTAACCATTTATCAGAAAAATAATACCCACCTTGAAATATATGGTTTATCAAAAGTCACTCAGTCCACTGAGTGAGTCTTAGAAAAACACTCTTCAATTGCTTTAGTAAGGCCCAATCAGATTTTCAGATTCTCTCAGCTCTCAAGTTTTTAAGTCTCTGATTCTGTGTTACAAAATGCCGCTCTGCCGAAGCACAAGCACACCAGCAGTCACACCAGGGTTTCCTTTGGCCTGTTTGAGACGGTCACAATGTGGTCCACATTGTTTCCGTAGACACAGCTGGAGAAAGTTTGGTCTGACAGCTAGCATGCCCGTTTTGGCCTACACGAGTACATGTATGAAATAATTAAAATTGTCCGTTTGAATTCACGTGAACGAGAGATGCCTTGCAGTTTTCAGCACATCGCAATCATTTTTTATGTCTGTGCCTGACTTCAGACCTGCGCACTTTGTCCATCTGCTCGAAGATAATTGACCTCCATGCCTTTGTTGCATATGATACAAGATCCACTAAAGTTGTTGTAATCTGGTCGTGGGGTTCATTGTCCAGAAATAGGCCATGTGTGTTGACCGCTGGGGGCCCAAGCTAAAAGCTTGCGCCTGTGGGAGACCAGAGTGATGGTGGGAGCTGAAGGAATGAGGCGTGGCGGCCATGCTGTGTGTCTCGTACACAGTGTGGCGCCATGCAGCGTTTTGCGTGCGCAGTGGGAGCCGGGCGGCGTTCAGGTGATCAGATCCAATCGGTAGCAGCAAGTGAGATGAGAGGGTCACCGTGCCGCAGGATGTTGAGCCGAGCCTCGTGGAAGACACATGCGGCAGAATACCACGCCGGTACTGGAACCACAAAGAAAGTTGTGCTCGTTAGATGGGCCTTTATTTATTTTTTTAATGATTTGTTACATTTGTTTATGATTTTTTCAAGTTTTTCTCTCAATTTAGTGGCCAATTATACTCTCTATTTATTTCGATTTTCCCTCCCCACACAAACTTGCCGCCTGTCTTTATGAGGCAAGCTAATTCTCAGAGGGCAGCGAACTCCACTTACTTCGAGACGGAATTCGCCAACCCATGTTCTGGAGACACCCTTATGCGCTTCTCAGCGAGTTCATACCAGCTCTCCCTCCCCCCCCCGAGGCGGACAGCCAAACGCCGCCGCCTCCCCACCAGGGCAGGTCTGGTACAGTCGGGTTTCAAACTGCGACCGTGATAGGCAGCTCACAACCGTAAAGAACCAGCCAATATGGGTGTGTTGGACCACTACACTATCGGAGGCCCCCAGACGGGCCTTTCTTATGAAAGATGCCAGAGCTGTCCCTGAGACCCCCAAAACTAAATTACCCCAGGAAGGGCAGTGAGGTTTCCAGAGGGTTTTATAATATTAGGACAGTCTTCTCTACAAGGTGCTGCTTCTAATGCTTGTGCTTCTTGTCGCCTGGTGTTCAACCAGCCGAAGTTCACCCACGTCACCCCTCTACTCTCCTCTCTGCATTGGCTCCCCATCGCAGCACGCATCAGATTCAAGTCACTGGTGCTGGCTTTTCAAGCGGCCAAAGGTACTGCTCCCCCGTACCTCCAGTCACTCATCACGCCCTACACCCCGTCCAGACCCCTCCGCTCCGCCTCCGCTGGCAGACTGACTGCCCCATCCCTCCGGGCGCCTGGCAGCCGCTCCTCGCGGTCTCGCCTCTTCTCTGTCCTGGTCCCTCGTTGGTGGAACGACCTCCCGCAATCGGTCAGGACTGCGGAATCACTTCCAATCTTCCGCAAGAGACTCAAAACCCACCTCTTCAGACTCCACTACCACTGAACACTGTCCATCTAGTCAATCTGTTTACTTGTTTAAAAAAAAAAAAAAAAAACACCCACTAACCTTTTCTTTCCCAATGTTACAGGTATGATACGCAGATGCCTGCAATGATGTCTTTTGCCGTTTTACTGCACTGATCTTGTACGCTAACTTTGATTGTTCTCGCCTTGTATTAATGCACATCTTGTAAGTCGCTCTGGATAAGAGCGTCTGCTAAATGCTTAAAATGTAAATGTAAATGTTCTGAAGCTGCAGGCCTCACACAACTTCAGAGGGTAACTAAACAAAGGGGTGGGACACAATCTGTGGCAGGATCACCCGCCTGAAAGGTGTCAATGCTACATCTGCGGCTCTCAAATCGGGAGCAGATATGTGCATCTGGCTTCCAGGCTGTCCTCATCGGCCAGGTGCACTTGATTGTTCATGAGCCTGCGCGTGACAAGCAGTACAGAGCTGACCCTGGAGAGGAGCTCTTTAGGTAAGAGGAAGCAGAATTCTACAAATTAAACAACAACGTGTGCCCAAGGTGGAAAACCATAAACAAGCAGGCTGCGGTTTATTGCTGCTCTGAAAACAAATGGCAGTGTGTTTGAAATGCGCTCACACCCTAAGGTGAAAGTTAAACAATGTTTCTCATGTGAGGGACAAAACAACTCTCGTTTCATTTTAGTCGATGAGAGGATGTGTGTATGCTGTCTGGACCGGAGGGAGCTGCAGAGAGAAGAACGCCATAGAATGATCCAAAAATTGTCCTTGGATCATCAATTGTCCTTGGTTCCCTTGTTCCCCCAACTGAAAAGTTAAGGTGATGAACTAGTGGTGAACTGTATCTGGCTGATTTGACTTCATCTGCAACCTTTGTGAGGTTGGCAGAACACAGATAATGCTTTCAACAAGGACCTTAGACTGAACATTGCAGAAGAGCCCATTCTAATGAATGGATTTAACATGATGAGACTGAAATTAATGTGTAGAGCAATCAGTTTCTCCAATAGATTCCACGGAGGCCTTTGTGAGTACAAATTATTAGTAGAGATGGAAATATACTATTTTTCATTCTTTATGAGTTCCCTCTCTGTCAGTTTCTGATATTCCTTTTCACTATTTTATTGTTTGTAGACAGAGCAGCTTGCTGGAGGTAAAGTTGTGAGTTTAAAAAAATTGTGTCAGCTTTTTATGATAGAAAATTCACAGGTTGGTAATAAGAGAATAGCCATGCTTTTGTGTCTATGTGTGTTGATTTTGCTATGTGTGTGTTTGTGTGCATGCGGGAGAGTGCGTGCATGTGTGTGTGTGTGTGACGGAGTGCCTGTGTTTGCGTGCGTGTGTGTGTGTGTGTGTGCGTGCGAGTGTGTGCATGTGTGTGAGTGTGGGCATGTGTGTGTGTGAGGGAGTGCCTGTCTGTGAGTGCGTGCATATGTGTGTGAATGTGCGTGTCTGTGTGTGCTGACAAAATGCAATGTTTAGTACAACGCCAGCTTCCTGGGGAAGCACTGGTTCACAGTGGCCACTCTCTGACCAGGAGGTGACGGTGCTGAAATCCACCATTCCACTGTGAAATCCACCCCCACCATTCAAAAAACCTTCCTGCACCCGTTCTCAGCTGTGGGGTACGACCTGTTCAGCCATAATGTGTCTCTGTGTGTCGCAATGTAGCGTGACGCAGTTGTGAGAATGTGACAGATTGTATACTGTACAGCCAACCGAGTTCATACAGCAATGCCATATCCCTGTTACTGTATATGAGGGCCTCATTCAGTGCTGCTGTGTCAAATTTTCTTTGTAGACTCTCACAATATATGCCATTTAGCAGACGCTTTTATCCAAAGCTCCATATCCCAGGAATATGCTTATCAAAGCATCTGCTGTGTTCTGGCATGCTCGTTAATAACTTTATTAGTTGTCATCATGCAGTGGCGGGCCGTGCATTTCACACCTAGGCCTTCAGTAGTGCTCCGTCTGAATCAATCCACCCCTCAATAACTATTTTATGGCTATAAAAGCCATCTTATTGTTATGTTTTGAGTATCTGTTCGGTTTGTTTTTGCACTTTGTTATTTATCTTTCTTCAGTCATGTTTCATTCTCGTTCTGTCATGCACTTCGGGAAATTCTATGTTTCGGTTTTTCCGTCTTCGTTTCTAATCTCGTTTTACTTCCTTCTTACTTTCTAATTACACTTTGTATATATTAGTTAGATGTATATAGTACTAACCAACTAATCTACTAACATTAGGGATTTAGATTAAGTTACTAACACTACTAATCACTAATTATCTCACGCTTCTAACTATCGCTGTCATTCTCTCTCGTCCTATCTCTGTACGCTTCTCACGTTCCGCTTTATTCGCACGCAGATTTCTTTATGCGTTCCTCCTCCTCCCTAAAAAAACGAAACATAGCATTTCCAAAAGTGCATGACAAGACAAGGAGAGGAACTCGAACAGGAACAATGACAGACGTGGAACAGAACGAGAATGAAACATGACTGAAGAAAGATAAATAAACAAAGTGCAAAAACAAACCGAACCGACACCCGTTGCCGTTGCATCGAAGATAGATAACTCGTGTATCCAGAATAAATGCCTTTACTGAAGAAACGAACCCGGGGTGCTACAGCTGCGACACACATAAAAAATCATCAATAATAACCTCATAAAATTGCAATATTATTTAGGAAAATAGCAACATTTTACTCACCAAAAATCCTTATTATTTGTACACAAAATCCATCCCCCTTTCTTTCCTCAAAAAGAGTTCAATTACTCTGTCGTACAGATTATCCGTGTGTTTCAGTTCCATCAAGAAGTCCTTTTCTATCGCCATCGAAGCTAATGCTGAAAGTCGAGCCTGCCCTGTCGTATTTCTGGCATAAGTTTTAATTCGCTTTAGGGCTGAAAATGTCCGCTCAAATGTCTGAATCACAGACTGATGTTAATTATATTTTGTCCATGAATACTTATTAAATAATTCCAAATGGTCTGTCCGCTTCCTTTCATAGCTTTTCCCTGATTGCGCTGCTTCCAGACGTGTATTTTCATATTAAAGCATTTAACCAATCACATTACATCATAGTCAGACACTCTCTGACTATCCAATCAAAGGGTGTGAATACGCTGACGTTACCTAGGCCTTCTAGAAGGCCTTCGTGTCCCCAACTCAAAATCTGATTGGTTGAAGCAACAGGTTGATCAACACTTATTTTATGCTACAGGGCCTGCAGAACTGATTGTGAAGGCCTCCAGGCAGATTTATTTGACCCTGGCAACAAATTATGGCTGAAATGTGATTGGTTAAATGCTTTAATATGAAAATACACGTCTGGAAGCAGCGCAACCAGAAAAGCTATGAAAGGAAGCGGACAGACCATTTGGAATTATTTAATAAGTATTCATGGAAAAAATATAATTAACATCAGTCTGTGATTCAGATATTTTTTAGGCCAGCAGAGAAGGCCTTGCAGGCCCTGACGGCCCACCACTGTCATCATGTGGGGACTGACTATGTGAATAGCAAGTGCAGAATTTTTAAAAACATTTTGATTCAGTTTTTTTAGTACACTGGAATAAAATATGAATATCTCTCCAAATTTTGTAATGTGCAAAATGGAACTCACTTCTCAAGTCAAAGCATTTGGAAAGAAGTGGTCACGTAGATGTGGGAGAAATGTATATTTTATTTGAGTCTGTGTTTGGAGATTTTCTCCTCCGTGTTCACGGTACATTGGCACAGTTTAGTATTTATTCAGTAAACTGACCCCCTATTTTAGAGAAAACTAAACAATTAAATTATTAGTTAAGTGTACAGCTAGGAATGAGGAAGAATGAGTTTTTACTTTTTAAGATACGAGAGTCAACTGAAAAATACTTCATGTCTATATAATTATTTGTATTATTATCATATTCTAACAGCTGTGTTTAGTGGCTTACATCACCCTTGTTCCTTTTGACTTCGAGGGCAGCCTGTTCTTCTGTGGGGGGTGGCCCTGGACTCATCAAAGTGGCAGGTGGTGTCCTCCATTTCTCACTCATGCTTTCTGACAGAATGAAGTTATGGATTTTGATGACGTCCTTATTTAATCACAAATTAAAAAGTGTTTTAAAGTATGTAAAGGGCTGTGATGGGGTCTTACTTAGGAATGGGAGCTGGAACCATGAGGCTGATGTTCTTGGCATCCGAGTGATCAAGATGCTGACCATGCTGGGGTCTAGACAGAGTCACGCACTGGGGTTTCTACTGAGCAATCTGAAGTGTTCCTTTATCTTCTGTATCTTAACTGGACCTTGTTAGAGATTGCGGGAGAAAGACAATCTCAGAGAGGCCGAAGAAAGCATACTCCTTTATGGACTACTTGTAAAGCACTTCATGGCCTTGGACCTTCATACTTGCAGGATCTGATTGAACCTTATGTTCCCAGCCGCAATCTGCACTCAGCGGCTGCTGATCTCTTGGTGACACCTCACAGTCCTTTAAAAATGGCTGGGGGAAGAGCTTTTAGCTGTTCTGCACCTCGTCTCTGGAACTCAATTCCGAGCCATATCAGAGGTGCAGCTACAGTCAGCTCTTATAAATCTGGTCTTAAGACTTATCTGTTCTCGTGTGCCTATTCCTCCTAGTTTGGACTTTTAGCTGATTTTGATTTTAATTCTAATTTTAATTCTACATTTATTGTAAAGCACTTGGAATGACTTTTCTGTTCTCATGTGTCTATTCTTCCTAGTTTGGACTTTTGGATGCTGATTCAGAGTTTGTATTTATTAATTAATTAATTTAATTAATACATTTTTGTCTTTGTAAAGCACCCTGGGTTGTTCATAAGAGGAGCGCTATCTAAGAGCTTTTTCATTGTGTTGTATTGAATGCAATTGACACAACTCAGAATTTTACTGCTAGCCTTACTTTCAAATTCCATTAAAGGCCTTTGGACCCCTAATTATGCTAATTGCTTCTCCCAGACAACTCCCATTAACCTCTTTCTTTGGCACTCTTTCTATGGGACAACTATTTGTAGGTGGTCTTACACAAACTAAACACTAATAGCAAATACACATATTGGAGGGGGAGTGAAAGTTTGAGAGATCTGGCCATACATTGTTTACTATGTGATTAAATGTTTTTTTCACATCTTTGTCGCACAGGGACACTGTGACCTGAAACAGTCAATGTGTAACGTTGGTGTGGCAGATATTACCAGTGATTCATAGCATCCTGATCCAGTGGCCTACTTTAGAGCAACACCTACACACACACATATACAGTATATACATACAGTATATATATATATATATACATCAGAGGTTATAGGAATAAGGGAATAGCAATAGTCTATAGGAATACCATTTAATGAAAATAAGTATTTTCAGGTCATCAGGTAATCATAGATTAATGCTAAACTTTCCCTGGTGGAAAAAAACCCTGATATACTGTATAAAAAGTCATATGGAAAAATATACTGCATATATCAGACTGTATCTATCTTTCTTTACTTCAATACATGCATACAGTACAAATATTTTGTAACATATAAATATATTACAAATATATGCATTTAGATCTTATTGCACAGTATATTGATATTAATGATATTATTAAATGACTTTGTCATTAGTAAGTGCATAGTTATTAATTCCCTGCATTACCTTGGCAGCAGTTGTAGAGAGATAGAACTGTGCTCATTCAGACAGGGGCTTAAACAGAGAGAGGATTTGGCTGCCAGCTCACCTTGACAAGCAACCAGAAATACGAGGATAAATACAGAAAACAGGGCCTAATCTGAAATGAGGACGAGGTTTATTTTCTACATTTACATTATACATTGTAGGCATTTAGCAGACACTCTTATCCAGGGCGACTTACACAGTTTACATACAATCCATTTACGCAGCTGGATATTTTACTGAAGCAATTCAGGTTAAATACCTTGCTCAACAGCAGTGTTCCACCTAGGAATTGAACCAGCAACCTCTGAGTTACAAGTCCAGTTCCCTAACCATTACACTACACTGTCACCTTGGCTTTGGGCTTTGGCTTTGGGTCCCCCCAGGCTTTGGGCCCCCCCGGTGCCAGTGAGGAATTATGGGTATCTCTCTCTGAGAGCAGTGTCCCAATTCACTGGCTCCCAGGTTTGGTCCTAATTCTGTAGTTTTATAGGGTCACCCTGCATCCCTCTCTGCATTGTGTGACCTATTGATCAGTCAGTCGGCTGTGGAGACTTGCTTAATCGATTGCGTGTTCAGGCTCAGCCAAACACAGGCTTCTCCAATCAATTGTTTGGCTCCCAGCGAATAGGCCATTTGTCGCAAGACTTCGGAAGCCAAAGTGCAAATATGTTAATGGGGATGAGTGCCATGCCTTTAAACGTAGCGATTCAGCGTCTGTTTCCTCGGATGTGCTGTGATGTGTGCATGCACAAAGGGTTGCAGGTAGTGCAGAATGAAAAAGACGACACCCAAAAGCACTAAACATTTGATCTCAGCTTGAAAAAGGTGACTTTTTTTCAAAATGTGTGTTTGTATGGTTTTGTAAAGTTTATTTTCTTGAGGATCAGACTATGTCTGTTTTTTATTCCACTTTAGTTCATGGCATCATGTAGCCCTTGACTTCGTCTCCTGTTCGTGAGCAGGAAACTGTTTCCTGCTTCCTGTTCCTGTTTCCTCAGCAGGGGTCCTATTGGGGAACAACAAGGCCCAGTAACGTGGAGTTGAGCGCCATGTTGGTGTTTGGTTTGTGGAGGAAAAGACGATTGAGTTAAGTTCATTAACCATCATGAATCATTCTGCCATTATAAATGGGTCCCAGCTTGTGTGTTAAAATCTGTTTATGTACTGCGTGACTTCCATTGCTGATCAAAGTTTGTGACATTATGTGATGATCTGTTTCTCGGTACATTCCACTCTGAAAATGTTTTTCCATTCTCAATGAGCTCCTAATGTCTGTAAAAGTGTGTCGTTCTTTCATTTTTCAGAGAGATATCAGGAATATAAGGACAAACCTTTTTGTCAGGAAAGTGTAATTGTTCTATTGTACTGTTATTGCTGTGCTACAGTGGCAACTAACAGAACCATTGTGGCCCAGTAACTGGGATCGGACTATGGAAGACTCTGAACATTTATGTATTTTGAACATACATTCTGAACATAACATGCATTTTGTATTGTTGTTGTTTATTGTAACCTTGTTTATGCTGCCAATGCCTAACATATCGGGGCAGCTGCAGTGCAACAACCCTGCCAGCTACCCTGCCATGGACTTCAGCTCTTTGTCTTCGAAAAGGGGTTTTGTGCAATGGCATGCTCTACCTGGCATCCAGGGTGAGTCTTGTGGCTTGTGAGCTAGGTTTGTCATTACAGGGGTTGTAGAAAACCACATGTACTACATCTATATTGCTGATAATGTTAGTAAAATCCTCAGTAAGCAGCATGGAACATTCTATCTCAGCCACTGCTGATTTCTCCAGCTGTTATAAGTGGCAGTTGGGCTGTGGAGCTCCCAAATTGGCAGACGAGGGCAGTTAAGGGTGAGAACTTCTCTGGAATGCAGTGGTTTCTTTATTTCTGTGTGCATTCAGGGAACCACAAAGGCAGCCAAGGTGCAAGGGAGCCCCTTTCTGAATGGCACACAGCCGAAATAGCCCCGTCCTCCTTGTTTGTCACCACAGCAACCATGGGCCAGTTCCCAAGGGTGACCTCTCAAAGCCGCGGTCGCGACGTAATTGCTTTTGTGCCTGGGTGCACGTTTTGTTCAGGGTTACACAGTGACCACAGTGTGGATGTGGAGATATTGCAAAGCTCAGTTCTAAAGCATTTTGAACCTTAACCCCATGCCCTGGACTGTTGGAATACCCAGCATTGTCCAGTCACTGTTTGCCTGGACGGAACCATTCATAGTTACCAGTGCCTCAGTTTAGACTAAGGCGTCCCTTACAGTTCAATATTAATAGGCTTTAGACATTACATTCACTTTTTTTAACATAAATATTACATGTACCTTTATAGTTATGAACTGAATTCATACTAATCAGGTGTGGTCGGAGGTGCTCCGCTAGTTCATCACAGTTTGTCATCTCTGGTCAAACTGAAGCTGCTTTGGCTTTCACCAAGGGTCTGATCAGGATGTGAACACAAATCCATTACCAATTTTCACTACGAAATAAACACCTCACAAAGCAACTGATCTGAAGAAGATCGGAGACTGAACATGCGCACTAAACACGTGAACCAGGCCCGGCTGTTCCTCTGCATGCCCCGCGGCATTCTGGATGCTTCGTAATACGTGAATCCATGAGGTTTCAGATCTCAAGACCCAATCCAAACAGCTCCAGCCAATGAGGAGCAAGACAAAAGCACATGTTCCAAATTGTGGGGTTTGCACGACCAAACAACAACACTGACTACACAAAGCATGCTGCATTCACGTCTGCAGTGGGCCACTTGTAGGAGTTTATTCTTAAAAAAAAAAAAAAAACTCACTGACAAACAAAAACAATGCTTTTGTGGAGCTGCAGTGAAAAAAAGTGCATGAAAGAGCTGATTCAGTGGCCGTCTGTGTCAGCGTGAGGAGGGAGCAGGGAGTTTATACTGTGGGTGTTGATGTTAGGAGGTGGGGGCTTGCCTAAGCAGCCTTGTCAAAGGCCCATAAAATGTAATTTTGCTGAAGCTGAAAGTGGAGACTCCAGTGCTAAATCACACGTGAGAGGAAGCGAGACAAAGGCAGCACAGTTTTAGGGGAGAAAGACGGTAGATAGGCCATAAATCCCCAAAAGCCTTTTAAGGGATGGCTTTCCTGCTTTGTTTATATGGCTCTCTGTGCACTGCCACATTTACTGATGGGCGCTAGCTCTGTCCCACTGTTGATTATCTGGTTGAATGAGGTTCAGCCGTCATTGTTCAGTTTATAGGCGGCCATTTTCTGTTCCTTGTTTATAATCTAGACTTTGTATTGGTGTCACTGTCCCAGGGTTTCCCACAACACTTTCTGAACGGGATGCCAAGATTGAGAAAACAAACAAAGGTTTTTTAGCTGGAGTCAATCGCCCTCTTTTTCAACAACGTTTGCATGCAATAATTTCAAATGAGAAAAGTTATGTGGGAGGCAATTTACATCTGAAATGAAGTTACAGTATGTAATAATAGTAAGTAATACTATCTTTTATGTTGCTAATGTCCATTTTCACAGATTCATTTTTAAACTCTGTAAATGCTTTTGAGAATAACAAAATGCTTTTTAACAAATACAGAAATCCAATAATATTTTTCAGGAATTATAAATTGTATTATACTTATTTATTGTTAAAAAAACCCCAACAGCAATAAAAAAAACATTTTAGCTCCAAAGAAATTGATTGATTTTTTATGATGCACACAGCAAATTTTGTTCCAATGTATGTGGTTTATCTTTCATGCTCATGCTTATAAGCGCTTATAGCACTCTGGCTCAGAGGTTTGTGCTTGTTATCTTCCATTTTTAAATTAAGGTTGGATATTGTCATCTGTAACCTGACCTGCTAGACTTAAACAATTAGCTTTTCTCTCCTGCTAGATACAACAGAATGAATGCATTATAAACTCAAAGCCGTGAAAAGTGATCACTTTAGTACTGGTTAGTGTGCTGGGCCTGCAACCAAAGAGTCGTAGCTAGGACATCTATTTGAAGAAGGCTGTGGCATCCTTGAGGAAGAAGATCTCTAAAAATCTCTATCTCTCTATAAAAGAGTAATATAGAGCAATATATTTAGCATTTATCTGACCTGACAACAGCACAGATTTAATATTCAGGAACTATCTCTAGTGGTCAGCCCTGATGTAGTCAACTATGGTTTGAAAAACAAAATATACTCACATAATCAAAGCTGCACAATCACCTACACACAATCCACTGAAGTAAGTGACTAAGTTACAATATTGATCCATGCTGTACTGAAATAACTGCACAGCATGAGGCAGTGTCTCAGAGTTTCTCCAACATGCCATTGGTTCACCTTGGCCTCAATATGTGATGACGTCCCCGGTTGCACAGAACGTTTCCGTGTGTCCTGTCTAGATCTCATAACCGGGTATGCAGTTGTGTCCTTCCTACAACATGGGGAAGGACACGACCATCGTTGTCGCTTCCATAAGGTGGTGTGCATACAAACGCAGTGCTGACGCTGATGCACGGTGTATGGCTCGACTTTGCTGAAAGGCATTGCTGTTATTTCATACACAGTTCCCTACCCTGGGAGTATGAAGGATAATAATGTTACCCTCAGAGACAATGTCAGTGCAGAGCTTGTCTGGGTACAGGCGAAAGACAGCAATAGAGATGGATGTTTTTTTTGCTGCTTTCTATTTGTTTTTAGGCTTGGGTTAATCTGACTGCCCCGTGTGAGGCCCCCTGATCCCACGTCTGGATTACCCAGCATCCCATCTGGGCATGCCTCCTACACAACCATGGCTGCAGGAGATTAAAGCGCAAGGCACATGGAAATCCCCAGAATTAGTGGGGGACAAATATGAACACTCAAAAATGTTGCAACAGCCTGTTATTGATTGGGTTTGGTTGTTTCTCAGTTTTTTCTGTTTCTTCTTTTGAATGGGCATAGAGGGGGGAAGTGATACAGGACCGTTTTCACATTTTTGGAGAATCTGCTATTGGAGTGTCTTAGAAGGACTGCAGTGGCCAGATCTTGACAACAACAGACCGAAATTCTGTTCATTTGTTCAGTTTTTCTCTGGGGCAGATCAGCGAGCTAACTTTGTGCTTAACCCTGGGTTTTCGGTCTCATGACTGTGGCTTACTTTTAACCGGGTTGCATCACCATGGTAACTTATGCCACGAACCTAACCTGCTCTGGAGTAGGTTAAGTTCAGGCTAATGGATCCAATCTTATAAAAATGCCACCCCCTCACCAATCAGCTCTCTGGAAAATGGCCTCACCATTCCTAGAGAATTGCGTAATCAGATGTTTTAAATATCAGAGATACAGATTCTTTGCAGAGGGAATATTGTATCTTTGCAAGCTTCTAGAGCCGCATGCTTCTAGAGCCACATGTCACAAATGCCACTCATCGAAGCCATGCGATCACTGTGCAGCAAACTGTATGTATTGCCCTACATTTTCTAGCTACCAGTACATATACGTATTCCGTTGGTGATGCGGAGAACCTGAGCAAACATACAGAGAACCTGAGCAAACATACAGTTTATATAGTTATATATATATAGTTATCAATAATGAATAAAACTTACTGTTGAATATTAAGTGCAGTGTAATTTTCTCCCTGGACTGGCATTTGATCTGCCCCAGAGAAAAACTGAGATGAACAGAATTTCGGTCTGTTTTTTCAAGATCTGGCCACTGCAGAGTCCTTCTAAGACACACCAACAGCAGATTCTCCAAAAATGTGAAAACGGCATCAGTGCTCTGGATCTGTCCATGTTGCATGTGATTGGCTGTGTTACAAACACAGCCCTTTTGTGTGCACACGCTCATAGCTCGATCAGAAAAACCTGGGTTGGCAGAGTGAGTTGATAACCACCGCCGTGAGACAGGTTAGCCATAATTGTGTAGCCAGCTAACGCAAAGATACCCTGACTATGTTGAACTTCCTTCGTGAGACAGGCCCCTGGTGTGTATTTCCATTGAATAATAATAATGCTACTACTAATAATAATACAAAATCCATTCAATACAGGTTTCTTTGCAGTGGATGTAAAAACCACCATTATTCATGCTTTCTACTTTTAAATGTCTACACTATTTCAAAAACGTTTTTTCATAGGTCTGAAAAATGCATAGTCTAGTTTCCCTGGGGATTCAGGGGGTGTATTATTGCTTGCTGTGGTGTCATTTAGCTAATGAAGGCTGCTCAATTTTGGCTGTGACCCAGAAAGACCTTGAGACAAACTGTAATAGAAGCAGATTCTCACACACAGACCAAAGGAAATAAAAAGGCCATTTTACAGATCTTGCCTCCAGTGCAAACGGTCATGTCAGTGTTCGAGCCATGCCAGAGGCTCAGGTCGAGGCTTTCCTTTGTCACATGCGAATTCTCTCTGAATTATCTGTCAATTATTTATCTTGGAGTAATCCAAAGGTGTAACCACATATCAAATATTGGGGGGAGGGGACATAATGAAAGGGAATGCTTTATATCTACAAATTAATGGAGGGGACAGATATGACTGTTTTGAATATGGGGGACCCCACCCCCTTTTAGGCCTATGGAGTAATCTCTGTGCGGATCAATAGGCTGTAAAATTCTGCACTGGACAAGCAGGTCCTCACAGGGTCAGGATGGACATCGGGATGGAGAGACTGGATGCCATCCTTCCATTTAAGACCAAGGTCAATGAAGACACCCATATATGTGCATTCAATCTGTGGACAGCATAGGAAATGTGACACTAAGATGTGAGGCTGACAGCTTGTCTCTCTGTGTGTTAATGAATGTGTGGCTGTATGTATGAGAGAGGGAGAGAGAGAGAGAGAGAGAGAGAGAGAGAGAGGAGGCAGGGAGGAAAAGAGAGCAGGGGCTATGAAGGGAAAACTGTGTATTCACTGTGTATTTGCAGAGATCTATCTCCGCTCTTCTCTCCCTGCCTCCCCCTTCTCTCCCCTCTCTCTCCCTCAATCCCTCTGCGGATCTTGCTCTCCCCCTCTCTCTCTCCCTCCATCCCTCTGCGGATCTTGCTCTCCCTCTCTCTCTCTCCATCTGTGGATCTGCACGGAAGAGGGAAACAGGAGCAATAACAGTTCACTGTGTAGTGAATGTACAATATTGTTGCGTTGTGGGTTTCTGTGTGAAGTGAAGTGAGACAGAATGCGAGAGAGGGAGAAAGGGAGGAGTGAATGATGATGTGGTGTTTATGCTCAGATTTCCCAAGGCTGTGGGAAGGGAAGAGATTGAATGTGTTGTGTTTATATAGAGATCCACAAGGCTAAAAAGATCTCTCTGAGGGAGACCGTGACCGTGATTCACAGTCTGTGCTGAGGGACCGAGAGAGTGAGGGGCACACGCAGGATGCATACAAGTCTTCCTCGGTTTCCTTGATCCCAGATGATCCACTCATCCCTGGGGAAGCCCTCCGCACCCCCTGCTGCTTGTTTTCCAAGCTCACAGGCAGGGACGTTAACATTAACATTAACAATTCAGAATGTGGGCGATCTAGCCGTTCAATCTCTGCGTGAGTATGTGTGAGTGTGAGCGGGTGAGAGACAGAGACAGAGAGAGAGAGAAACCACTTTTGTACTTGTCAATATAATAACAATGGGCATAATCATGTTGGTAATAAAATACTAGACCTATTAGGTGGGAATTGAGATAAGAATGCATGATCGAGAAAGGAGAACAACTTGAATGAGGTGCGTAGTTGTCTTCAGAAGAGAATAAGCGGAAAGGCTTCAGTAACTACCTGTTGAGTTGGCAATGCTTCTTGCACTGCAAGTCATATTCCTATAATGTCATCAAAACATATTGCTAATGTCTTATGCACATTAAATGCATGTTGCATACATTTGTGATTTAGTCAGGCACGACATCGTATTTGTGACAATTTTGCTAACCAAAATTCATCATCTGATTTTAAGCAAAGTTGATGGTGCAAAAAAATATATCTTTTGAAATTTGTGACTTTGGCTTCACACGTTGAAAACATTTTGTATATATAGTTTATTCAATAACATTATTTAAAAGAATCTACGCCAAAGTGTCAGTGCTGAAATGGGTTAATGCCAGTTATTAGGGTACCCTCCATGTGTTCAGAGGGACATAATTCAAAAAATATTTGCACTAGGGGCTTAATATTTTGTTCGGCTTCGTTATATATGGTTGACATTGCACACATAAAATAAAAAAAGTCGGAGGGGGTCAGGTCGGAACATTTGGCTGTTCTGCACAGAATATGACACACATATCCCACACAGTTAATGTCATGGAAGATTTTGAAAACCAATACATTTTAAACCAATAAAACCTTTTAAATATGGATGCCTTTTATCATAAAGACAAGGAACAACATGCTGAATTGACCATTTTTGATGAAGTTACTCCAGAATGAAACGGTTAAGCTGTCTGTGCATACTAAATTTAGGAACCCCTTCTGTGAGAAGCCATGATTCTGCCACAGTAGATTGATTGAAAGCAAATCCATGAGGAACTGACAGTCTCACCCCAGAGAAGCTGAAGCATGCACCACTTTCGATGCTGCTTTTCAATAAATACTAAAGACAACAGCAGGAAAACACTATCCGAGGGTAATGGATCAAAACTGGGGTCATTACACGCACATTAAAATGACACCAAGAATATTCACCATGAGAACAATCCTAAAAGGGTTGCATCAGGGTTAAATCAGTTTCGGGTTAAATCAGACCCTAAAAAGCTTTTAGGATTGCTCTCATGGTGAATATTTGTAATGTGTTTGTATGTACCTCAAATGAAAATATTTTTAGAACCCAATGTTCTGCTATATGTTATATGGAATTGCAGCTGGCTCCTTGTCTGTGTGATGCTCCAGGTAGCGCCACCAAAACACAGGCGCTGTGTGGTGCCTAGGGCTGGACAAGGGGTCCCTGGAATGGGTGAATGGGTACAGAGGGGAATCCATGCACAGAAGATCTGGCATTCACCCTCTAGCCTCTCAAAAGATGATTACATAATGCCGCCTTTGTGCTCCACTGTGCAGCGTGCAGTCCTGTACTTTTTGTTTTCGCCGGTATTGTTAGTTCTTCCAAAGAGATTACTCAGACACTTCACTGCCCTCTGGCACATGTTGAGTCCTGGCAGGAGGATGGAGAGCTGCTGCACCCATGTGCCTCCATCTGCTAAAGACAAGATTCACGGAGAACGTTGCGAAGTTGGCAACGGTGAACCCCGATTACAAACTAGTAGCAAACCCCCGGCAGAATCTGGGCACTGGCAGCGAGGACACAAAGGGGCTTCACCTTTTGAGGACTGCAATGTGGGCAGACTACCCGTCGTGCGAACACGACCTCGGCGTGCCTGCAGCTCCTACCCCTGCCATCCCATAGACAACCCTGTACCAGGGGAACGGTAGCATGGCAATGTACCCATCTCTGCCTCAGAGCAAACGAGGTACAACCAAACCCCTGCCTTCCTGGCTTGTCCTGCTGGTTTGCTGGGAATATGGGTGCCCGCACAGCCTGTTTGAGTTGTACTTTTTACGCCCTTCATTCTCTCATCTCTGGGTGATGAGTCTGTATCTGCTGGAGGTTGAACAGACAGGCTAATTGTTCCTAGCCACCAGTCACCTTGTTTGGGAAAACCCAGCCGACGCATGCTGGAGAACATGGCTGCAGAGGGCTGGTGTTTGAGAGGCAGAGGTGTTTCCACACGCAGCACCCACACCCTGTGAGATGACACAGTGTTGGTGTCATAGTACCTTCAATCACATGGCAAATGATGCCTCATGTTAAGCCCCTTTCCCACATGCACCTTAACCCGTGAATGCTCCGGTAATTTTCCGTGTTGGTGTCATGTGGGATCAGGAGCCGGAGTCGCTTTTCCGTGTAAAATGCTCCGGCAATTTTCCTGCTCAGGACCTCAGGAACAATATAATATAATATAAGAAGTTAATGCACTAGCTAGCTAGCTAGTTAAATGATTAAATCAAACATTTAAACTAATTATTTTAACTATTTAAATCGCGAGTTAGCGAACTAGCTTCACATCCAGCTAGCTACTGACGCTAGTTTATGGAGGCTTTTCTAACATTTCACATCCATCTATCTGACAGCAATTAACTTTGATATAAAAACTAGATTATATTATGCAAATGTATGGCCATGTGGCATAGGAGCATTGTATTAACTAATTACATTGCCAAATAATTGACAAATAGTGAACATTAGCTAGCTATCCAATTGATAGCTGGGTAGTAGAGTAACCAGTTACGTTGTTACAGTGGTAACGTTGCGAGTAGTTTTGTCTAGTTTTGTCTTCTACTGTATGTGTACAGTTAAGAAATGTGTAACCTTTCTCAGTTGACTCTTGAAAGGTCATAACATGTGTTAAATATATGGCCAGGGGGGTTCAGTGTCCTCAGCATCAAAATCCATTGTAACTCCTAACGGTAGTTAGCAGCGTTTTTGTTTTAGCTACTGAACATGTCTGTAAATTGGAGCGGCTCTGAGACAAAGGAACTTTTGTCTATCCACGCAGACCACAAAATTAACTGACAGCTATGTGACACCGCCAGAGATGCAGTGGTCTACAACAAAATAACAGACATCCTACATGACCGCGGTATAATGAGACAGAAGGCCCAGATCATTAGCAAACTGAAAAGTCTGCGTAAAAAAAATCTTCAGACAAATACATCCTGCATTGACTAAGCTATCCGGAACGATCATGTCATATGGGAACAGACTCTACACTGAAAGGAGACCTATAGGGGAATGATGAAAAACACTACCTTACCTGGATAATTAAGCCCACCAATGTTGTGGATTCCATGTGGGAAAGGGGCTCTAGAAGCAAACTCTTTGTCCTCTATACGCACATACTGGTAACTGTCACAAACTGGAAACACTTGAGTAAATGAAGGGTTCTGGTGGCTCTGTTATTGTGTAGGGTGAATTTTCCTGGCATGGTCTAGGTCAGGGGTGGGCAATCTTACCCTGTGTGGGCCGGTGTGGGTGCAGGCTTTTGTTGCAGCCGAGCAGTAGCTCACCTGATTTGACGAATCAGCTAATCAAAGTCTTCAATCAGGGCTTTGATTAGTGGAATCAGGTGTGTCACTGTTCAGTTGGAACAAAAGCCTGCACCCACACCGGCCCACACAGGGTAAGATTGCCCACCCCTGGTCTAGGTCCACTCAATCCCTCAGAGGGCAAGGTAAATGCCCAAAAAGTATCTTTCTGAGTGATCACCTTCATCCTATGGTGAAGCATTTCTATCTTGATGGGAGTGGTCTCTTCCAGGATGACAATGCCCCCATCCACAGGGCACAAGTCGTCACCGAATGGTTTGATGAGCAAGAAAATTATGCAAATCTCTGAGACAGAGTTTTCCACCACCATCAACACCAAATGATGGAATTTCTCATAGAAAAATGATGTTGCATCCCTCCTATAGCGTTCCAGACACTTCCACACAGTCAAATCTATACTAACGTATGTTGAAGCTGGTGGCTTGGGGTGGCCCAATGCCCTATTAAGACACTTTATGTTGGTGTTTCCTTTATGTTGGCAGTTAATAATCCACAGAACGAATCACAATTAAACCTGTTTTATACACCCTTTCCTTTATACATCGGTGTAATTTTTTTTGGTACGTTTTTAATCCGAAATTTTGTCATATTATTTTTCAGTCTAATTTCATCCAGAACATTCTGAGCACCAACTGTTCACCACCTGGAATCTGAATGTGCAATCTAATTGCCAGGACCACAGCTCCCCATTGCTTCCAGATTTCAGAGCTTTCCTCCCATTCAGTTTGTCTTTGCTCTCCATCTGTAAGTTCCATCTTTGAGTTGCTGCTTCACTCCAGCCCAGGTTATTTACTGCTCACGCAGATCCCAAGTTTATTTTTAGGCTCTAGACTGAATTTAGCGATGAATCTTCTCCTTTGGGTCTCTTACTGTGCCAGGACTTTATGAACATGATCAAATGGAGAGCTTCTGTCAAGGTCTCTGAGATGAGGATAAAATGTTTGTTTCAAGATCAAGCTGTTGAAGATCAGGCTTGACACAACGTTAGATATTATCTGGACTGCGAACAAAATGACCAATCTAGATGTAATGGCCGATGAATGGCCCCCACAGGCCCGCCATCCGCAACTATGGGACCAGCCAGACTCCCAGCCAGAGCTGGCTGGTGCAGCCAAGGATCGAACCCTGGCTGCAGTGGGCAACCTGCACTTTGGACAACTGCCTTTGCTGGTTGCGCCTTCCTGGGGGAAGGGTTCTTATGTTTATTTCAAGTTTTCTCCCATTGTCAGAAGTGTCTGTTTGCAAGCTCAAGGTCAAAGCCTTTTCTATTGTGTTATTTTTGGGGGTTTCCCCTCTTCATTCCCTGTTCCCTTTCCCCCTTCACCTTTCCCCTCCTTCCTCTAAGTCCTTCTGTTCTGCTCTGATCTCTGTATGGGCTGCTGCTCTGCCATAGCCTTCTGGGAATAACTGCCCCATATGCCCTCACTTCGCACCCCACTACATTTCCTTTGTGTCCTGGTAAATAGAGCCACTCTTCTTTGAAAACGATGGACATAACAATCAAATCAATTGATGGGGCCAATTTAACGTCATTATGTTTCAGCCCACACAATGAAACTCCATTTTCCCTTTGCTGCATTTTGAATATGAAAGACATGTACGAAGAGTACAATTTAGTTTTGACCAGCAAACTGGACAATGCAGTCTTTCAAATACGGTCAAGAGGACAACAGTACAAAATGCTATTCTAAATAAAAACGTACAATCTTCACTCAAAGCACATATCCTGCATATTCTGGGCCATCAGGGTCATCTTCAGCAAGGTGCTTTAAAAGCCTTTTCTTTTGTCTACCCATCAATGCACAAACCCTGGCTCTAGGATGAAACACCTAGTCTCCTGCTGCACTGCGCACACAGATAAAAACACCTCACACAGACTGGCGTTTCCTTCTTTGTCTGCCCCAGTTTAGTCCAGTGTATATTGTTTGTTCTCTTTTAGGCACCCATCGAGCCTCCTTTTTTTTTACTGCAGAGTGGAAACTGAACTGGACGTTGTGCTGGTTCTTTTTTTCTTTCTTTAAGTTGTTTCAGATTTAGTGAATTTTAGCCCAATTTAGTGGCTAATTATACCCTGTATTTATTTAGATTTTGCCCTCCCCACACAAACTCACCGCCTGTCTCTATGAGGCAAGCTAATCCTCCGAGGGCAGTGAACTTGAGACGGAATTCACCCACCCACGTTCTGGAGTCACCCTTATGCGCTTCTCAACGAGTTCATGATGGCTCACCCTCCCCCCTCCCACTGGGGCAGACAGTCAAACGCCACCCCTGATCGGGACTCCCGACCAGGGCCGGTCCGGTACAGTCGGGTTTCGAACCGCGACCGTGATAGGCAGCTCACACTCGTAAAGTGTGCTGGTTGTGCTGGTTCTTGCCTTAACAGTGCAGCCCAGCAGTTGATGTTTCTGGGTCTGGTTACGTTAGGGTAGTTGTAGTGGTTTGGGGTATATGCATGCTGTGTGTCAGGGGGAACAGGCTGTCTGTCATCGGAGGGTCAGGAGGAGAGACGATCACTAATGCCTCGGCTGCAGTTTTATCCCTGACAGACAACCCAGCTACAAAAACCCTGATGCTGCGGTCTGAGCTCTGAGCATCAGTTCTAAGAGAGTGTTAATAACCAGCATCCTATAACACAGCATCCCTCTACGTCAGCTAGGAGATCATCAAACGTATCCGTGATACGGCCATGCAAATATATATACACAAATCTAAAAGAAAATACTTCTCTTGTATTTGCCATTGCAGTACACCCACGGCCACATTTGCTGTGTTGAGGAAGACAAGGCTGTTCTCTTTTTTTATCATGACTCAGCTGAATCACCAGTTCCTACTACACACAGGATGATGCAATCATAGTGATGCAGGGATGGGAAGGCCTTCCGATTTCAGAAGGCGACGAGCAGTTATTTGCTCCGCTCGGTGAATCTCACCGAGGCTCACATCCTCCCCCCACATGCAGAGAATAGCTTTAAAGCCTCAATCATGGTTAAGCTCCCACTTCGTACCCTGTTATCTGGGCTTTGGAATTCTACACATCTTAAAAGCTTTGTTCCCGTAGTTTAACACAACCATGGGTATGGCATTCAGAGAATGATTGGCATTTGACTCCTGTGTCCATGTGGTGCCATGAAAGGGTGACCCTTCACCTTGCCTTGGTTCGCCTGCCCGCTGTTAAGTTTTGCGCGACCTTGCTAACGGTGATTCTATTCAGGCTTGTTGACATCAGGGCAGTGGCTGACCAGGGGTCAACAGGTCCAGATGTCAACCATGGCAGTGAACTGTACCTCACTGAAGATTCTAAACAAGGAGATTCAGTGTTCTGCTCACCAGATGCTCCAAACATGAGTTATTGTTATTAGCTGTATTATGAGTGGTATTAGCAGTGGGATGCAAGAGGCCCTATAATTTCTCTCTTATGAAAAAACACGTGTACAGCCTTATGCCAATTTAAAATGATTGCAGGTCCTCCCGGGTGGCATCCGACGCTGCCCACTGTGACCAGGGTTCGATTCCACCTAGCTCGTGCCAGTTTCGGCTCTTTTGGCTGTCCACCCCAGGGTGGGGGGAGGGAAGCCGATATGAGATCGCTGCATATAGGAGTGGCCTTGTGTGCATACAGGAGTTACGGTGATGGCTTTGCGAGTTCTGGCTCGAAGGAGGCGGTGCCGGTTTCAGGACTACAGCAGTGAGCTCTCAAATACAAGCAATGGGATAATTGACATGAACACGAGGGTATAATTGGCTACTAAATTGGGAGAAAAATGGGGAAAACAGCAGAAAGAGAAAGTAAAAAAAAAAAAAATATATATATATTACAGATGCAGGGGAGGGGATTGCGCATATGCTGTGCTCCTTCTCATTCAAAACATGTGTCATACATTGCGATTGCGTCTTGCAGTCTGTCTGTACGATATGTCAAGGATTAAGGCACTCTGCAGTAAATTGCCTGCCTCTGTCTCCAGTCTCTCCAGCGGAGCTGGTAATGCTGCTGGCAGCATGGCCAGATCATGACAGGGGAGGGCTGCCAATCGTGCTGCTGAGTCAACATCACCCGGGGGGGAAGGATCAATGCTATTGAGTAATGCCACAGTCGGCACTGGCATTTTTCTGGATACGATATCAGACCATGTGGCTCATGCACATTATATTTATATCTATATAATAACATCTATATAATGCTCAATTTCTGCTGCCAGTAGTGTTTTTAAAACACTGTATGTAACATGTCATGTTCCTGCAGTGTTTCTTTGACATAAGGGACCATTTATAAAACAGTATACAACTGTTGTGATAATATGATGTACTGAGATGTACTGATGCTCTATAGACCTCACTGACTCAGTTAATGAGCAATGATGACAGTGGTCGTTTTACTGTAATGAGTTTCCCCTTACTGTAAGCTTGTTACTTCCTTGTTTAACTGGTGTAGTCTGGGAACAGACATTTTTCACTGTTAAAACTAGGAAAAGATTTCCTGAAGTCGGGTCAAAGGCGAGATGAAGTGAGAGCCGGCTTAGTGTAATTAGTTCTCAGCCAATCTGTCCTTTGTCCAATCTGTACGCATCACACCCTACAACCCAGCCAGACCCCTCCGCTCCGCCTCCTCTGGCAAACTGACTGTCCCATCCCTCCGGGCGCCCGGCAGCTGCTCCTCGCGGTCTCGCCTCTTCTCAGTCCTGACCCCTCGGTGGTGGAATGACCTTCCACAATCGGTCAGGACCGCAGAATCACTTGTGATCTTCTGCAAGAGACTCAAAACCCACCTTTTCAGACTCCACTACCACTGAACTCTGTACATCTAGCCAATAGACATCACCACTGCCTACTTGTTCAATACTTTTTGTATATGTATCCTTGCCTACTCCTTAAAAAAAAAAGTACTAACCCTTTCCTTCCCAGTGTTACAGGTATGGTATGCAGCTGCCAACAATGATGTCTATCGCTGTATTACTGTACTGATCTCTTGCGTGAACTATGATTGTTCTTACCATGTATTAATGCACATCTTGTAAGTCGATCTGGATAAGAGCATCTGCCTTATGCTTAAAATGTCAAATGCAATGTCAAATGTCCTTTGTATCAGTGTAAATCATTACAGTGTAGTGGATGAAAGCAAGTCACAATGCCTTTAAATATATGCATGTTATTGTGCCCCCCACATGAATAAGTGAACACAGAAATACTGGTGTTGCTCTTTACCTTCGGTGAAGTCTGGAAGTGCCAAAATATGACAGATATTATGATTGATAATGTGGGTGTCCTGATCACTGTAAGGGTCTACCGATCAAAAGTAGGAACCCTGTTTTTTCACAAGAGCAAGCCAAATCGAGATTTCCAATGTGTACTATACTCTTCGTATTGCCAACAACATCAGAGGCTTCATTCTCCTGGATCTACAAAATATGTGAGTATGTCTCATATAGGAAAGTTGTCTATCCTTGTGATGGTAAATATTTGCTACAAAATAAGTGCACTCCCATCATTCTCCAATAAGTATTGGCCAAACAAACCCTCCTGAATGTCCAACCAGCGCCACCAGTAATATGATCATGTGGCATGATCCAGTGGCATAATCGATACTACTTTCCTCCATATATACTGAAATTAGTCTATGGTTCTAGCCAACGGTATATGGGTCATTCCACGAATCCGGTCCGATTTGGACTTTGGGATTTTCATATTTTTTACAAAGAGGTATTACTTTTCTGAACACTCCACAAGATTAAGAACATATTTAACTTCCAGAAAAATATATTTTCCCATCTCAGGCATGAAATCCCTATTATTATTGGTCATTATTGTATGATATGGGCACCACTATTCTTCAACCCCGTTATGGACACTCTGGAAGCTCTCTGAATAATATTACAACATGTATTTGTGATAAAGTCAACATGTATGTGGGATAAGAATGTTGAAAAAGTTCAATAATTCATTTAACTAATTGGATAACTTCAAAACCAGTGTTAAAATCACAACCCTGTCACAATCTCACAACCCCGTTACGATCAAACATGTAACAGGGTTGAGTGTAACGGGGTTGAGATTTTTGCACAAAATGGCTGCTACTCCACATGTGGTGAATACCAGGAGAGCACACATGGCATGCATGAGATTAAGAAATCATCTATATTTTTTAAATAACAAAGATCATTTTCACAAGTAATAGTTTTCTATCTTTTTTTCATGTGACGGTGTTGAGTCATTATGCTTGACTACCATAATATTACAAGATAAATGACTCAAAATATAGTAAAATAAGGTAGCTACTTGCCTGTTTCTGATGTTATGTTTTTCAAAAGACTTCAATGTTGTCACTTCCTGTTGTACATGCTTATAGGGATCGAACCATTATTTTTGTGGGGGGAGAATGCTCCATGTAACGGGGTTGAGGGGTTACTGAGGTACAGAACTAAATAATGTTATTTTAATGAATAATTATTCATTTATTTTGAAATAAATCATTACCAGCATAAAAGCACAAATAGATGTTTATGTTCATAGAAAAAAGTATGGACTTTTTACTAATTTTGTTCGTCATATTCCAAATTCATTTTCATGGAAGGCCACGACGGACATGTCAAAATGCATGGTGTCAACTGAAAAAAACAACATAATGCATAATTTAAAAATAACATTTATGCAATGTTTTTACACTTTATTAAAGGGGACATTTCAACTGAAATAAAAAGCTTTTCAAAATACATTTTGGTGACTGAATAGATAAAAGACACTTAAAAACATCAGAGGGACTCAAATCGGACCGGATTGGTGGAATGACTCACATACTTTACAACAGTATAAAGTTTCCTTTGGTTTGCGTTGCGTTCCTTTGGTTAGGCTTGGGCGCTTGGCGAATCCTGCTGCTATTGAAGATACACACAGTGGTACACGTGATTGAAGAGAGTGCACGCATTTCAGAATTTTGAAAAACTCTTTATACTGTTCTCTTAGTTTATTTTGGATTTATTATTTGGTTTTACAATGCCAAAAGTGTCAAAGAAGACCTGTTTCACTGAAAGTGAGTCTTTGCATGAGACACTTACAGTCACCGTAAATAGTTTTGTGCAATGAGGCAGACAATTGCCAGAAGTGCAATTTTGACTTGGCTAACAAATATTTGTTATAGTATATTTCTTTTGGTGCAATATTTAGACATATTTTACTTAATTTGCTAATGTTGACAGCTGTTGCTGTTTTTATGTTACGGTTGAATACATTTTTGTAACATGTAGTAAACAAAAATTCATATTGAATTACTTTTAAATATGTGGAAGTCAAAGGATTTGGATAAAACATCTAGCATATGCAATCATTTAGTGATTTTAGACGATACCTCTGATATTTATGGGAAATTCAGCGTGACTACCCTGCTTCAAGGTCTTCTGCTGTCGTGACAAAATAGATCCCCCTCCTCCTATCTGCTGATAACTATGTAGGTCAGAGCTGGTCTATGCAGCATCTAGCCTTCGTCATGCAGAATACGCTAGAACGGTTATTTTAAAAACGGAGATTCTGAACTCACCAGGGCGCGCTGTATGAATTTGGTGTTCTATTCTACCGCGTGGGCAGACACTGTCGGCCTCTCACGACCAGGGACTCGTACCAAGCTCTGCGCCAATGACAGGTGAGCGTCCGCAATCAAAAAGGTCGAATACAAATGGCCGGTGGGGATTCTGTGACACATTGCCCGGTCTGATAGTCAGTGTTAAAGCGGGAGAAGCGTAGCACGCGGGCACCAGTGGGAACGACCGGGGCACAGCCTCCCTCTGTTAGCTCCCAGCGCGTGCAGAGTTTACTGCAATGCAGTGGAGGGAGAGGCACGTACGCACACTTTCAAATCTCTCCCGTCTCTAAAAGCACACCTTTTCTTCATTGTTCTCCACTGTAAAATTAGCACATATCGCTCTCTTCGCCTGAATTATTCAAACAGCGTAGCTCTAAAAGCTTAATTACACGTTTTTTTTTTTTTTATCAAACCCCTTTTTTTTCTCTCTTCTGAATTCCAAAAGGATAAATGGATAAAACAAGATAGATGAGGATCATTATTAAGCAATTATTATTATTATTTTTACCCACGGAGGATACTCTTCTACCATTTGGGCGGATAAATCTCAACTCTTTCAGCATCTGAATGGCTGAATATGAACAATATGTGCTGCTTATGGGTTGTTAACTTTGTTAGCCTTATTTGCTATGGGATGACTTACGATAATGAAGGGTAAACAACAAGAGGTATGATTCCACTGGAATTCGTTTTTTTGGGGATGGTCATCCGTTGATCCAAGTACCTTGTAAAACTGTCTCTTCTAAGCCCCTAAGTGAAACAGTTTGATGATAGTCTTTATTTGGACAAGCTGGCTCCATAGTCATGCTAATGTCATTAGCTCTTAGCTTGTAAGTAATTACTTTAGTGCAAACATCACCATCTGAATTAGCAGAAAGCGATCAATTTCACCCTGAACCGAGGGACGTTTTTCGAGGGAAAACAGGATGTTCAGCAGTCCTGCAGAATTTTTATACGCATTGATATTGTGACTTATTTCGAGGGTGGCCATGTTCTTGGAACAGTGACAGAGAAAAATGTGACCCATCTGGTTATGCCTATATTCCATGTCCACCCCACGCAGATGTATATATATCTTTTTTCATTTATAGTTCCTAATTTTTTCCACATATATTTGTTACCAATTATACCCTCTATTTATATCAATTCACCCTCCCCCCCAGTAGATCCGCCTCCTCCAAGATGGAACCCGACCACGGACACCATTCCTGCTCCTCGACGAACTCATGCCGGCTCACCCTCCACCCTCCTCCTGGGGCGGACAGCCAAATTCCGCCCCTGATTGGGGCTGATGACCAGGGCCTGTCTGATAGAGACGGGTTTCGAACCGCACACATCGTATCGGACCAGCCAAAATATGGTGCGTTAGACTGCTATGCTATCCGCCGCCACTCACGCAGATATTTTAACCTCTGGCTGAGGTAATGGTGAGGACCTGTTCTCTCTTTGCTTACTCTGTGTAATGTATAGTTTGTGGACAGGCTTGTGACCTCAACAGAACCTCTTTCAGTTTCTTCTTGGCATTGCAGACCAAATGGCCTGACTTGAACCTTGAGGGCATGGTTAAGCTCTGTGGTGCCAGAGCTGGGGACTCCCACAGCGGACCTTCCTCACTCAACATTCCAGCTCTTTTCAGCCCCAACCTCCCCCCCACCCTCCTGCAGCAAACTCAGATTAAAATCCACTCCAAAATCCAAATGAGATGGATTGATATGTAGACTAAGCTGATTAGGGATGTCTTATTGCAATGCACCAAATTAAGGCCACTGAAGAGGCATGCTAGGAAGTTGCTGGCTGCATTGTTATTCTAATTACAAATCTGCACAGTGTGAGAATTTGCTTACACCTGATAGTGTGTGTGTTTGTGTATGTGTGTGTGTGTAAGTGTATAAGTGTGTGTGTGTGTGTGTGTGTAAGTGTATAAGTGTGTGTGTGTGTGTGTGTATAAGTGTATAAGTGCGTAAGTGTGTGTGTGAGAGAGAGAGAGTGTGTGTGTGTGTGTAAGTGTATAAGTGTGTGAGAGTGTGTGTGTGTATAAGTGTATAAGTGCGTGTGTGTGTGTGAGAGAGAGAGTGTGTGTGTGTGTGTGTGTGTGTAAGTGTATAAGTGTGTGAGAGTGTGTGTATGAGTGTGTGGGTGTGTGTGTGTGTGTGTGTGTGTGTGTGTGTGTGTGTGTGTGTATAAGTGTATAAGTGTGTGTGTGTGTGTGTGTGTGTGTGTGTGTAAGTGTGTGAGTGAATTGTTTGTCCTGTTTGTACTTAATTAAAGATAAGAGCTCTAAATCCATGTGTGTGGATCTATAGACAATCAGCCTGAAGGGTTTCAGCCTCTTACAGGGTGATTGTGGAAAGGTGTCAGAGGTAGTGTTCTCTTTCTCTGTTGGGCTGTTTTAATCTTGCTCATTAACTCACGATCAATATTCGCTGTGGAGGATGGGACACGAAAGCACCAGTTCATGTCAGAACTTCATCACTCCATTAAGGAACACTGAAAACATTCAGGAACACTCCATTCTTCATGAAGCTTGCAGGCTTGTAGATCTTTTATTCTTCACAGGTGCTGCTACAAAATCTGGAGCAGAGATGCCGCTCAACCTACCGTATGAGGTAGTTATGGCCTATGAGGTAGTTATGCTGTATGAGGTAGTTATGGCATATGAGGTAGTTATGGCGTAGGGTGCTCATGAGGTAGTTATTCCATATGAGGTAGAGGTTAATTTGCGCTCTTTGTCAAGAGTTTTTCACATTATCTGTTGACTCGCTTTTCCTGCTGTGTGTGAGGTGCTCCGAACGTGAAGGAAATCTATTTTCAGTATGCAAACTTGACCTCTTTCAATAGAAATAATAGCAGGCCACTCTCGAGAGGCCACCATCTGTTTTCTCCACATTATCCGTTTCCCCCCAGCCCTCCCTCACCCCCCCCTCTTTTGCTCTAGATTATTCCCAAAATCAGATAAAAGAATACACTGTTTTTATCAGAGGCATCACACAGTTTAGTTCTGATGCCGGAAGGTTCCAAATGAAAGGAAGACTCGACATAATCATTAGGTTTGGCAAATTATTTTTCCACAGTACTCCTGAAGGAAAGGAGAGTCTAATTTTGTACCAGCTGGGCCTCAGGAGAGGAAGTCACGTCTCTCTGAACACAATGGGGCCCTTGTTCATCCCCGCGTCTCGGCATGGCGAAGCTCACACCACAGCCGAGTCCGGTTCTGCTTCAGACACATTGGACGTGAGCAGAGCTGCAGGTGATCTGAAAACCAGAGCGAATCGCATGGAGGGAGAGGTCGACACAGAGGCCTTCAGTTCCATCCTCAGTCCTTTGGTCCATTGGTCCATCTTCTCCAGCCATGAAGGTCTAGGCCAGGGGTCGGCAACCCGTAACACTCAAAGAGCCATTTGGACCCGGTTTCCACGGAAAAGAAAACACTGGGAGCTGCCCCATTTTCTGTCGACGGGGGGGGTGCTACGCGAAAAAAAGCTGCGACCAGTTCATTTATTTTTGCGGACAGGTTGGGGGGTGCAACGCGAAAATAATTCTTGCACCCCCTCGGATTTTCTGTTGACGGGGTGCTACGCCAAAAAAGTTTGCCCAATTTTGCGCCCGATTCAATTGGATACTTATTATTTATTTTCCCAAGCCACGCGGAGCCGCAACATAAGGCTGAAAGAGCCGCAACATGAGGCTGAAAGAGCCGCAACATGAGGCTGAAAGACCCGCAGGTTGCCGACCCCTGGTCTAGGCTAAAGGCTAAGGTTTAGGGCAGCACCAAAAATCCCAGTGCTCAACCTCAGAGGACAAGCTAAGGTCGCATGACAGAGGAGGGCTTTGTACAGTGAAGGCATTTTGCTTTTTTGAATAAAACCCATTGGTTTGCTCTTTCCTACATATTTGGCTGGGGGTGCATAAACAAGGCATGAGTTCAACTGCTCAACCATAACATCTCTGTGGACATTCTGTGCCAGTCCGGCATGCAGTCTTACTTAAAAAAAACAAGCAAGTGTTCATTGAGCTGTTGAGTTTGCTTTATTCACTGTACTGTGAAATAATGGATATTGTTAAACTAATTAGCCAGTTAGCTATTACACCTTCTGCCCCAATTGTTTTCTGCACACATGGACAATTTCATCGCCAAGATAAATAAAATGTGATTTTTGGGAAACGCAAGACTGTGCGAAAATGTGATGAAGGGCATTTCCTGCATGCAGGTCGCAGAGAGAGAGCTGAGCTCCAGCAGATGTGACTGTCAGAACACATCCATCCACATCCCCGGAGAGAGAGAGTCAGGCTCGTCCTTTCACCCTTGGCAGTCTCCTTCCCACTGCTCGTGCCCCATCAGCCGTCAGCACAGCGGCCTCCCCACTCAACAGCCTCCCCACTAGGGCTGCCAACTGTCCCGCATTAGCCTGGATGTCCCGTTTTTCAGCCAAATTTGCCTCGTCCCATACATTCCTTGTCCCATATAGCAAAATACCAGTCAGACATCAAGACAGAATCCCATCATATTGTAATGGTGTAAATAAGTTCAGTAGTAATGATTGTTAGCTTCGCCACATCGCATGCTGAGTAAGCTTGTGGGCTGCCTTTGTTATTGTTATGTGTTCAGTCTCCCATGATTCCTTGTGTGCTAGTTCCCCATCACCCCTTGTGTCATTGAGTGGATTAGTGTTGTTACCGTGACTGTGTTTATATGTCTAAGAAGCGACCCCCATGAGTTTCTTGTGTTCTTGGTTCTGCCCTGCGTCTATAAGCTTTGTTGTAGTAAAGTTGGTAGCGCAATCACGGAAAAGCAAACTTTCCTGAGTCTTCCTTCAGCAGTCGCTCTTACAATACACAGTATGTGTTAATTTACATCCGTACACACTTCACCCCGTGGACCCCGCCTTCTGCCCTGTATTTAGATGATAGAAAGTTGGCAACCCTTCTCCCCACTCAGCCTCCTCACTCAGCAGCCTCCCTCTCAGCCAAGCTTGTGCAAGGCAGTGGAAGATGCCAGGATATCTGCTCTGTTATGCTACATCTGCCATGCCCTGCTAAGTGTCTTTGACCCTGTGGATTCATCCCTCCTCGGGCAGAGAAATAAAGGACAGCGGTGCCGAGTCATTCACCGTGAAACACAAACAAACAAACACACGTGCTTCTGAGAAGTAGTTCCATCCTAATCTGCCTGGTAACAGTTGTGTGGAGTGCTTGGCGAGATGAGAGGAAAGGCGAGAGGCAGGAGGAGGAGGAGAAGGAGGAGGCCAGCATGGCTCCCTCTCCACCGGGGCTAAAGATAGCCCTTCGCTCCCAGGCACTTTCTCAAGGTCACGGTGTGCGTGCGGTGGAATGGGCTTCATGCACACAGGAAAGGGGACCTCTTAAAAGAGCGCCCAGCAGAAGGCAGAGAAGGACACGCTGAGTGGGTTTGGAGGGTGGATCACTTTTTACGCTCCAACACGTCCTTCTGAAAGTCCCAACTAAAACGACCGCTGGTGCTGAAAGCTGCCTGTAATTTTTTTGGTCTGGCGTGTGGAATTTGACTTTTGGCAAATAGTCTGCTTTCCAGAATCTGAGTTTTGTGGTCAGATGAGGTTGGTTTTTTTCTCCCTGCAAATTAATTCTTATTTTTTTTGACACCCTGGTGAGACATTTGAACCAGTTACTCATCATAATTCAAGATTGCCCCTTTGTGACATGGAAAATATGCTTTTATAAAATGTTATGTTCAGTATAATTTCAGTAAGCAGACTAGTAAATAATTTATCAAAATAAAAGTCTTTCTCATCTAATATCTTTTACGTCCCCCAGTCTGGTGAAAGACACACCAGTCCAACTCTATCACAAATGTTTCTGCTAGGAGGAGGGGAGGGCTGTCCTCATGGTTGCACTCTATAGCTCAGTATACAGTAATTAAAGCGGTAATAATGTGATGAAATTGTGGCAACATTGCAATGATGAGTTGAAACTTTCTTACCCCAAAGTGTATGAATGTTTGTACAGAAACAAATTGAAAAAAGAAAAAAAATTCACTAAAATGAAGCTAGAGCCTTAAGTGAACGGTCACTCTGTGTCCTGAGAAGTCCCGGCTGAGCTACCATATTTGTGCATTTAGTAAATGTGCACTTACTGTCAAAGAGTTTGTTATCTGGGCTCAGTTTATTTCAGTCCGACTTAACATAACCCCGTCCATCCCACCTCCCATACAAGAACATAACCCCTCCAAGACCACCTCCCTCAGCTGACTCCAATAAGAAAACATGAATGGTGGCATGCTTCCTGTCTCTATTTAAATTGGATATTAAAAGTAAAATAGCTTTCATTCCCCTCTGAACCATAGAAAGATATATCTTATTTAAGTGGTTTTATATTGAATCTCTATTATCTCTGAATTACATTTTCTCTATTATTATCTCACACACATTCAATTTCAGAGATATTCCATTTGTGGACATTCCCCATTTCATTACACTTTTCACCAACTTTTGGAATCATGCTGAAGTGTACATTGAGAGAGAGAGAGAGACAGTGTGGCACATGTAGGGACGTCCACAGAGAATCCATGCCTTTGGGCTTGAGAGAGGGGAGAGACGTGGAGCTAGCAGCCATAAGATGAAAGGTAAAGCTTCAAAGTCACTGGATCCTGACGGAGAGTTCTCCTCTAATCCCAAAGGTCCGGGTTCAGCCAGTGGTCTCTCTGTGGGTGGAACCCTGCTGCTCTCTCAACGTTTGGACCTTGTGTGTGTCTTGACTTTTTTAAATTATTTTTTTATTTTATTTTCTGTTTATGATTTTATTCCCAATTTTCTCCCTATTTATGGTTGCCAATTATACCCTCTCTTTTTCATGTCAATTATCCCCACCCTCATATGTCCTGAGACCGGTAGTGGGCGGTATACTGCCTCCTCCGAGCCGGCACCCGCCATGGTCACCGTAACACACAGGACCACTCATATATGTAGCGAGCTTGTATCAGCTTCCCTCCCCCACACTGGGGCAGACAGCCAACTGCCGCCCCCTAATGGCACTCCCGGCCAGAGCTGAATCTGACGGTGGTGTTGGACCCCAGTTCTGGGATGAGCAGGCTGAATCCCTCCACACAGATAAAAAAGGCAAGTGATCTGTGATTCTATAATAAATCTAATAATTGCACAAGACTGCATAGTATAAAAATAGATTAGAGTGTGAACTATGAATAAATGATAATAGCTGTGGTTGTTTGAACAGGTCTATAATCTTCCATGTGCAGAACAAGCAGGCCTGGTCTTTTGTGTGTAGATGCCCCATGTTTCCATGTCATAGGATCCAATCATTGTAAATTTGAAAGCACTCAGAGCCAGACTGCACTTCGTGCCTGACTAAAGATAATCAGGCTTTCTTGACCCGTAGGGATTGCAAGGCTAGGCTGTAGTGTATTACTGTGTAAAGGTTTAATACTACAATGCAACTGACATGTTTAATTATCATAGGAGTCTGCTATGATTCAGTTGGTTAATTGTTATGGTTTCATTGTTATCTTGCCCTCTAAAGGGTTGAGTGGACCTACACCATGCCTGGAAAGGTTTTTGGACAGATGCCTCAACGTCATTATCATCTATCAAAAGAGGTCGGGGCCAGGGGTTGACTCCATTCCTTTGCATTTCTAGATCACTTGTAGAGTGGCCAGCCTCCTTGAGCCCCCTGTCCCCTTGTGGAGTGGAGACAGAACAGTGTCCACATCTGGAGGCTAGCCTTCATTTGGAAAGGCTCTACTGATAAACAGATTCTGCAGAGCTGCAGTCCAATGGGCCACAGGACCAATTTGAGATCTTCTGTACCACTGTCCTTGCCTTTTTCAGTCAGCACCAAAAGTGAAATACCTCATGTGCTTGGGCCCTCACAAAAGTCCAGCTTTCATCTGACAATGCCGGAGCTTGTTTTAATAATAATAATAATAATAATAATAGTAATAATTTGTAATATTCTTTATTGCCATGTTACACAAGGTCATTGGAATTTCTCTTTTCGCATATCTCTCCTAAGTGAGGTCAGAGTGCAGGGTCAGCCATAGTACGGTGCCCCTGGAGCAGTTAGGGGTTCAGTGCCTCCCTCAAGGGCACTTCGGCAGTGCCCCAGGAAAATACATAAAGTCCAAGAAATGGCTGCTCTCTGCCTCCACAGTTGCAGTTCAAGGAGAGATCAAGCATAAATATTTGTGATTTTTTGAATTTTCTACTCCTCAATACCTAAGATTCTTTACACGTGACCACTGCATTACTTCAACGGGGCTGTTTCAGCAGGCTATTCCAGGGTCAGACAAAGGGGATTGCATTATTTTAGAGAAGCGCATTGTTTTGTCAAGTCTTCTATGAAGTGTTTTTGTATCACGCTGGGGCTCTGTATCAGTAATGTCTCTTCTGAATACACCAAAGACCAAGGCAGAGCACAGAGCTCACAAGCTATTATTGTATTTTAGATTTGTATGGGATTAGGGATAATACAGATTTACCCAATTTTCTTTTTTAGGCAACATTTTGGTAACATCCCTGAGCCAGACCCACCCTCTCAGTGACTGGGCTCTATCAATAGCCTGATCTTGTAATGAACCTTTCAAAATGAGTGTCATTAAAAATAATCTAATCTATTCAAGCCTAAACCATTTGCAGCCGTCTTTGGCTGCTGTTGTGATTGGATTGATGAGCTAGAAGCTTTGATTCACACTAAGCCATTGAGGAGTGGGCTTTATAAGTACCATGCTGAAATATTAAAATACATGTACGGGGCCTCCCGCGTGGTCCAGTGGTTACAACGTCCGATGCTGGCCACGGAGACCGGGGTTCAATTCCCTGTCTCGCCAGAGTCGGCTCTGGCCAGGAGTGCCACCGGGGGCGGTGATTGGCTGTCCGCCCCAGGGAGGGGGGAGGGAAACCGACATGACGTTCGCTGCGCATAGGAGTGGCCCTGTAGTACCGGGTTGCGGTTGGACGTTTGGCGAGTGACGTCTCGGAAGAGGCGTTAGATCGCCGTGTCACTACCGGTTGCAGGACTACGGCAGTGAAGTCTCATTAACAGGGGGGGGGGATTGACATAAAAATAGCGGATCTAATTGGATACCAAATTGGGAGAAAATGGGATAAAATCAGTAACAAAAAAAAAATATTTAAAAAATACATGTACGGTATTCCAATTTATTTTGCATATACTGTACATATGGATGCAATTCCTGTTAATAAGCGCTGTGAATAAACAGTGGTTGTGCAGTTCAGTGCAAAACCCCTTTTGTACAACTGATGATGGGAGACATAAACATTTAGATTGTACTGAAACGAAGAGTATCCGGAGCATCCAGCTTTCTATCCATCGTTATCTGACACAACAGCTTAACTGCTTCAAACATTTAAAAGGGCAGCAGTGTAGTGTAATGGTTATGGAACTGGGCTTGTAACTCAGGGGTTACCAGTTCGATTCCCAGGTGGGGGTGCTGCCGTTGTACCCTTAAGCAAGGCACTTAACCTGAATTGCTTCAGTAAAAATACCCAGCTGCATAAATGGATTGTATAAAGAGATGTCAATTGTGTAAGTTGCTCTGGATAGGAGCGTCTGCTAAATGCTTAAAATGTAAATGTAAATGTAACATAGGACTGTGCTGGTATACAGTGAAGAGGAGAGACCATTTGACCCCAGTAACCACCCCGCCCCCCTGCTGGGTGGCCATACACTCGGTCGCATGACTGTCAGTGAGGAGAAATGAGGTCGTGACACCTGACGTTTCTCAGTCCGACAGGGGCATCTGCCACCCCAGCAGGATGTGGGGGTCTGCTTTTCACTTTCCTGTCTTCTTTCAGGACAGCGATCGCCCTGCACAGGAACGGTTGACCTTTGACACAGGTGAATATGACCTGGGTTTTGGTTTATATCTGTGTCTATTTTTTTAATAATATAAAATCATATCATCATATAATTATAATTTTTTTGCTTTCCTGACCACCTTTTCATAGAAAAAATATCCAAATCATCGTGGTTCAGCTAGTTCAGGCCAGTGCTTTGTTTGCAAAGAATCTTTCTCAATCAATGAAGAAACATAAGAACAGATGTATTAAACAAGACAACAGATGGGGTAGATTAATGGCCGCATTATGAAATTTCATATTCATATCAAGATACTGGTCTAATTAGTGACTAGCTGAAAAATAGACACTTTGGAGCTGAAGGTGAAATGCTACACTGATGAAAAGGCATGTGCATTGTTCTTCGATGTATATCCTCAGTATCACAGTAATGGTTGCTGTAATCATGTTCTAATTAAATTACAGATGGGTGTGACCATTCGTAAAGCTGGCCAAAGGTAAAGAGGACGCAATGAGAATTGAGAACCAGACAACTCCCACTTCCCACCAGTCAAGGGAAAGACACCCCAACACATTTAAAAAATGCAGATTGTCTCCACCTAAACTCCCACAGGCAGAATGTTTAGAGGCTCCAGAGTAAACCTGTGGCTGTAAGAGAGCCCTCTGAAGATGTGTCCTGACACCGATTCAATCCCCAGGCTACAGGATTCTGTAATCACAGGCCTTGTTCTGAGCACTTTTAAACCCCGCTTTTTAGGGGACGTTGTGGTGCGTAATGACAGTTACAGGGCCATTACAGAGCAGTTACAGGGCCTTTACAGGGCAGTTAACTCCTGACTGGCCTTTAGCCCGGTCTTCCTTAAGAGAATCTTGTCTAACAAGGTCTGTGCAGATGAAAGAGCTCGTCCCAAAAGGTTGATAGAAGGCTAGGCAGTTAACATTGAACATTTTAGGCATTTATCAAACGCTCTTATCCAGAGCAACTTACACAATGAACATTTCTTTATATACAATCCATTTATGCAGCAGGGTATTTTTACTGAAGCAATTCAGGTTAAGTACCTTGCTTAAGGGTACAACGGCAGCGCCCTCACCTATGTGTGTGTGTGTGTGTGTGTGTGTGTGTGTGTGTGTTTCATAACATTTCCTGCTCTCTTGACCTGTATGATTCTGTGTGGCTCAGTAGGTAGAGCATGGCGTTGACAGCGTTTAGGTTGTGGGTTCGATTCCCATTGGCACCACATATACTGGAAAAATGTATGCATTCACTACTGTAAGTCGCTTTGGATAAAAGTGTCTGGTAAATAGCATATAATATATTATATATTCTTGCATCTCAGAGAGCTAGAGTTACCCATGCCTGGACTGAATGACATTCTGACACCAGAAACTGACATCATAGACAGATAGGCTGCCATTACACTGATACAATGTCATCAGAAATTGACACAGTGACATCAGAGCAATGCCACACTGTCATCACTGACCAAAAGTGACATCACAGACCCTGACATGACGAGCTGGACGAACAGTGATGTCAGATACCAACGGGCTGAACAGTGCAGTTCATCCAATCAGTGCAGCTGAACCAATCGGTCAGTCCCCGTCTTCGTGTCCGTCCTATGCACGTATCATGCAGGGTTTCAATTAGACAGCAACTGACTGACCTGGTAGGAATACAACATGCAAGACTTTTCCATAATATTCTCTACTCTTTCCTGACAAGGGGCTCCCATGGGATGGAAAACGTCTTAACTTGACACCAGTTATCATCAATAATATATAGTTAGTCTTTAACTACCAAACCACCTGCTGAAACCATTCATTCTGCTGATGTGAACAGATATTCTCAGATTTATAACAGTATAAATCTTCTGGGAAATATTTTTTGAGCTATTTTGGATTTTCCATGTGTCAGTTAAAGGCTCTCTGACTGTTGTGATTGTCCTGGTAGACTCTGGTAGACTCTCTCTCTCTCTCTCTCTCTCTCTCTCTCTCTCTCTCTCTCTCTCTCTCTCTCTCTCTCTCTCTCTCTCTCTCTCTCTCTCACACACACACACACACACACACACACACACACACACACACACAGCTGGATTTGTGGAGTGATATCATCTCTCTCCCAAAATGTATTCTGCAGACGGCAGACAGTGTGAGTGCCAGGCAAGTAAAGTAAATCAGCCACGTGGCGGTACGACGAGATCGCTCTCCCTCCTTCAGGTGGAATCTTCACCACCAGTCTTTTTACACAACGCATGTGTTTTCCTGGCATCACAGGATTTTGTGACTTGCTTTCTTTACGTGACAATGTTTGATGGCTTCTGTGTTGCTTGTGTAGTGTGTATTGTGCCAGACCTCTTAAGCCTTATAAATGAAAGCACTCGGCACAGTTAGCTGGACTGAATTGACTCTTTCCAAACAACTCCTTCCAAACAAAATAACAAAATATACTTTCCCACAGGCATGCTAATAGCACAGCCAGTGAAGAATCTTCTTATCACCAACTCTGGCAATATGGACTGACACACCAGTATCTCATCACACACTGAGTCTTCCCCTTATTAATAAAATAGGGGGGATTTGATTGAGGTTTTTAAATTCCTAAAAGGGATTAACAAAGTAAAATACCAAAGATTTTTTAAGATAAGTGGGGTCAGCAGAACAAGAGGCCACAGGTGGAAATTAGTTAAAGGCAAATTCCGCACAGATATTAGGAAGTTTTTCTTTACACAGAGAGTTGTCAATGCCTGGAACAGCTTGCCAGGTCAGGTAGTAGAGGCAGAAACGCTCGGGCTATTCAAGGCCAGGCTAGATGTAGTACTAGATGTTCTTTAGATTAGGACATGATGAGCCAAGATGGGCCGAACGGCCCGTTCTCATCATTATGTATTCTTATGTTCTTATGTTCTTAAAATAAATAAAACCCTGCGCTGGCATCTCCATCTTCCTGGTGCTCTTCATCTGAACCCCTTCCCCCCTTTCAGTTGTCCCCATTCCACCTCTTGGTCCAAGCGATAACCCTGCTGTATCTAATCCTTTAAGTGCCTCCAAAGGCAGATGGTTATATTATGCATGGGCTGCCATTGTTCGGTACCCGCTCTGGAACAGCACCATTGTCTATGAGACAAATATCCCCCCTGACAATGGGCCCTCTCTGGGACAATAGACACGAGACAGACTGGACTGAATTAAAGAGCGGGGGCCAGAAACGCGGGAGCTTTTTGGCTTTGACTACATCGCCTTTTCACTACCAGGGACATTTACCGCCCCAATCAAATGATTGAATATGACGCAGTGTTTTTTTTACTATGCAAACAGACAGAGTGGCTGGTAGTCTGTATGTTAGTGTCTGCTTGCGTGTCACGCTTCCTCCGTGGAGCATCACTGGGGCACACATTGACCTGATTGAACCCTGTGTAATTCATATTACAGTGATTGTGTGCACTCTGTTCTCCCACAAATAAGGGCTGTTTTCTGCTCACTTGTGCAAAGCTGTAAAAGCTTGTAGGAAACTCCAGGGCCTATTACCTATTATTTCCAATTCCCCAGTATGTTTGCACCAATTGTCCATCCGAATCAATATGGTTTATGTCAGCAGTTTTCACGGGTTCCCTAGAGCGTGATTTTGAGATGGTCCCTGGAACATAAAAAACGTGATTCCTCCATGCCATGTCATTCCAAAATCTCTCTCTCTCAAACTCTGCCATACTCCTCAACTCCTCCTCTTCCTCAAGCGGAGTATGTATAACTTATTGGGTGCCACAAACATAACACACAAATGTGTGTGTGTGGCGTATTCGACCCTGATCCATTGCAATGCCAGGGATTAACGTTCATCTTTCAACCCCAGGAAGGAACCATAGCTTTCTCACACAAACAAGAGGGACTTTTGATAAGACATCTTTCAACAAAGTCACCCAGCAGTCTGTCTGTTTGACATTGAGTAAGTCACAGTAAACTGTGAACATTTCTGAATGTCTAATTTTTCTCTGGAGAAAAACAACAGCACTCGTTTTTATTTGAAAACGTCCCAGTTCTGCAGTGATACTTTGGACAGGCCTTGGTGAGTCTGTTGAACACATGGTGGTGATTAAAAAGTACGCTGCTGTTTTGAGTAGGATGGGAAGATGACAGAGTTGTGATTATGCAAAGAGGGATCTGGCAAAGGTCAAGTGTGAATGACAAATGGAATTACATTTTTCTGTAATCTTTTTGGCCTTTTTGTCACTTTTGGGAATTTTGGGTTGGAATGTAGGTTTCTGGTGTCTTAAATAAGAAGGAGACACTATGAGCAACACAGGTCAAAAACATCTCATATTTTATTTGTGTCAGCAACCCTCCTGTTGGTTCTGATCCAGGTGAGGGGTGATACGGCTGTTTCACTGGAGCACAAGCTAATCTCATTTTGATGCGTGGGGATGTGTGGGTTCTATGTGGCTCAGTAGGTAGAGCATGGTACTGACAGCGCTTAGGTTGTGGGTTCATTTCCCATTGGGACCACATATAGTGAAAAATGTATGTATTCACTTCTGTAAGTTGCCTTGGATAAAAGCGTCTGCTAAATGGCATATATTATTATTATATTATGCGTGAAATCTCAGTGCTGTCTGTTTCAGCACTGAATCTTTTAATTAACTTTTCTCAGAAAGAAAAAAGTTTTTTGAAAGAGCATTTTAAGGATATCTTGTTAAACATTTTAAGGGGAGTGGGGGTGTTGGGGAGGCGGGGTAGTGGTGGGGTATATCTGGAAATTAAATGTATTCATTTTCTGTGATTATTTTGGCACAATCTGGAGAGGAGATAAACTGGCACGAAACAGGCTGATCTGCTGATGAAAGAATATCTGAAGAAACCTGCTGCTGTCAATGCCCTGTTGCATTGTGGGTAATGTTTATGATAAATGTCTTTAATAGGTCAATGCCCCATTGTATTGTGAGTAATGTTTATGACAAATGCCTTTAACAGTAATAGTCTTACTTAACATTGAGCCTTGCTCCAATCTACTCTGTGTAGTTTTTCAGACTCCACTACTGAATTCTGTGCATCTAGCCAATTGTCATCACCACTGCCGACTTGCTCAACACTCCTTGTATGTGTATCCCTGCCTTCTCATTTAATAAAAAACATTTTTAAAATTAAAATTACTAACCTTTTCCTTCCCTGTGTTACAGGTATGGTATGCAGCTGCCTACAACGATGTCTATTGCTGTATTACTGCACTGATCTCGTGCGCATACTATGATTGTTCCTATCATGTATTAATGCACTTAATCTTGTAAGTCGCTCTGGATAAGAGAGAGTGCTAAATGCTTAAAATGTAAATGTCTATGACCTGTATTATTAGATAAATTGTAGAATGGTCAATTCTATGGGTATCAATTACTCATTTCCATTGTAATCAATGAGCCAATGAATAAATCATGCCTTTCTAATCCCACCTTCAGCGATGTGCTTCACCATCACCCAAAATCACTTGATTGATGAGCCCACTCCTCACACTCACACTCTCCTCAATCAAGTATGAAATGAAGGTGCGCTTGAGCCCCGCGTCCTTTCGATCTTGGAACAAAAGTCTCCAGTCTCGAAGGTCAGATATTTCCTGTTGTGACTGTAAAGAGATTTAGGGGATTAGAGGCCTAAATGGTGTCACTAGATGCCACGTCCTTAAAACCATAGAGAGTTCTACCTGTCCTTTTTTCCCCCTCAGTCCTCCACTGGCACTGAAGTGCTCTACCCTGTTCAAGTCTGTTCATGATCTAAGCCTGTGGAAAATGTCTATGGTCTCATAGAAAGAGGAGGCGCTAAATAGAATTTTCTTGGTACAGGCAAATTTGGATTTTTCATTCATGTAGAAGGGAAAATATAATGAGGTAGGGTGGATTTCCCCATCTGTGGACAGCCTTTAATTTCCTTGCAGTTAGCATCAGCGTTTCCATACAGGATCAATGGAAAGAGATTAGTACAGGACATTTCCTTCTGCAAGCGATCCCTTTGCCCCTAAGGCAGGGGTCGGCAACCTGCGGCTCCAGGCACATTTCAGCCCTTCGTGGTTTGGGAAAATAAATAAAAAGTATCCAATTGAATCGGGCGCAAAATTGGGCGCACATTTTTTGCACCCCCCGGTCCGAAATAAATGAACTGGTCGCACAAGGCGACAGAAAATCTCCATGGAAACCGGGTCCAAATGGCTCTTTGAGTGTTACGGGTTGCCGACCCCTGCCCTAAGGCCATCTCCATTCAATACTACGTGGATATATAAAATTAACTTCAGTTTCATTTATTTTTTAACATAAAATGAAATTGCTTTTGAAGGAAAAATCATATTTTAAGAAGATGGCTTTAGAAGCATATACATTATATGCATGTTTAGGCATCTATTAAGTATATAAATCCATTTATATAGCCCATTAGCTGCCCTTTCTAAAAGTACTTCCTTACTTGTGTTGCTCAAATGTGAATGTTAAGTCGTGTTGCTGGAACAGCAAAAAGCATGCCGTACTTTAATTATCTGTTCTGTCCCTCTGTTATGGAACACTCTGTGGGTCCCGGGACTCTGTGCACTTTTTTGTGTCCCCTATGTACAGGACAGTAAATGGGACAGTGCTGTTTACTGTCCTGTGGAAATGGAGGACAGTGGCTTTGTGTTCCCCTCAAGTGCAGTACAGTATGGCACACTAGAGGAGTACCGGGATAAAGTGCAACAGCACAGTACAATCATGGTTACAACCTGATTCCTTCTTTATCTTATATCAATTAAAAACATAACAAAGCACGCCTCTTTGCTACAGGATTAGACCAATTAAGTGAAGGATTCCTTTAGATTTTATGTAAAAATGGGGCATTTTGTAAGAGCGTTTCAACTAAGATATCAAGTGTATTCATTTTATACTGTAGAACATACAAATGCAAAAATGGGCTTTGAGACGGTCAGTACTTTGAGACAGTTCAGTACTACAAATACTTGGGCATATATACACTACCGTTCAAAAGTTTGGGGTCACCTTCCATCTGGACTATGGCTAATCGGGCACTCCTTCATTCTTCAGCAAGATAACGACCCGAAACACACCTTGAAGTTGTGCAAGAACTATCTGGTGAAGGAGGAATGTGAACAACAACTCAAACTAAAGACCTGGCCTGCCCAGTGTCCAGACCTCAATCCCATAGAACTTGTATGGGACAAACTGGAAAGGAAAAGTCAAAGCAAAGCAACCCACAAGTTTCTCTGGTAATTGCTGCAGGATAGCTGGGAAAACATGTCGGGTGATTTCCTGCTAAAACGTATTAACCGAATGGCCACTGTTTGTGAGGCTATTCTCACGCCAAAGGGTGACTATTTTGAGGAATCCAAGATTCAATTTTCAATATAATTTTCTTGAACATTTCTTTGATGTTCATTTTGTTCATTGTTACATGTGTTTTTTGTCATTTTAAAGTATTTACAGAAATGTATACAGTGTAAAGCATTGTCAATTATGAGATAAAAATAGTTTCCAGCAGGTGACCCCAAACTTTTGAACGGTAGTGTATGTACAGTATATAGATGAATCCTTGTCATGGAAGGTACATGTAGACCATGTCTGTAGCAAAGTACAACAAATGATTTATTTCCTACGTAGGCTAAGGTCCTTTGGAGTAAGCAGGGAAATCCGGTATTTATTTTTCCTTTCATCCATTCAGAGTGTGATGCAGTATGGTATGACTGTCTGGTATAACAATATTTCAGTGCAGACAATAAAGAATTATCTAATCTCATCTCAGCCTATCACAGAGGACTTGTGAAGGACATCCTGATCACGGTGCAACAGGCCGGTGCAAACCTAGACACTCATCCCCACCCCAACTTTCTGGAATTCCCAGTGTGTCTCCTACAGGTAGCTGTGATAGGGAGACAGCTGTGGGTTGGCTCGCTTTATGTTTGCAATGTGTTAAAGCAAGGCGGTGGCATCGTGTGCTTTGGCACTCCGGTAAAGATTCTGGCCAATCCTGGACCTGGCAGCAGTGGAACATTCCAAATATTTAAGAGCTGGAGTCTTTAATAAACAAGGCACGTTCAATACATACTCCTCCAGGTGACACCAGTTCTGCTTGTTTCTACATTGAGGATGTTTGATTCGTTTTCCGAAATGTCCTTTTCTCTATCCAAAGGGGCAGTGCAGAAAGAGGGAGGATAGACCCTGCCATGAGTGGGTGGGTGTTGGAGGGGCTTCCCTATGTAAGACAGGCACCCGTGACTAAGACATGCTGTTTTTATTTGCATGGATCTAATTTCCTCCACACACCTCCGCACACTGCTCGCTGAGATCTGCATGTGAGCCACCCTGCTGGTGGGAAGAGTTCAGTCATCGAGAGAGATCGGGAAACAAAGTTTCACTCACTTTCCACAGAACTACCCAGATATAGACCGCACACCGTGACCCCCTTGAATCAGGGGAAGATTATTCTCCATGAAAGGGATTCTGATGGAGACACAGCGGTGGATAAAGTGTTGTTCATGGAAGATCAGTATAATTAGACACTACATGTCTGTGCTGGTCTTTTCAGCATCCCTCCCTTCTCTAGGAGTTCAACTGGGGTTATTTTATCTTACTCCTCCTGGAAAATATCCATTGTGAAGCATTGTGCAACAACATGTTTGTAACAGCCACTATACAAAAATAAAGAGTGATTGATTGTACTCTACTCTCTTCTCTGCACTGGCTCCCCATCGTAGCACGCATCAGATTCAAATCACTGGTGCTTGCTTTCAAGTGGCTAGAGGAACTGCTCCCCCTTACCTCCAGACACTCATCACACCCTACACCCCAGCCAGACCCCTCAGCTCTGCCTCCTCTGGCAGACTGACTGTCCCATCCCTCTGGGCACCCAGCAGCCGCTCCTCGCGGTCTCGCCTGTTCTCTGTCCTGACCCCTCGGTGGTGGAATGACCTTCTGCAATCAGTCAGGACAGCGGAATCACCTGCGATCTTCCCCAAGAGACTCAAAACCCACCTTTTCAGATTCCACTACCACTGAATTCTGTACATCTAGCCAATTGTCATCACCACTGCCTACTCATTCAATACTTCTTGAACATGTATCCCTGCTTACTCCTCAAAAAAGAAAAGTGAACCTTTTCTCTCCCAGTGTTACAGGTATGGTATGCAGCTGCCTACAATGATGTCTATTGCTGTATTACTGCACTGAATGCACATCTTGTAAGCCGCTCTGGATAAGAGCGTCTGCTAAATGCTTAAAATGCAAAATGTAAAAAATGATTGATTGATTCAATCTAATATTGTACTTGGTTAATTGATTACAATAAACTAAAGGCTTAACTAATATCCTTACTCCTGTGTAATCTTGTAAGAAACACTGAAATATAGAGAGTAAGCACTTGGTCAGGAGTAGCAGGCTTGATTTTGTTTCTGTCTTTGTTAATCGTTGACCAGTTTGTTGCACGTTTAGTGTTTCTTAAGTGATGGCTTAAGACCCGACCTATGCAGGATGTTGGTGCTGAAAGAAGAGGTGGGCGCCGTGTCTGGAATGTGAGCTGACACCTAGAGGCTTAAATATACTTCACTTAATCATGTGTACGCCAAGCGAGTAGCATTGTTCACATACTCCACTGCATACTTTTTGTCTGTCTGGATGTTTAAAAGCTATATCCACGAGGGGGCAGGTCAGAGCCATTTCCGCCATTTTTTTCTTTTCTTCTTTGCTTTCTTCCTGTTTCCATCTCTTGAGTCAGTCGCAGAATGAACATCACACGTGGTATACTGCCCCCACAATTTATGCCAGTATTGCACCTCACATACGAGTACCGTACATTTTTTGAGGATCTGCACAAGGACGGCAGGATATGCATAAACGACCGCAAGATACACATGGCAGCCATCTTGCGTACACATACGCCTATGTAAAGTGAAGCATATTTAAGCTCTTGCAATGTCCCTGCAACATTGCAGCAGCATTATTAGGCTACTGAAGGGGTCATCTTCATAGAGCTTTCATTACAGTCTCTCTCATTCCATCCCTCCCGAAAACGCTCATCAAATGCACAAATTCATCATTGGATGGAAGCAGTTCTCGAGAGTACTGTAACATTTTCAGTATGCCTGCAGGAAACATGAAGAGCAGCAACGCCTCTTTCTTTTTGGAACTTCAAAAGATGCCAACTATTAGTGTACCAACATGTTTGAGCCATAGGCACGTGCCTTATTCGTGTGCATGCTCAGCAATGGTGTGGTCAGATCTCAGACTCGGTGGTGTATGATGCAGCGATCCATCCTACATCTCCATGGGGGAGAGGTAACATTTGTAAATGTCACACACATTGTTCCACGGCTGTTATTTATCCCATTATTATTCTCACACTGCAGAGGGACCATTCTGTGGACTGTATGTCCGCAACGCACGCCCACAGACACAAGTGCACACACACACAAACACTCACTCACACAGATACATGTGCACACACACAAACACTCACTCACACAGATACATGTGCACACACACAAACACTCACTCACACAGATACATGTGCACACACTCACTCACAGACACATGTACACACACACTCACAGACACGTGCACACACACACTCACAGACATATGTACACACACACACACCCACTCACTCACTCACAGACATGTGCATATACACACACTCACTCACTCAGACACATGTGAACACACACACACACACACACACACACATACTCACCCAAACAGGCTCAGAGAGCACTCCACTCATATCGGATTTACTCATGTACTACTCCCCTACGCTACACTAGAAACATCTAGCGCGAAGCATGAAAACACCAACATGTTTGGTCCATTTATTGTTCTTTTCTCACTTGGTTTCATCTTGTACACACTTTTTTGGCAAAAAAAACCCCAAACAGAACGGTAATTATTTTGTCGCATATTCAAAGTAAAAAAAATGGCAAACAGAGTGCAACACAGGTTACTTACCATTCAACTGTGAGCTGGACACCATGCACAGAGAATGCTTCATCTGCTGTCATGAAAGAGGAACTAAAGTGGAGTAGTTTCCGTCGCTGAACCTAAATTGTGGACCCAGGTGTTGCTGTCCACCCACACAGATTACCATTGGGCCTGCTTTAATGAGCTGTCCATGAATGGACACATAACGTCAATGCCCGTTATTCCTGCACGTATAATTTACACATTTACAATTTACACACAGAAATTCTCTTTCAAGCTCATTCAACTGGAAATATCCACCTGGATTGATCACCTTAAAAGGTCATATGATGTTAAAAATATATATATTTTTTTTCTAAAGGTATAATTTGTTAAGAATATGACAGGATACATACTTTATTATGTTGTTTGGAGAGAGTATGTTGAAACATTGTCTGAGGTGAGCTAGGGGGTGCTTTTGGTGGAGGTTGTGATATGTAGGAAGTGTGTCTGTGGGTAATCTCTTTGTACATGTGTACAGAGAGATCGATGAAAACTCCCACAGGGGATTCAACGCAAGAGCACGTTTTTAAAGGCGATCTCAGTGGTGCGTGACATCTGATGGAAGTCCCAGTGTGCCTTTGTCAGAGCCTGAGTAGGTGTGGGGTCTGGGGTCGAAGACATCTGGGACATCAGTATCTGTAGGTGGACTGATCGTTCTGCTCCCCCAGCCTCTGGCTTCACAGTGCCCATGCTCACTGGCTTTGTCACAGGAATGACATCCACAGCGACTGTTGTGATGTACAGTTATACTACTGTAAAGTTATACAATACACAATGTTACAATAAATTAAACATTTTGCAAACATGAGCAAATAAAAGCCGCACACACAATCCTCCTCACACCTTGACTCTCTGCATCTTTTTTGTCTGGGACTCAAAGTGAATGGGCACTACCACTGAAAACTAAAAACATTTAAACACCAACCACATGGAGATAACACGTGGCCCACCTGTAATCATTATGGAGTTACACGCAGTGCTTCATTTGTGCCGGGGCTAGCTGGGGCGCAACCCCGGCAAATGCCAAGAATCCAATTTTGCACCCCGGCAAATGTCTTTCAGAATCAGAGCCCCGGACTCATAAATACCTAAAGTGCGACAACAGCGCGTATTTTAAACTGGTATTAAACAACGTTACGTCCAGTGAACATTACAAGAGTAGGCGCGCGAGGCCGCAAGCCAATCAGAGCCTAATATGTAAATAGATACACACACACACAGACAAACAGATTCATGGTTAACGTTAATGCAGCACAAAGGTGGCTTCTGAGCTGGACAAAACACGTTATTTTCTTATTTTCAAAAGCCTACCTGCACGGGGAGGGGGTGTGGTTGGGGGAGGCGAGTTGAGCCCCGGCATCTCTTATTTTACAAATGAAGCACAGGTTACACGGTATTAGTGCACCTGTTTAGCAAGGCAGAAAACAACAATAGGGTTATGGCACCGAGATTGGAAACATCACATCAAATATTGCCCATGTTTATAAAACATCTCAGTAGGAGCACAGTTCTAGGATCAGGTTCCCTGTCCATATCATAACCTTATCCATTATGAGCTAAAAAGCTAAACTGATCCTGGATCAGCACTGCTTTTTGAATATGGGCCCAGACCACCTCCCAGGTTGACTTTTTGTTAGACCAGGGTTGACAATGGCTGGCCAAATCCCCAAGTAACTCTTTTGTCACCTGACAGTGTTTGGTACACTGTCAGGTGACAAAACTGTCACAACTGTCACATTTGTGAACAGGAGCAGAATGCAGGTACTGTTTCTCCTCATTCTTACTTTGTTGTCATCTCAGTGCTCAGTACTGCTTCTTTTTACGATGCTTAGTCTATGTGCTTACTCTGTAACTCTATCTGGTATATTAAAGTACAGCTTTATAGATAAAACAATATGTAAAAAGCTGTTAAAAAAAATGTTGAATAGAGAAAGACAGAGTGAAATCAGTGTATAGACTGTTGCACAATAACATTTCATGACCCCGTTTGAGACAATATTTAGGTCACCAGGATGCAAAGCACCAACCTGGTTATATACAGGTACCTGGTATCTAGCTGGTGAAATTCTGTTTCTGAAATCAGGATACCATCCATGGCACTCATGCATTCATCTACATGTTTTTCATCCACTAACTTCACTCACTCATTCACTCCACACCCTCTTATTCAACCCAGAGGAAAGGAAAATATTTCTTCCTATTCTCTACTGTTTCTCCAAGACAATCCCAGATGTGTTCCATTTTGATCCAAAAATGAGCGTTCTAATTGTTCTCCATGAAGTCTCCTAGGAACTCAAGTACCTCAGGGCACTCAAAAATGAAATAATAAGATCTCAAATGCATCTCTGCCTAATCTGCATGAACTCATGTCTCTCTCTTCTGGTCCCTTGGTGTAGTTGAGATATGGCTCATTCTGTTGCTTTGGTCCTAAGAAGAACACATGAAAGGCACATTAGCATGAAAAATATAATTATGCCATTTCCTCATTTATAAATCTCTAAACATAAATTATGTATTTATTTAATGCGTTTGGAAATTTATAAAAACACACTTATACCGGGTTCAAATTGCCCCATGCCTGTAGAAGTAGCAGACATTTTATTGTATATAAAAAACAATTCTTTATTTGAAGTATGTTTTTCTTGAGCATCGCTCATGGTCAGTTTGGCCCTAAGATATTATTAAATGATATGTAGCCTGTTTGCATACTTGCCAACCTAAAACATGAAAATTAGTGGAATTTTATGAGAGCTAATTTCCTGTGATTTCTTTAGAGCAGGGGTGTCAAACTCATTCCATCGAGGGCCGAGTGTGTGCAGGTTTCTGTTGTAACCAATGCATTACACCAGGTGATTTCAATTAGGTTCCCTCCTTAGTTGAAGAAGTGAGCTAATTAGTGAAATCACCTGGTGTAGTGCATTGGTTGCAACAAAAACCTGCACACACTCAGCCCTCGATGGAATGAGTTTGACACCTGTGCTTTAGAGTTAAAATAACCATCCAAAATACTTGTGATTTTATTTAAATGACAATTATATTTCATATGAAAAGAAATGTAATTTAAATTACATCTCACTGCTGTTTTTATGCATCACACTTCTCGGTCTAAAATCACGTGTCACGTCTCGTGTTCGTGTTCCCCGTAATTAGTTGTTTTCATTTATTCCATGTTTTCCTGGTTGTCTGGTCCGTGTTTTCACTTTCACTTACCTGTTCCCAGTCTTGTCATTGTATTATCGTTTTCACCTGTTCCTCATGTGTCTGATTGCAGTTAGCTGCATTCCTGTTAATTCCTAATTGTTTCTCGTTATGTCTGATGTAGTTAGCTGTTCGTTTCCCATGTTCATTTCCTGATTGTCTCGTTATTGTATTATCGTTTTCACTTCATTCCTCATGTGTCTGATTGCAGTCAGCTGCATTCATGTTTATTCCTGATTGTTTCTTGTTATGTCTAAATGTATTTAAGCTGTGTGTTTTCCCATGTTCGTTGCCAGATTGTCTTGTGCTTTGCGTATGCTTACACTACTCTCCAGCGTTATCTGTGTTTAGTTTCGTTTGTGTTTGTGTTTGTGTTTGTGTTTTCAGTGTTGTGTCTTGTTCTCAGTCTCGTTCCTGCTCCTCCCTGTGTTCCCTGGACTGCTTTCACATTTTCGACCTTCGCCTGCCCACTGACTACGCCTTGCCTGCCCCTGATACCCCTGAAGCCCGGAATGAACTCTGCCTGTCCCCGACCATTCTTTGGATCCCTGCATTGCTCTGATTACCCCTGTTTGACCATCGCCTGTTTATGCAATAAAATATATTATTGCATTTCTGGGTCCGCGCCTGGTTTTCCGACACCATTCCTGACATCACGTTTATCTCAGTTGACTCAAAGATGTCTCCATTTTTAAATCTCTTTTGAATGCTTTTAGAACTTGCATTTATTGCTCTAAGGCCCTCTTAGGTACAGTAAAGTAGACTCTAAAGAGCATTTAATGACACTTAAATGAGATCTCAGATATTTCCCCAGAGAAACAAAAGATATAGCACTTTGCAGTAGTTTCTCTGGGAAGGTACAGCTTTGTGTTTGGTTGTTTTGCACTGTTTGCCATCACCACACACAGAATAGGCACTTTCACCCACAGACCACACACAGAATAGGCACTTTCACCCACCCACGCACCACACACAGAATAGGCACTTTCACCCATACACCACACACAGAATAGGCACTTCACCCATACACCACACCCTCTCTCTTTGCTTCCTCTTCCTCCACGAGTCATCCTCCTTCCATTCTCTTCATCCCCCGACATCTCTCCATCCAGGGACCCAGGCGCACCTATGTGACGACAGCCATGTCTTTTTCCACAGGATAAGCATCAGTGACGCCCGGGACAGGTGGGGCAGAGATTGTCCTGATTGATAAGCTCCCATTGAGCTCTTCCCTTTCAGAAGCACACAAACACACACACTAACATGCACTCTGTGCTACAGCTCTGACAGCGAAACAGCAAGAATAAAGTGTAGATAAACAGACACAATTCCACACTTGCTTCATACTGCATAGCAGAACAATGAGGGCATGGCTGACATCTTTGCGAGGGGCTGGTTGTCATGGAACTGCGCTGCATCCCTTCAAATTACCATGGAAACAGAAAATGCAGGCTGGCTGCTCTCTTTGTGTACCAGGCACAGTGATTACACATTGTATAGACTGTCAGAGATGACCACAGTCAATCCCTAGTGGGTCTCAACCTTGCCATTCCCCTAAATACATTTTCACTACTTTTGGTGAATAATTCGACATTTTAATATACACAGGTAACAACATATGACTGAGGTTATATGTTTATTTATCTATTCTTAAACTTTAAAGCGTAGTTCCCACTATGTCTAAAGTAAATACATAATCAGTTCCATGCACTGTAGGGTGCTGCAGGTACTGTGCTACGGGTGCTAAGGTACAACATAGCAACTATTGCTGTGTGGTTTGTACCCCCTTTAATAAGCCTTAGATCACATTAAACAGTGAGGTCCATTATTGTGGTGTAAGTTTAATTTAATTTGAAGTTTTTTAAAATTATTTCATGAATACACTAAAACATTGTTATATAGCAATGTGGTGGTATATTGACAGTTTTTTTATTTTAAAATAAATGTATCTCTTTCAAAATCTGAGTAGAACTTGTTTTTGTGTGGGTGGGATGGCAATAATTGCTGGGAAACATTTTCTTGCACTAGCTACATGCACCAACTTTTTCTAAGTGACAGGGAACAGTTATCAGTTATGTTTTGTACAGCACCACATTTCATTTGTATTGAATTATAAATAGGCTCAGTATCATTTAAATGTTTTAAGATAATAATTTAAATGTTAGGTAACTTTTGTGCTTTTTTCATATCCCTAATATACACACACATACAGTGAACAGTGAACTCTGTGGTTGGGCACATCTGTACAGCCCTAACCTATAACGTCTTGCCTGTTACTAATGAAATGGTTCTGCAGACAATATAATCTACTCGAAAAATAAATCCAATATGTATCGGAGCTCCCGCATTTCTAGTGCAGTATTTCCATTGAGGAAACATAATTGAGAGAAAATAGAAAGTCTTGTGTTTCCCAGGTACATTTTAAAGGACTGTCTACAATTGCATATAAATCTGATTTATTTTGCATTTCCATTTAGCAGACACTCGTAATCAGAACCCCATACAAAAGAGTATAACGGTTAGCCAAAATGCAGAGAAAATACCAGTACGAATCATTACATAAACCTTGACATAATATTAAGTGCCATAGTAGGTTGGAGGATAGAATGCTTTAAGTAGTAAATGGTTTTGAGTGTGGTGTTAAATGTAGTATAAATAGGGGTATTAAACCTTAAAATAAAATAAATTCAGGGTTTGTTGAGCCAAGATGCAGTATTGATTAGGCGAGTATTCTGTCTGTGGGGGGAGAAGGACAGTGACTCTAGTGACCATAGGCTATCCAGACTGGATAGATCATCCAACCACTGAGGGGCCAGGGTAGAAAAGATACACGTGACTGAGAAGAGGGACCCTTTTGTGAAGAATTTGCAGGCATAGTGGGCTGTTGTTGTTGTTGTTGTTATTTGTCTCAGACATTACCTTTTCTTCATTAAATATACCCTCACTTTACCTCCTTCTCTTTCTCCCACCTCCTCTCTTTTCAAGGCCAAGGAGAATGAGTCACTACAGGAAAACACAAGGAGATAAGTTACTGGCGCCATCTGTTGGTAGGTGTCCAAATAAAATCACTACAGCCTGTAAACCTGTCTAGTAGACCCAGCTGCACTAACATTTACTAATACAGTGTTTCTTGAGGTTCAAAAATAAAGATATTCTGTAATATGTCAAATGTTCTGCTGCAAATGTACTTTGTATTGCACTTGACAATCCTTGGCAATGGTTGTCAATGTCCTGGATAAAGGTATCTGCCAAGGGAACATATGTCCCTAATAAAAGTTAAATTCATAACTGTGATATGACTGACTTTCCTTACTTCCTTTTCTATGAGTGGGTACAGCTGGCAATCATCCTGTTTGGTTGAATGCTGATCTGCATTAGCTTAAAATGTTTTTCCAACACAGATTTGTGAAAATTTCAATCTCAAAGCGCCCTCTTGTGGTAATGTAAAGTGAGTACAGACAACATGAGGATTTCTCATTTACTAGGATTTAGAAACTATTCTGACCCAAAAAGTAACTGGCAATTGATGAAAAATAAATTCTCCTGCTTCCAAACACAACATTTCTTTGCACATCATAACTTACCAACTGCATCATAGAGTATTTCAGTCTTAGTCACTTAAATAGAAAATATGTAGTCATCATCCATATACACCTGTGTAAATACTAAAGAGAAAACGAGATATGGGTTCCTTTGGTTTGCATTTACTATCATGAATGTGCTATGCGCAGACATGTTGTAAAAGGCATGCACAAAAATCCACAGGTCTATCATGAAACGTGACTTTCTACAAAAGAAAACTCTACAACTATTTGTTTTATGTTTAATATTTGGTACTTTAGACTAGTATTCTATTCCATATGTGGGTATGTCCATATAGGGACGAATTAAGAAATAGTTAAAATGGTTAAAAGGTTAAATCATCTCTGCAAATACTACAAAAGACGCTGAAGGAAGACACATTTGCAGTGCTAACAAATGTCAATCTTCGATACTACATGGGTGCCCCGTGAGTTCGCTGCAATACAATTTCCGGGTTTCCTGCACATCACGTGATCTCATACAAACGTCACAACTTGCACCTGCGCATGGAGGCTTCAGACCACTCAATATTTTGCAGTCCAACGTGGAACTCCCAGCATAGGAAGGAAGGCTAACATACAAACAATAGCCTCACAGGTTTCCCATCATATCACACGCAAAATCCATGTGCACCATTGTGGTAGATGCCAACAGCTGCTTTTTACGTGTGGGTTTGGGTTGACGCCCCAGCTAAATTTGAGTAGATCCGGCCATTAAATCAGAGTCCCTGTGACAGCAGTGTACAGTTCCATGATGTGGCCAACTTGTTTGCCATGAAACGCTGGTTCGCTGGTTGCACGATATTTACATTCAAAATCCTAAAATCACCAGTCTCGCCCTGACGCCGTTCCAGCACCAAGGTAGATACTATTAGAACGAATTCTCGCAATTTCATACAACTGTTAGGTAGTTTTGATTAGAAATAGCCTACGAGTGAAAGTTGTGAGCACTTCGTAATCATTATTTTTGCACTCTTCTGCCTTATTTGTACAGCTTTATAGACTACAGTTTCTCACCAAATTAGAACAAGTATTTTATACGAACCAGTGCACTGACGAAAAAGAGGTTCGCGAGGCCACGGTTTTTATTCAAATTTAGATTTTTGAAAACGAGACTCCATTCAAAATAAATGGTAAAACGATACCAAGTCGTGTAGCCATCGACACTTTTAATCATGTTGGAAACTGGAATCCATCGCAATACACAAAGCCATTATTTAGAGCCCAAATGGCTATGACCAACCGCCCAGGGAGGGTTGTCAGGTCAACCGCTTGAGTCAGCTGTCTACATTTCGCTTGCTACTAGCTAGCAAATGATTGGTCAATAACGTAAATGTACGTTAGCTAGATAGCTATACAACGGTAGAAAGCCTTGAGCTACGACTTTTTTTAAAACACATATCATTCATTACCCGAAGTGGACTTCCTGAATCTCTCAGTGCGTAGACAAGGTAATGTTAACGTAGCTGACATTTAACACACGGACTTTCCAAACAAACATTAAAGACAGTAGCCTCAAACTAAGGGCATGGCTACAACGTGTCTGGTCTGACAACAGACAAAAATAAAGCGACCACAATCGTGAGCGGTCTTTGCTATTTAACATCTATAGACAGACTAATTAATAACTCGTTTTGTAGATATGAGAAAATATGCGTGAATGCAAAAAAAGAAGGGATGACCGTTACGGGGTTAAAAAGCAGACTACACATGCGTCTCATATTAATATCAACAAATTATCAATGTGTTGTAAAGACTTCAATATGACTTCATAATTCAATATGTGTTTCTAAAGCAACATCTTTACTTGATTTAAAAAGAGGTAAAATAGTTGGTTTCTGAATTGCAGGTGCATCAGTCACAGAAACTGCTAAACTAGCTACTTAATGAATCAATGGGAACAGGGCAGCGAAATGTAGCCTACCAAGTATTAAGTCAAGGGGGTGAATACTGTACTGCGCTGAAGGCGAAGAATAATAATAATATGCCATTTAGCAGACGCTTTTATCCAAAGCGACTTACAGTAGTGAATGCATACATTTTCAGTATATGTGGATACCAAATGGGGATTTTGGAAGAAGAAGGGGATTTATTTTTTTATTCAGCCCGCCTCCGGGGTTAAGCTAGAAATTGGGCCAGAAATCCCAGTCTGTCCCATAAATAAATCCTCCTGTGCCACACGAACTTTACTACAGCAACATAGATATGTATCAGATGTAACGTTGACTAAATTACTATCTAGCTATGACGTGTTCTACAGTGTACTGGCAATGACAGTTGACTGAAGCCAACAACAGTGTCATGAGCAAGAAGCTGACTTACCACGGATAAATAAAACCCAGTACATGCTGTTGTAAATGTTGACTTTATTGTTGACATTGGGTAACAGAGTCATTAACAACAAAAGGTAATGCACAGAGTAATCTTTGGAGCAAATTAAGTATTGCTATGTAGGCTACTCAAGTAATACAAACAAAGCTACTTTGCACTTAAAATGAAAAACGTTACTGTAACATCAACAAAGCACTTGGAAATCTAACATTAGCTTACTAAGTTTGCTATAAATGCAGCAATGGCATAAAACTACAAATATTGTGGTGAGCATGCATTGGGTGGTGTATCAAGGAAGGAGACAGAGTCCAAGTAGAATGCAAAACTGGCTACAGGGGCAGCCGTTTTAATAAAGAAAAGGATAGTTACCCATACTCCATACACCGCTCAGTCATGGGTACTATCTGCTGCTAGCTTCCGTGTTCCCTACACCGCACAACCCTGGAAGTAGCCTAAAAACCAATGGAGGTTCTTGCCTGCCTACCGAGTCCTTAAAAGGACATGAGAGATAAATGGCACACACCGTGACCAGCTAGCTAACACAACACAGTTTAACTAAACAATACACGCAAACATAGAGCAGAACAATTTAACAGTTTAACCGGGAGAGACGCTTAGGGTTACAGCAGCGCCTCCCCCAGAATGCACCGCTCACACATTTATTCACAGGTGACTGCCGGATCGCCACAATGTTACTGACTGGAGATGGCTTATCACGAAAACCACGTATAATCATATCTTAACCTGAAAATACGTATAGGTTTTTTTTTTTCCTGTTTCTATGTTAATCAATACCAAGACCTTTCACCACACAATCGTATAATAAGCTCACGGGCAACTTCCACCAACGCTGTTGCTTCAATGTAATTGAAGAATTGTGTATGCTGTCTGTTGTGAAATACATTAACTGCCATTTTGACGAGGTCATCTGTATAGGAATGAGTGAGTTGATTAGACAGTAAGTTCCTGTCTTTGATTACCAATGCTTTGTCAGCAAACAGTGTCTCTTCTATTCAATGAGCTAATCAGACGCTATCACTTCCTGACTTCCTTGCTGGTGCTTTGTTAGCAACAAAAAGGCTCAAACTGATCATCTGTCCCTATGCATATATTCAGAGACTCATTCACTTTAGACTCTTTACCAACTCGCTGTGGACCGCTGTGTGTAATAAACTTGCATTTCAAGTCAGACTGCTGAGTCTCCTGGTCGTCTCTTCGGAAGAAGCTAACAATTTGGTGCTGTGACTCGGATGGGACTAACCGTTTTAAAGAAACATTGGTAAGCTCCCATCTAAAATTATTTGGCGATTGCTGTTTTCTGTTGAGAGACCAGTAAGAAGTTAGGAAGCCTCCGATAGGGAGCCCCTTTGTTAAAGCAATAAGTTCTCTAACAAAGGCAGACTGGTATATTTGGTATCCTCTTGTTAAGTTGTAGTCTTAGCAAGGGAAGACGTATCCCTCTTGTTTTTGACACAAGGGACGACCAGTGTTAACCTCCATTTAAGATGGGGAAACCTCTGTTTGGCCCAGGGAAGGGTGAACCAAAGAAGGGTGATCCAGGGTTCCATAGTTCTTTATGCATGTTTGTTAACATGTGAATCGTATTTAATGTGGAAATAAACATTATTTAGTCTTTCTGCAACAGGTTGTTTGAATGAACATATGAGACTGCAATTGTTGATTACATTCTCCCTGGTAATACTTGTAATTGCATTATAAATAAATCCCCATTAGACTTTTTGTTAATAAACTGTGTTTGATACACATATAGCCTACTTGATTATATAACCATGTGATTATTTTTCTCTGCCAATAACTTCTGTTGCAAAATAAACAAATGGTTTGAAAATAAACATATTCAACTGCACTGATATGTGATTGTCTTTTACTCAAAACGTTTTTATTATATCAATAATGAATACATGGCCATGTATTTGATAATATAACCGTGTCAATAGTGCTTCAGTCAAAATCAATCAATCAAAATAAATAAAATGTAGTTGTATAGCGCATTTTATAAAGCATTTGTAACAATACGCTTTACAGCAGACCCTGGCCTGAACCCCCATAAAAGCAAATCAATGGCAACAGTGGCAAGAAAAAACTCCCTTGGTAGGCAGGTCACTCGGTGTTAAAAATAATAATCCATAAACTTGAAATGGTAAATTAAATATGTTTTGTCCCAATAATTGTTTTCTAGAAAAACATCTTTCTAAAAATGCTGTAGTACTTATTGAAAAAAAAGTGTTGTCTCGTGCAGAAACTGTCCTATTTACTTGCGCTGTAAACAAAAATGGCGGACGGCAGCTTGACAGGCAGTAGGCGAATAGTAGAAATTTCACAAACGGGCGGTAGTAAGTGTAAATCCCGCCTCTTAGCAAAAAAGACCCAAGTGATTTTTAAATGTGTTTGCTTTTGTCATGAGAGATTTATATAGCCAAAAATATAGACATCAGGGTTATGCTGATTAGTTTAGGCTTTGAAATTCTGCCCCAGAGTCTTCATTCACGTTTTCGGTGCACTTTTTAGTAAATGATCTTAACTTGACTGGATGTACACACATGTCTTGTAAAAGTGAAAACCCACTGGGGCATATTAAGTTAAAAATAGGTAGTAGGTCTAGTTTAGCACGGTTTTTCGGTGCCGTCGCGGTTCAATATAATTATATGCAAGCGAGGAGAATTCGCCGAGAAAAATCTTGTGCAGCACTTTGACCTCTCTACCCTTAGGAGGAACCAAACTCAAGAGGGTCGATCCTCATCGATCCTCAGTCGATCAGAGTCTGAGGCAATTTAGCAGTAGGGACAGATTAAAGATGGGGGCAACAGGTGACCCTGCCAGGAGTTTGCAGCATAATTACTAGGATATAGAGAAGCTAAGCAGTCATGAGAAATGCAAGATATAAACATCCACCAAGAGGGCGCCTGAGAGGTGGGGTCACGGCTGTTGAAAGGTGACAAGGAAAACGTTCAAGTAATCCAAACGAAAGGAATAAGGGGGGAGAAGCCATGTCGTAAAACTTGGCATGGATCGGCGTGTTGAAAGGTCAAAGTCTAGGCAGAGTACAACCCCAATAATGTACACTATGCTTTAATTAATGTTATGTAAACCAGCGGAAATATGAAAACCGCGTTGACCAACCAGCATTCGGCATTACCGCATTATTTAAGAAAATTATATTTATTTTTGCATGCCTCTAAATTAGGAACATATCTGTAAATTCATTATGCACGAATCTGCCACAAAAAACGATGAGCAAACTATTCTCAAGTGATGATGAGCATAGCGAAATGACTTGACTGGTGAACTAATTGACAGGAGAGTCTGGCTCTCAAGGCAGAGCGGTCCCTTTAACGGTCCCCTAGCAGCCCTGTTTGTCGTTTTGTGGTTGCCACCCTGGTGCGCGTGTCACTGTCCTCCACCAGTGCCTATCTGGAGTGTCTGTCTGCCGGGGGCGAGTCCGGGTGTGTCTGCGAGCGAGGGTGCGTGCGCTTCACATACTGTACACACAAGACAACACGAGTGGGATAAAGAAATGTAGCAAGATCCGAAATTGACACCCCTTCCACAGTAACCTGACACTTGTTTGCCCCCTGGACAGATTGCCTGGAAGCATGAAGAAGAACCAGAGCCCAGCCAAAGCACCGGCTCCGGCTGAAGTCAATATGTCAGACAAGGAGGTCTCTGTGCAACAACTGAACGAGCTGTTATCAAACGGCAGTGGATGTTATAGCCTGCCCACGCAACATTTCAACGAGGTCTTCCCCAGGATTTACGTGGGCAACGCGTAAGTCATTTACATTTGAAAAGGGTTTGCACATTTATTTTCTTCCAAACAGCACCTAGGCTATATTTATCGAATCACACAGACAGGTATTACTTCATCGCCCTTAGAAACGCTTCACCATCTGGTTCAGCGACTACAATGGGAAGCTATATGCGGTTTCATTCACGATCTCTAAAAATAACAATGCTTTTAAAATATAATTTTGTGGATATCGAAGCATGTCGCCGAAACACATCGCGCCGATTTAACTATAGCCTATTCTGTATCCATTACATTTTTATTCCATAACCAATTTTACCAGTTAATTTAAAATGTTTTATTGATGTTTCATTTCTATAACTGCACATTCAGTACTTTAGTTTTTACTGGCAATTTATAACTAATCAAATTCATATTTAAGATGAACAAAAATAATAAACCGTAATATAAAAACACTATTTAATATCGGTCAAAAATAGCCCACCAAATTGCGATAATTCTCAATCTACTCTCCACACTAATCATGCATATTACGATTTCTGTTTTAATTAGCTTGCACTGAATGAACGTATTCTGAATAAAAAAATGTCTTGAGTCACGAATAGAGAAACTTAAAATTATTAGGCGACTCGATTCTTTTCCGCGAAAACAGTCCTCTAGTGAAAGCTGTTGACAAGCCACGTATATGTGTGAAAACGAGCTCTTGGACAGAATTAAGAAGCCCAGTGTGAGGAAATTAAAATGTAGTATTTCATTAGTTTGATTAATGGCTGCCGGACTTTTCTAATCTTTAGGTTATAATTCTTTAACAGTGAGTAACCTGAAATTATTTGGCGCTTAGAAATCTAACTAATCTAACTGGTTGTTGGTGGGGGAGGGGAGGGGAGGGATCTTGTAATGATGATTTAGTGTTCTCATACGGGTGATAAGCAATCCATACCATGACTCACACATGCAACATCGTTAAATTAGTTTTCCTTGGAGACGTCTCAAATTTTCATAAATATTGACTAGCAATGTCTACACTGCACCTCTGTATATCTATGTGTATCTATCTATTGATCTGAATTAATTTTGCATTCACATACACAATTATGAATACATGCTATGCAATTTTGCATGGCTATGCTATTAATATATTGTTGCAATTATGCACATATGTTGTGTGGCTGTGCATGTAGATAAATAGATAGATAGGTAGATATACAGTGCTGCTTGACTTACCCAGGTACAGTCTCCCCAGAATTTACAGTCTGGGTCAGCAGTGCAGCCAGTGTTCTGATGGAGACCACTGACTGGTCTCATTAAAAGGCCCACACCTGCTGCTGGCGGATAGCGTAGCGGTCTAACACACCCTTATTTGGCTGGTCCTGTATGAGTGTGAGCTGCCTATTAGGGACCTGGTTCAAAACCCATCTCTGCTAGACCAGCCCTGGCTGTTAGTCCCGATCGGGGCCGGCATTTGGCTGTCCGCTCCTGAGGGAGGAGGGGGGAGGGTGGTCGGCACAAACTCGCTGTGAAGCACGTAAGTGTGTCTCCAGGAAGGGGGCCGCTGAGTTCTGTCTCGAAGGAGGCGGATTATCTCCGGCCTCAGAGAATAGCTTCCCCGTAGAGACCGGCGGCGAGTTCGTGGGGGAGGGTTAATTTAAATAAATAGAGAGTATAATTGGTTTCCAAATTTGGGGGAAAGACGAGGAAAAATCTGAAATAAACAAAAAAAAAGGCCCAGACCTGCTAACGCTCATCATTTTTGTTGCATTGTAGCAACTGGCATGTCTGCTCTTTGGTCAGGTGATGCTGTGTTTCTACAATTCCAGTCCACTGTGCTAGGGCCCTGCACATTTCCCTGCTATGTTATCAAACCTCCTAATGTGTCTGATCCATCACTTGTTTGACTACAATCAGTGGCGCAGGGCCAGGAAGGAGAGCAGGACAGAATGCAAACACTGTGTATACTCTCCTGCCTGTTAGCCTTGTTGTGCAACGCTGTATGTGAATTGCTGTTAACATGCAGTGCTCACACACTCGTGCAGAATCAACCCGGTCAAGGCTTGCAGCCTTTCACTCAGAACTCAGAACAGACTGTATCCCCACCTGGAAAAAGACGTTAAAGGGATGAGAAGTAAATCTTCTTTACCGAGTAGTCATTATAATTATAATTACACTGAGTAATTACTAACTCTAATAATACAATTTCCAATATATATAAGTACTATTAGTGGTGTTTGGAGTTTAACTATTTTGTTTGGAGTCATGCCAGACAAGCCAGTCATGGATTTTTCCACATTATGTTCAATAGACACTGTTGACATATTAATTGGTACCACTATGAAAAAGGTGCATGCTGGTAAACGGTTCTCAATCAATTTTAAAAGCAGCACTAAGGAAATAATGTGTTATAGTATACTGACATGACTGCTCTCAGTTTTGTGTTTTTTTAAAATGTATTCTTGTCATCACATATGGATTACTACTGCGTAATAACAAAAGCTTGTTGCAACCTGCGAGTATTGACACCATTGTCTTGTAAATGTATACTTTCAACTGTGTGGCTCAGTAGGTAGAGCATGGTGCTGACAACGCTTAGGTTGTGGGTTCGATTCCCGTTGGGACCACATATACGAAAAATTTATGCATTCACTACTGTAAGTAGCTTTGGATAAAAGCATCTGTTAAATGGCATATATTATGTTATTATAAGACCGCAAAAGCCATTGCCGAAGATCACCAGATAAGCAGAAATATCAGCCCTGTGAGATGCATCAGTCTTCTTTGCAGTTTCACAATAGACATAGAATAGGACCAGATTGACTAAAGGATTGCGACTGCTTTTCCAACGCAAAAAAAGGTTGCAGTATCTACGTCGGTTTTACTAAACAGTCATAATGAGTCAACGCTATTAGGATGTAATTTACGGGGTTAAGTCACTTTGTGACTTTAATTTAATACAAATAGTTAAATATGTAGGCGGCACGGTGGTGCAGTGGATAGCGCTGTCGCCTCACAGCAAGAAGGTCTCGGGTTCGAATCCAGGCCGGGGGCCTTTCTGTGCGGAGTTTGCATGTTCTCCCCGTGTCCGCGTGGGTTTCCTCCGGGTACTCCGGTTTCTTCCCACAGTCCAAAGACATGCACGTTAGGCTAATTGGAGAGTCTAAATTGCCCGTAGGTATGAGTGTGTGAGTGAATGGTGTGTGTGCCCTGCGATGGATTGGCGACCTCTCCAGGGTGTATTCCTGCCTCTCGCCCGGAAAGCATGCTGGGATAGGCTCCAGCCCCCGCGACCCTGACCAGGAATAAGCGGCTTAGATAATGGATGGATGGATGGATAGTTAAATATGTTAATACATATGTATAGCTGGGGTGAACGCGCTAAAACATTGTAGAGATTTTGTCAATTAGGCTGATTAAGTATTTTGTCTGATATATTAAAGCATGACTTAATTGCGATTCTCCTCTTAGCCTGAGCATTTTAAGGTCATCTGAAAGTAGGCACTATTATGAGCACTGACATAGCCTAGCTCATTTACTATAAACTCTTCAAAGAATGTGATCACAATAATCCTCAAAGACACAATTGGAAATGTACCAAAATGTCCGATGTCATTCAGATAGTGTTTTCACTTTTTTCTTTAAATTGGACATGTATGTGCTGTTGCGGACAGGTGAGGTTGTTAGTTAACTGGTAGCTCTCTAAATCACCAGCTGAGCATTTAAAAGTAAGTTAGTGAACGCTTAGACAGTGAAGCTTTATTAAATGTATTCTGGTACGTAATTCGAGTTCTCCAGACCCACATTTATAAGAAGTTGCATCAATTTCTTGGCAATAATTAATGTTAATTGAAAAACATGAGTGACGCGCTGCTTACCTAGCTAGATATGTGGTTTGGCATAAAAACAATGGGTACAGTTTGTGTTCCTACCATCTACCGTAGTTTGCTACGAAAGAAGTTATCTTGAATCTGTCTCCGTAAACAGCTTCAGGCAAGACTCTCTAGTCCCTCAGGGTTACTTGCCGCAACTTTAGTGATGTGCAGTTTGCGAATGATTAATTCGAATTGAACAACTGTTACTGTTACTGACTCGGGAGTAAAGATTCGTTTACTCAGTTGAGTCTTTCATTTCACTCGTTCGATTGACCGAGTGGCTCCGTCACTTCACACTCAGCTTCCAACCAACATGTTTTTAAACGTGATAATGTAGTGGTGGACGCTGTCATGGCAGAAGGTGTCCGCTTTGCCAAGATATGTCCGGGTGATGTAATCTGAATTTTGGACTGTAGTTGCTATGCCAACATGACAAGCTCGCATTCCTGAGTGAGAAAACCCAGAAGAATGTATCCGGGTGTCCGGGTGACGTAATTTGGCTATGAATAAGCTGTACAGCTAAGTTAGCTGCCTTGCTACGAACATAATATATGAATTATAATATATAATTATATTATAATTATATAGCCAGCTAGCAATATGGCATAGCAACTACAGTCCAAATTTCAGATTACATCACCCGATTACATCACCTGGACACATCTTGGCAAAGCGGACACCTTCTGCCATGACAACGCCACGGTATCGAAAGTCGAGACATTTTGCATTTACATGTCAGTACTACTTCTTTATTTAAAATAAAGCGTGTAGTACAGGAAAAGTAGATCATATGCATAGGAATCACATGGGGCTCATTCTCAATGCATATACACGCAGTGACGGTGATAACGTCACATACTCAAACACACATCATTTGTACGAGGCAAAAATTAGCTTTCACTCAAACAACATCTTGGTTTTAATACTTTAACATTTATGAACCTAACTAGCTGAACACTCTAAGTTTAACTGGCCGCAAGGGCCCCTGGGACATGTGATGACCTCGTAGCCTGTGGCCTACGAATATGTAGCCACCTAGCATACTACACATGAACGAAATGTAGGGCAGCTAGCATTCCTGTGGCTAAGCTAGTTGCTCAACGTTAAAATAATTTATAGCATTGTCCAAACGCATTTAAATGACGCAATGTTGCAGGACATAACATTGTAAAACCAGAAGTAAACCCATTAGCTGCTGACTGCCTAAACTCGTGTTTTATGAGTGAACAAATGGGCATTACCCTAGGCTACTGAATTAAATGAACGACAATCACAACTCTTTCGGGGCTCGAGAATAACAACTCTTGCTGTTTGTTTATATGCAAGGTGTGAGTCAAGTTCAAGCGCAGACGTCAACAACACACATCAGCATTTTTGGACAATGGACGTTTTATGCCGACGCTCATTATGGAATGTTGTTTGTCAGTGGAATGTTGGCAAAAGGACAAGACGCATCTGATCTGTTTACATTCATATCCGATACCGATGGGATCCGACAGACTACCTGCAGATGTGGTTCATATTGGATTTGTAAACATCCAATACATTTTCGAATCTTTTGAATGTGATACATATCGGATATGGAAGAAATCAGATATTTGTCGCATTAAGAGAAAAGTGTAAATGGGGCCTTTACCCCAGTGAGCACGCCTTTACATATATTTTCCAGTAGACAGACGACATTCAACAAACAAAACAAAGTTTTTACAATGTGGATTGTTTCACCTGTTTCGTCGGTAGGACCATCGCCTGTGTAATTTCACTGGATTTTGTCATAGGGAAGTGTTTTTTGTGCTGCCTAAAATCATGCTGTCTTTTCTTTACATCATGAAAACTGTTCATTTTGTTATGCCTAATGATTTTTTTGTGATTTCACATCAAAGGTTTCTCCTCTCCGTTGGTGTATTACTTCTAATCTGTAAATATATGTTGTATTTTTCTCGTGGCTCCCTCGCTACGTATGCCTGGTTGCTGCATAGCCTAGCAATTTCTTGGCACATTGTGATCTGGACATGTAAGCATGCTATATTGTTTAGGACCCTTTTATATGTGTGTCTCCTAATGTGAAATTGTGAATGAGGGCGTTTCATTTCTCTGTGTTAGCAAATTGGTCGTTAATGTGTCGGAATCTGCGACCGCAAAACAGGCATTATAGCAACTGTTGTTGCACTGCGACTATTTCCTTAGTGAATGTGGCCCATAGCCTCTGGCTTGGCTGCAGAGTGTTCAGTCACAGCCTGGACACTGTGTTCTGAATAGAAACAAATAGCATTTAATAAATGATCACACAGCCTGTTCAAAACACTCTTCAGACCAGCAGTATTATGAAGGCCATACTTTACAATGATAGTAAATACGATTTGGATTTACAGAAGTCATCAGGCAACATCAATCTATGACGGAGGCCATGTGACTTGCTGCATAGTTGCTTGGTGTAAAAGGGCTGATGAATGTGCAGGTGTTACATAAGGGCCCAGTGTCTTGGTAGAAGCCGTTTCCGCAGTCACTGGTCTCACATGCTGGCGCACATACCGTAGTCTACAGTGAAGGGCAGACTTGTTCTCACTGTGCACTTCATTTGTGAGAATTTTGTTAATAATTTATGGGCAGGCGACTGCAGAGAGCTTTACCCTTATGTAAACGGAAACATCAAGTCATAGTATGACATATGTCATATGAAATAATTATGAATGATATAGTTATTGCCTCTTTATTCAACCTTTTATTGTATATGTATTTTGCTATATACAGTAGGCTCCGTTGTTATTCATGCCCTTGATAAAGATGAACAAAAGAGATCATATAAAATAAAATATATAAGTAATGAGGTATATTTTATGCACAAAAATCTTAAAATTCCAAACCTACATTACTAATACAATTGTTCAGAAAAACATTTTGTTTTAGTTATAATATTGTTTTTCCAGAAAACATCTGGGCCACAATTATTCATACCCCTAACTATTCTTTTAAATGTAATCCAACAAAACAAATCTTCATAAATATACAACTTATTTGAAGTTCATTGGAAAGTTATGGAACTATATATTGGCCTAGAATGGTTTCCTGTTTCCCTTGGGTATAAAAAGGAGGGAACATACATTTGAAATACTGTGGTCAGCCATCATCATGGTGAAAGGCAAATTCCCTGAAAGCATCAGACAAAAGGTTGACCTCTACAGATCAGGACATGGCTACAAAAAACGCAAAAGTTAAAAGATCCTGCCTTCCATTGTTGTGTCAATTATTAGGATGTTTAAGGCCACTGGAACAGTGGCTAACCTACTAGGTAGTGGATGTAAGTCCTTGCCCCCACGTGTAGTAAAACAGATGGTTCCAGAGGTAAAAATAAGTCCAAAACAACCTGGTATCTTGGGGTTACAAGGGGTCTAAAGCTACCAGACAATGCCCTTATGGAATAATTGCAAGAAGGAAGCCTCTTTTGAAGACAATTCACCGAAAAAGGCATCTTGAATTTGGCAACCTACATCTGAACTGCAATTGGAACTGTGGCCGAATCAAGCTTTTTGGACATGCACATCAGTGCTATGTTTGGTGTCCAAAGAATGCAAGTACGGTAATGTTGAAAAGCATATATATATATATATATATAATCATAATGATATATGCCATTTAGCAGACGCTTTTATCCAAAGCGACTTACTGTAATTAATTAATAAATTTTTCAGCATATGTGTCCCCAAACCCACAACCTAAGCGTTGTCATGGAGAGAGAGGGAGACAGATGGACAGCGTTGCATGGTGTCATAAACAATAATGCAGACTGACACAGTCCTTATTGGGAGGGGGCGCAATGCATGCTGGGTAAGAGAAATAGGTAGGGGGTTTAGAACCTCTGCCTCAGCAGGATCCATCGGGGGTTGTAGGAGACTCACCACAGGAGCTTTGGCTTGACGCAGTGCGTCATGTGATACATCGATGAGCCCAGACACAAACCAGTGACATTTAAAAACCTTGCCATAATGTCCTTGGTGTGAACCATGTCTGAGAGGAGAGTAAACGACAGTTGCACAAAGCACATTGTGTCCTGTGCCATGTCAGGAAAGCAAAAGCATGCGCCCATCGCCTCAGAACACATTGTGGTTTGTATGCTTGCCTTTGTGTCAGCGTGTGTGCACGTGTTCGCATTGTGAGGGGATAGGGAAGGAATCTAGGTCTCTCTCTCTCTCTTCTCACTCTCTCTACGGACCCCATGCTCTGTTCTGGGTATGGCACAGTGCACCCATGGCTGTTTGAGTGCCTCTGGGCAGCAGCCAAGACCTCCTCAGTGTGTGTGTGCAGGTCTAGAGCACTCTGCTGTCCCCAGGGTGCCTCGAACTTAGACAGACATCTCTGCCATAGAAAAGCAGCTCCACAATTTATTCCCGTCAAGCCCCAATGAGGACTGCCAGGGGTGGGGGTGGAGGGGAAAGTGCACCACCAGACGGGTGCACGGGAATGAAAAACAGACTCAACATCGGGCCCGCTGTCTCACAATGTTTCTGTAATGTTTAGAGAATGTTCTGAGACAGCTGTGCATTAGGTGTGACTGCATAGAAAGGACAGGGGAGGATATAGGTGCAGCTGACCTCTAGCCTTGATATTATTAAAGATAATAATTACAATTTAAATCTCCAAATTTGGGTGGGGAGGACTATTGTCTTCAGGACCAGGATCTTACCCGTCATTGTGAGGGGCCGTGTGCTCCAGCCCCCAGATTTTTCCAGGACGTGGAGAAGGGCCTCTCCTTAGCTCTGGTTCTCTGTCCCGTTGGACTGGAAGGTGACCCCCAGGAGTTTGATGTGTGTCTGCACACAGAGAAGGAACAGGTTAGGGATGGCGACAGGAACAGTTCACTCTTGCTCTAGTTGACTAGTGTGCCCATGGTTGCACATAAGTCCCCCCAACAACCCAACAGCAGTGGTGATGGAGCGACTGTCTGTGCTGACGATGGTGATGTCATCCATGTATGCCATCACTGCAAGCTGATCTCCCCAGGCACCCGGTAGTGGGTATCCCCTGACGTTCTCATTCCACTGTGTGAGAGGGCATCCCTGCCTGACATGGCGCAAGGGGCAGAGATGTTGTTGAGAACCACTCTGTCCATGATGTCTTTCACCGTTTAACCCCTTAACCGTCACCCCCTACTTTTGAATACCTGCATATTTACACATACCCAAATATAACAGTTCCTAGCTAATACAAAACTGATGGCCACATGCCTAAGCTCGGTATAATAATAATTAAAAGAGGAAACACTTTGAGGTTTACGAGGGTGTGCTCATATACCATGTGGACACAAAACAGCCTAAGATGTCAAAGATCAAACAGTTTGTGTAGAAAGTCATGTTTGAAAAACAATAAAGGGGTCACATTTCATGGTAGGCCTATGGAATTTTGTGCATGCCTTTACAACATCTCAACTAAATATGTGTAAGACATTAGACTTCTAGACTCAAGGGCTCACAAACTAGATGGCTTGTAGTGAGTGTTGTCACAGGCAGCTCCAAGTGACACTGATTAATTGAGAGATAATTCAACTGTATAACAGTTGCACACTGTTCTAGTTGTACCCCTGAGGTGGTAAGATTACATTTTTGGGTCACAAAGATGGCCATTTCCTTTCTACTTTATTTGTGGTAATGTTTCTTGGATGATATTATCGAAATAAGTACTACAATAAATCTCTGTCCAACATTACAAGTTCATAGTATGCCATTTTGTCCATCTGAGCTCATGAGATGTAGTATTGCTGTTTAAAAAAAAAAATATATATATATATATTTCGGTGCCTTGTCGTCGAGTTTTGTGTGCTAATGGACTATGTTGTGTGCAAAATCAAAGGGTCCAATTCAATGTTTAACAAACCTTGTTAAGAATGGCTGCCAGCAACACCTGCTGATTATCCAAAAAGTTTGAAGCCCTGCTTTTTACACTAAATCATTTATATTAAAGTTTTCAGTTGAATATGACTGAAATGGATTAGATGCTTGATGGATATTTATTTCTGCACAGAGCAGCCAGCAGAGTAGCCAGTAGTACTGCATGACGCTGTGAATTAGATATTAGATATACACCTTCTGTCTGCTTTGCAGGTTTGTGGCCCAAAATGTGATGCGGCTGCAGAGGCTCGGGGTGACCCACATCCTCAATGCTGCCGAGGGAAACTCCTTCATGCACGTCAACACCAACACTGAGTTCTACGCCGGCACCGGCATCGCCTACCACGGCATGAAGGCCAACGACACCGAGCGCTTCAACCTCAGCGCCTTCTTTGAGGAGGGGGCAGACTTCATTGACAAGGCCCTGACCCACAAGGATGGTAAGGGTAAGGCAAACCTCCCCCATCTCTGTGCTGCATGTCTGTGCTGCATGTTGATGCTGCTCTGCTGCATGTCAGTGCTGTGCAATGCTGCTCTACTTGTTTGAGAATGAGCCACACCTGCTGAGGCATGCAGTGCTCTTGCGCATAGCTCTAAGGTGGCTTTGGAACAATGGAAGAGATTTCTGATGGGAGGGGTGCAGAGTCTGGCATTATTTTGCCAGTTTGATTCTCCTATGAAGATGTCAACAGAGGCCAATATAAACAGCAGAGTTTATTCTAACCCCTAATTCCCTCTTCAGTGCAAACAGGGGCTTTTATTGCACTAGATTCTGCTCTGGCTGGAAAGTTCACTTCTCACAGTGCCATTGTCATTGTTCGTTCATTCATTAATTCATTCAAAATAAATTGATAAATACATTTTTTAAGATTTGTAAAAAATAAAGCACCTCAGGTAATCCAATCACACAGTTGTTCCCGAGACACAGGAAAGCCAGTATTGCCACATTTTAAAACACTAAACCAAAACACTGTCCACAACAACTCAAATGCTCTGGAAGTGCTTGGACTCAGTGCCACCTCTGAATATTGTCACGAGAATCGTGCCTACTGAAATGGTAGATGCAGCCTCCATCTAAAACGCTGGCTGTTTGAAACCTACTATGATGCATTTAATTGGTGCAGGCAGAGCCCTGAACTCAATTTATCTGCATGGATTTTATGCCATCTTCTACAAAAAAAAGAGCAATTATGGAGCATTTTAATTCCTGGCCATTTTGGCAGCGAGACCCCAGTCTAGTAAACCAGTTTGTGAAGCCCAGTCAGAAGCAGGGCACCAGTGAGGGTCCACTTAATGTATAATGCTCTCACAACATCGCTATCGTGTTTTAGCAATGTTGTGGTCTGTCTGCTCTGAGAAGGCGGCACGTGCTCGCCTGGAGGGCGGATGTGTGCAATGCCCTGGGGAATGGCTGTAGGATTGCTCCTGATACTGAGCAGCAGTGTGGAGGATACAGTCAGCTCTGCATTGATCCGTGGAAGGGAGATATTGGGATACAAGAACCGCTCAGGTCATTTCAAAGGCAAGCACAGTGTTGTCAGAAGCAACGTTGGCTTTCATAGACACTGCAGAATTGTGTGAAACAGCACAGAAGTTGGCAAGGTGAAACCCTCCCGTGGGTGTCAGCAGGTCGATAATTAATGCACAAATTGCAGAGGGGGCGGGGTGGGAGCGCAGTGTGGAAGAGGGTAGGGATGAGATCAACTGTGGTTGACATTGCTCGTGTGTTGTAGAGGTCGGGGCCACATTTGCATCTCCTGGCTCAGCAGGTGCTTTGCTAGGCAGGTTTGGATATAGCAGCTGTTTCACTTCCCCCCACCCCACGTTCCAAACTCCTCTTCCTCTCTCTTTCTCACGCCCGCCTCCCAGGGAAGGTGTACGTGCACTGCCGGGAGGGGTACAGCCGCTCCCCCACCGTGGTCATCGCCTACCTCATGCTGCGCCATAAGATGGACGTACGGACGGCCCTGACGACCGTGCGACACAAGCGAGAGATCGGCCCCAATGACGGCTTCCTGCGTCAGCTGTGCCAGCTGAATGAGCGGCTCGCGAGAGAGGGCAAGTTAAAGACCAAATGAGAATGCCCTGACCTCGCAGGGCACCGAGCGCTTTGGGGGCGACCTGGACCTCAGTGCTCCTCCCCCGCCACTCGACCTGGCCAGGCCAGCGCACCCAAGGCCCCACCAACCCCAAACATCACACTTCCATCCCCATTCTCCGCACAGCCATTCCCTTTGGTCTGCTGCCCTGGTCAGACGTGTATCTTCAAGCCCCACCCACATGGAGGGTAATGGGAGGAGCCTCTTGTCTCTGGATCTGCACTGTAATCCCCCCCCCCCACGCTCTCTCTTCTGTTTCTCACTGGATCTGCACTGTAACCCCTCTGCCCACACTCTGTTTCTCACAACACAAATGTCCCACTGCCAGTCCTCACAGGGTCTCTTTTAGCACTCTTTGTGCTACTTTTTGAAGAATCAGAGCATTTTTTTAATCAGGGGTTTCTGTTGAGAAGCTCTTTAATGTTTTCCAGTATTTGGCCATGTATGTGAGGTTGGGAGATTTCGTGATTTCTTGAAAATCCCAACTATATATAGTGTCATTTTACTTCCTGTGAGGCATTAAATTGTCTGACAGACTTCCTCACACACACATGCTGTATTAGCTACTTCATTAAGAACATGTTGCTTTCACAAAAGACACTCCTCCCACTGATGCCAAAAGCAGTGCTTTCTCAACAGTTCAGTTAAAACTGCCTTTCTGACCCATAGTCAGCCTTCCTCAAGTCTCCCGTGCATGATTTTCAGTATTTTAGAAGCACGAACAGCCATACAAATGAAAAACGTAGACTTCCAAGTGCTCACAAGATTACAGCACAATCATTCCATAGTTCCACACTGCCACCAGAGATGTCACAGTCTCCTTCTCCCAACTTCTGATGGACGATGATGACGTTGAGGCATCTGTCCAAAAAATGGCATTTCAGAAAATGTCCACTGACCTCGCTGAAATGCTTCCAAGAGGGCGTGGCTAATCTCTGGAAAGCAAATCTTGCATTCCCACCTCCAGCACAAACACAACCACTTCCACTCTTTCTCAGTGTCCACCTGCCCTCTGTCAAGCCTGGTGACTTTAGTTGCCGAACTAGAGTGTTGACCCTTACAAGAGTGTATTCCCATAGAAGCCATTGCTGGAACCGCAATGGGGTTGATACGATCAGGAGTGACTTACCTTACAACCAAAATGGTCAGAGCAGGGCTGCATCAATTCAATTTGTCTGATATATTAATATTCTACATTTTCTCTCTTTTTGCTCAAGTTTTGTCATACCTACTGATTAATTAATAAATAGTGTGTACACTGTCAAAAAATAAAATTTGTAAATATATGAAGGGGCCAAAGCAAACAAATATTTGCCTTTTACCTATATATAATTTAAGATTTGCCAAAAATATCATAATTGCCTTTTTGACAAAGTAATACACACTAATATTACACGCTTGAACAGAGATGGGCAGCTCATGTCCCGGAAGGCTACAGGCTCTGCTGGTTTTTATCCTGCTTCCGCTCTTAATTGTTGTTATTTGGACAGAGAGACAGGCCCCCCTGTGTGCATTGGAGCAGCTATTCTCCACCCCCGGTTTCCTGGTAATTGGGCGAACATTCCAGACAGCCAGCAGAGGGCGACCATGTTCACTCATCCCATCTCTTCTGCCACAGTGGGTGTAGGTGGAAGTTTCCCATAAGTTGCTGGTCTGAAGTCAGTTTTGTGTTTTTATTCCTAACAGTTAAGGTTCGAATTTGGGTAGAGTCAGCTGGTCCTGTATCAGTAACTTCTGCCTCAAGCACCATAATGTCTCTGACCTCTAAAAGGCCCGTTTTACGGCGTGCTTCATTCCCAGAATCCCTCGTTTATATTGCTAACTCGTAGTGTCGGTGCCGAGAGCTGCTGGTGTGGGGCTCTCTCTGTGGGGTCAGTGACGGCCTGACATGCAGATGAGCTCTTGTCACCTCGCCAGGGAGTGAGAGCAGGCTGCCAAGTTCACGGTGGTGTCAGTGACCGCCCTCGCCCTGTGCGGCCGGGCCCATGTTTAATGCAGCCTAATGCAGCATTCTCGCCAACGCATCCCCCTGGCCCACCCCACCTTCAAGCTGCGCGCATTCACAACACCACGGCCCAGCTGAGTATGAAAAGCCACAGTCTTGCCGTGCACGTTACTCACCGGCAAGCGCACATGCCAAGCACCAGGGACACACAGTATCTGAGGCACTAACGTTCTCGGAGCGTTACGTTACACGTTAACGTGGCGACGTCTTTCTCCCCGTAGGCCAGAGCCTTTCAGAGCAGACCGTGTCTGGCTGACTTGCACATACAAGGAGTAAAACCACGAAGCCTTTTCTGTGTTTTCATCAAAACGCTAATCCCCTTAGGACCCGTATTATTGTCATGACTACAGGAGCGACGGTGAGATAAAAACACCAGAGAGCTCTGGCGTCTGATCCCGTTCATAACATGTTTGATGGCTGTTGCCCTCGAGCCCGGGCCAGTGGCGAGGCGGAGGTTGAGCTGGCGGCACAGTCAGAGGACAAACTCCTTTGGCTGTCCCAGTACGGGTATCTGGGATGTCAGGGTGGATGTATTTGAAGACTGGAGGCTGCTGCTGTCCTCCTCGTTGAGCTGTGGACAGAGGTGCGAGTTTAAGTAACCGTCCGTAACGTTCGTCTGTGAGCAACGCTCACTGGACCAGCAGCTGTAGCTAGAGCAGACATACCCTCGCTCCACTCTTAGACACTCTGTAGATGACAACCAGCATTCACTTCAGTTAACTGGATGTGGTCGGAGGAGGTGGGAGGAGACAGGGTTGTGTAATGGTGCTCATGCTGTGGCACCTGTTTCATGCGTTGGATCAAAGAGGGTTTCTCCACATTCTTCAATGGCAGGGAGTTCATGAGGAGGCTAAGTAGGTTAGATGACATCATATACAGTTCTGTCTATTATTCTTTTGTATCTATATGCATACATATACAGTAATTATACATATATAAATGTGTTGACATATATGAATGTATGACAAACGTGTCTGTAATATGTATCTATTCTTAGTATGTGTGTTAACTGGTATATAGGAATATCTAACAGGTTCAATTTGCTCCATGGCATCACAACTTTCACTAAAGGCACAAATGATCCCTTATCATAGAGCACCCAGTGCTTCTGTTCTCTCCCACGTTCTGACGTTTCATAAGCGTGTGTGCATGTGTGTGTGTGTGTGTGTGTGTGTGTGTCCTATATGTGTTCAAATATCCAAATGCAAATAAACTGAAACTTTTCTTTACTGGTTGTAGTAAGGAATATCGGAGTCTTTCAGAAAAATGACTTGGATTTTAGATGAAATGCGTGAGCGTGTTTGTCTGAGTTAGTGGAGGTGATGTTGTTCATCCTCGCAGACTGCTGTCACCTGCCCTTCCCTGTGGTGTCCGCATCCCCCTCATTCAACTGTCACCTGCTGCCCAGCACCGTTCTCTTCTCATGCCAACCGCACAAACAGAAGCTTTTTTTTATTATATATATATTTTTTAAATGGATGAGAAAAAAACATATCTAAACATTCCTGTATTGTAATCTGGAGACCTAGGCTATATACAAGCTAACCTACTGTAGTTATGAAAACCTTTGTGCCTTGTGGTCACTCATAGAAACCTACAGGCTATAGCAGTGTTAAGCGCCATTTCCTGTGCTGATTAAAAAACTGCCCACAAAACTATTGATAATATTTTTCTAAACCTATTAGCCACTTGTGTTCAACCTGCTCATTTAAAGAGGCTCTCTCCGAGAGGTTGGAAATCTTGGGAAAAATGTGCCGGAAAAAACATCCTAATTGCATTACATAACATTTGTGGTTATTTGTTTCTAACAAGAGTAGAGCCACATTATGCTGTAGACATTTTATTGCTGAAAAACAGGTTTAATTCTATCAAGGGATCACTAGAGGTGCTTCCTTTCCATTTCTAACTCTCTTAATGAGGGCTTATTGGGCTTAAAACAGTGTTTATTGCAAAAATATTGCAACAAATAACTTGAAGGGCAGCTGTGAGACGTGTCTGGAATTACGTGCGACATTGAAGCGGTGGCCCTGCCGTGATAGCCTGTGTGTTTCTGTGGGTGACAGTGAGGCACAATCTAAACAAACGCGTTCGGGGATGGTGGACAGACAGGTATTATTGGCACACTAGCCTCCTGAACGTCGAAGCAATGGCTGCGTGACCAAATGTCCCTTTGTGAAATTTTCTGCTCTGATATACTTACTGTTTTGTTGTTCCCAGTGTTTGTTACCACTGCCTCTGTGGGACTTATTTAACTTAGACTGTAGACCATGAAGTTATTATTATTATTATTATTATTATTTGTTTTTAATACACTGCCCATGGCAAAAGACAGTTGAGACACAGGAGAGTAGACAGTATTCTCTGGGTATGCTGTCTGATACCCAGAGCATGGTTTGTGGCTGTGGGTGTTACCCTGTGTGTAAGGGCCTATGTGGATCAACTATCCGAAAGAGGCAGAGAAACACGGCCCTCTGCTATAGAATGATTTTCTGTTCTTTTTCCGTGCCACACTTACGGTTCTCTGTGGGGTGCCTTTCAATATGAACTACGTACTTCACATGTGGAAAATGTAATAAAATGTTTAGAGCTATGAACTCCACAGAAGTTCCTGAGGAGAACTGAGATATCACAGGCCTTTGTCTCTCTCAAAGTTGTATACGGTGAATTGGAGAGGGCTGGTTTGAGTTCAGTCTTTATGATGTGTCCTTTAATTTGTCATGTGCAAGTGTGCCTGAGTGCACACATATGACATAATTTGAAATAAAAAGAGGCTGTTTTGTTACTTTGCCTGGTCTATAGCTCGAATGTGTATAAAATAAAACAATAATGATAAACATTCCTACTGGGTTATCAAAGAATGAGCCTTCCTCCTTCCCTGTTGTAATGTGATGAGATGTATGTTGAAGTACGCTAAACACTGTTCGTCCTCACACTATTCTCATTGTGATGTAGCTGTTTTTGGCTAAACCCAGCTCACTACACCCCATGGAAGGTCGTGTGATATTCCCCAACTCCATGCCAGTGTCCTGTGTCATTTCTATTGTTTGAATATGCTCATGAGGGACATTAGACACAGTAACTGCAACAGTACGTATTTGTATTGTGGAGTTGTTGTGCATGGACTGGTCACAATGCATTCCAGCTCCCTGGCTTACCTGAGTGTACCAGATTATGTTACTAATGTGCTCTCCCTCTTCCTGTCTCTACACACACACACACGCACATACAAACATGCACACGCACACACAGGCACGCACGCACATACACACACGCGCACACACGCATGCACACACACACATACACACACGCACGCATGCACACACACACAAACACACACTCACACACACACACTCACCAGAGATTCCCATATACAAATGCACAAGTGATGTTCATCAGCTATAGTGCTGGTCTGAAGTGTGAAACATCACAGCTCGGCCCCAGGTTGAGTACGTGAGACTATAGCGCTGGTTTACCACAAGAGACCCCACTGCCACACTGGCAGAAAATTTGCTTTGATTCATCAAGTTTTTTCTTAAACAACACAAGAACATTGTATTGCATTGTGGGCCTGCTCCCTTGACCAAACATATTTGACCATTTTTGGGCAGTGCTAGTGGAGGAAGACGGAATGCATTGTGACCACTAATTCCAGTCCATTGTCTTTTGCTGCTGTAGTTTTGTGGCAGAGGCCCCAGATAAAACACTGTGTATTGGTAGCCATTCCCAAGACTCGGTTTGAAAATGTTCACTTTGGTTCACATGACATGGCACATGGTTATTTTTGTGTTGTTGTTGACACAGCATGTCAAGGTGTTATCCCGACACCCCGCCCTGAAGCCTTACACTGAAGATGAATAGTATTTTTAATTTGTGTGTTCACTTTACAAAAAAGTAGGGGGTAGCTCTCCGCCTTTGCTGATAAATACACTGATGTTTGTTGAAGTGAACTTGATTTGAAATTTCAATGTTATTTTTCTTACCCACAGGAGTTGTTTCTTTCTTATGTTAAACAATAAATGGTGGAAATTAACTGTTGTTTGGCTGACTATTTCTTCTTGGGCGTGTGCGTGAAGGATTGTACGATTTCTGCAAAACCTAAAATGAATTCCATACCCTACGCTGTCTAAGGATTCCTATTGTTTTTCTTCTTCATAATTGAAAATGAGTAAAGAAAGAGTAAAGTTTGCTATAACTCCAGCAGGAAGTTGATTCCTGTTTCGTGAGTAAACAGGGAGACATGCATCGTGAGTGTGGCCCTGGCCTACACTATAATAATAAACCATGGTACTTTGTTGTCCCCCCCGGCTGATGAGAATGTCTCTTTTCCACGAGCGGTCGGGTGGTTTGCATGACAATATGCTATTTCTGAAACATGCCTTTTCTTCACATGACTCATATGGCTGTCCCTTTCCACTTGTCTCTTTGGAAGAACGTTCAAGATTACCACAGAGTTGAAAAATGCACTCACACAAAAAGGCTTTGAGCACAACAGCCCCTGATTACTACTCTGAAGTACACAGGGGAAACGAAAGGGAATCTGGACATGTAAAGCCTGTCAGGGCTGTATATCGGCTTGGTCGTGAGAACTACAAACACTAATCATTATATGGCAATGCTTGTCAAAAGGGCTTTGGGTCTACTGGCATTGACACCAACCTCACGGACATAGGTTAAGCTCTCACTAACATCATGACATCATAAACGGGCTGATGTAAACTTTGTAACAGTGCTTTGTTATCAGGTTGTCATTAGATATAGCTATTTATGAATCTTGTCCACCACAGGAACTAAACAAACTGATTGTGGCCGCTGTTGTGGTTAGTACAGATGTTGACCATTAGAGGGAGACAAACACCTTCAAACAATTTTCACGGAAATGAGACTTTTTTCAAATCACCTTTTCACTTAACTCTCTCTTTCTCTTTCTTCTCTCTCTCTCTCTCTCTCTCTCTCTCACACAAACACACACACACACACACACACACTTGCACAAAGAGAAATATTGTGCAACAGCCATGTGGGAGTTGTACAGGTCAGACCATTTTCTACATCATAAATACAAATCTGAAATAATTTCCCACAAGAAAAGGAAGTGTCAATTTTCATGTGGCGTGCACTCCGAGAGTTTATGGGATGGCCTGTCTCACAGTTGGGAAGCATGCTGACAAGCGCAGAGTCCAAGAGTCCCTGGAGATTGGATACACATGCTGTTTTTGTTTTACAACGGTTACGAGATGCGGCCACTGCTGAGATGGAACTGCCTTTGTTAAAGAAATTCTACAGGACCACTGAAAGTACTTTGGAAAATTGGCCTGGTGATATGGTGACTGTTCAGACTCACGCTTTCCGTCCGGCTGTGGGCTCCTGTGGGGCCCCAGGGCCAGGGGCCACAGTCAAAGCCCATGCAGCTCAGGGGTGAGGAGAGGAGAGAGGAGAGCAGGTTCAGCCGGGTGGAGGAGTTGGGGGGGGTCAGAATGGGGGGGGGGGTCCGAATGATATGGAAGGTTCCAAAACATCCACAGGAAATGAGACAAGGTTCCCTCGTCAGCCAGTGCTTCACCCCCTCTTCCTCACCCTTCCTCATCACTCACTGTCAAACTCCTGGCACCAGCCTGGGTGCCTTCCGGTCAATACCCATCTGTCACATGCCACGTGACAATCCCTGGATGGGAACAGAGCAGTCTGGAGACGGAGTGGATTCTTTGGTCTACGGACCGGATTTTAATTTTTTTCTGTCTCTCCCCCCAGACACGGGAGAGAGACAGTGGGAGAGCAGGTTACAATAAAACAAACACAAACACAAAATCTTCACCCTACTTGCCGCAAAGCTTTCGGGCAAAAACAATGAACTAAAATAACAAGCTAAAATAATCAAACCATAAATGAAAGCCCCGCCTCCTCCGAGGGGGGAATCCCCTTCCGGGGAAACACAGAACAAACACAGACAATCCACTGCTTTCCACACCGCCTTCATACATTCACATTAAACACACATCAACACTCACCGGGACAGGGTACAACTCTACTCACTGTCCCGACACACACATCTCCAGTGACTTTTCAAGTGCTTCCCAAACCCATGCATACAGAGACCCTCAAACTTTCCAGTCCGAGTTCTCTTTTACCCCAAACATACAGAGACCCTCGCCACTCCTCACAGTGAGAGTTCTCTGGCAACCAGCCCCGAGACACTCTCCACTCTTTCAGTGAGAGTTCTCAGGCCGTTGTCCAGAGACACTCTCCACTGCCCGAGTGCGAGTTCTCCCCAAACACATCGAGACCCTCGCCACTCCTCACAGTGAGAGTTCTCTGGCAACCAGCCCCAAGACACTCCACTCTTTCAGTGAGAGTTCTCAGGCCGTTGTCCAGAAACACTCTCCACTGCCTGAGTGCGAGTTCTCTTCCAATCACACCGAGGGCGAGAGGCGGACCCTCTTTCAGGGCGCCCTCTCGCTCTCCAATCACACCGAGGGCGAAAGGTGGACCCTCTTTCAGGGTGCCCTCTCGCCCTCTTTCCAATCACACCAAGGGAGAGAGGAGGACACTCTTAGTGCGCCCCCTCTCCCTCTTTCCCACACACACAGGAAGCACTCTACTCAGTCACTTTCGACAAATGCACACAGAATTCAACATATGGTCCACACAGACTCCGCCTCCCAGAAGCTTGGATTACAGACACGCGCCACCATGCCCGACAGAGTCACATCACACATCAAGCATCACACACCAAACACAATAATCCACAATACAACACGATACCATACGCGTGCACACACATACTCAGAACAAGACCCACAACTCTTAATTCGGACACAATAATGAAGACTAACTCTCAATACGCACACATAATGACAAAGACAAAAGACGAACTGTCAATACACACACATAATAACATGACAAGACTAACTCGCCCCACCTGCTCTTAAATAGGCTTACTTTCTGCCTGGCTCAGGTGGGACTCGTGAGGCAATCACCCAATCACAATCACTCAACACCAAACAATTCACATTCTCACACACAAACGCAATCAGTCAATTGAATTCCAATCAATTGCCAATTAAATAATAATTAAATCAATTATGGCCTTTGGAGCAACCTTCCGGGCGACAGTTCACTCTCACACCCTGTGAGAGTGCCAAACCTGCTCGGCTCCCTGCTCCAAAGGCCTCCATAACATGTAAAAACAAAGGCAACCATGGCACTCCCATGTGGCCGAGACCGACGCCCTCCACACCATCTTTTACAAAATTCCACAGAGCAGACGCAATACATGAAGGCACTTCCTCTGATTATAAAACATATCACACTTTGGCTGAATGACCACTCTTGGATGAATTCCTCTGTCGTGAGCACCTTTGCGTGCCGGCCACTCTCCTGCTCTCTGGCTCATTGTGTGGTACAAGGTATCGGGCGTTCGCTGTAGTGGTATCGATTGTTCTCTTGTCCTCGCAGGACCCTCCCTCAGAGCTCACTGTGAGGTGGGTTCTACGCCCGGAGCTCAGTGGGCAGCAGTGATGATTGGTCGCCCTCGCTCTCCATTTCCAGGGGTGACAGCACTCATCACGAAAGAGCTCAGAGGAATTACATTGATTTTACTAAAATGAAGATGATAGATTATAAGATAATAACAAAATAAGATTAATATCACAGTATATGATTGACAAAACCTTAGTGCACCCTCTGCCGTGTCTTCTGAAATTCTGGAAGCCTGTCAGCTAGCTTAAGCGTGCATATGTGTGAGCATCTCATTCGACTCACAGCGGTGACCAAAGGTTTGAGAATGTGATCCATTGACTCTGGCAGGATGGCCACCGGGGGTTTTCATAAACACAGCAGACCCCTTGAGCTTCCCGTTCTGATCAGCGGGAATGAGTTTGACCCAAGCTCGCCTCCGTTCTCTCCAACCCTAGGCTATCCTCAAAGTTTGTTGCTTGTTCATTGGTTACTTTTCCTGAGGAGTCCACCACATGGGAATAGCAGTTTGACTGTGGTGAAGACCATGCCAGGTCCTTGCCCAAATGGGGCATGTCCCATTCTGTTTATCCCACCACTGTTTATCCCCCCGTCCAGGCTGTTTATTTGCTGACTCATTTATTTCTAATGACTATTCGCATGTGAGTTTCCTTCTCCTTTGTTTTAATGATTGTGTTGAATGAAAAGCACATGATGCTCCCGTCATATTCCACGGAATGCTCCCATAACGAATGGACAGGCTGGGGGTGTGGGACACATCTGCAGAGCAGCGCTAATTACCAGGAAGTACTGGAGGGAACGGGGCGGACCGGAGGGGCTTCAGATCTTCTTCCAGGTGGCTGTGCTGTCGTTTGTTTCATCTCCCTGCGCTCTGTTGTTTTTACAGCGCTGCAACGCACCCGTAGGGACCCGCCAAGATCTGACATTTATTTAGAAGCTGGCTCCATTTGGTTTGGCGGGATTGTTCGACATCCCAAAAACAATCCGCCCCCCACCGTCCTCACCATCACCATGACCACCACACCACCCCCTCACCCCCCACAAAAACCTTAGGTTGTTTTGGGGGTGTTTGCCCTCTTTTGGGGCTGTTGCAGAGTGCAGCAGATTGGCCAGATGTCTGTTCTTCTTTTGAATGGGTCTCATTTGATTTCTGTTATGAAGTATGTACAAGCATAACAGTGCTAATAACAGTAATAATAATATGGTTGCTTTCAAGGAACAACTTGATCATGGTGGGAGATTAAACATAATGGACTGAAATTATCTACAAACACAACATGCAAAGCTTGTTACACTGCCATTATAATTAATATTAATATCAATGAACATGGTTTAAAAAAACAATATATTGAGTAATTATGGATTTCCCCATGTATGGTTCACATTAAAAGTTCACATGCCAGGTAAACCGTGACCCACGCAGCATTAGGGCCAGAATTAGTGACATAGTGCTGCCTTTATTATCCAAAGAGGAAGAATACCACCGAATGAAATTTCAAAAATTGAAACGAAACATTTAAATGAGAAACAGAACAAGGGTCTGCCAGACAATAAAACTGGATTACTTCAGGAGTGAAAACCATAAGAATATTCCAGAAGCAGAGGCGTGATGAAGTCAACGATGCAGCCAAGAGCCTAAAGGCCATCACACCTTGACATATCAAATATCTCCATACAATTTGAATCTCTAAAATCCACCCCACCTCCCCCCTCACTAATAAAAGTGAGAAAGCTCCTCTCTTTTTCCAGAGCGTATGCAGTGGGGCACACTTGCAGGCAGCCTCACGTGGGGAATATTACGGGGGGCACTACCCCACCAGCTGGGTGCTTATGAGGACACTCTGCCAGCGCGGGCATGGTCTGCCCTCTTCGTAAGAGATGAGAGCCTTCACCTGAGCCCAACGCTGCTTTGGCTCTGCATAATTGCACCTAGGCATTCGACCACTAGGTTTGTAGTAGGTTTTTTTTGCACTGACTCTTGAAAAGAAAGTCTGAGGAAAATATATTTTTGAAATCCCACCATTGGAAGTGCCTGTTTATATCCTTGAAAGTGGTATTTAATTCAATTGCGCCATTGTACTGTTTAGTTGTAAATATGGGCTGCAGGGCATATTAAATTATAAGGATTGTACATCAGATAAAAGCCTAGATAAAATCTACACACAATTTTGAAAATATAACAGTTATAGCTTATTTTACTGGTGTGTACAGGTATGAATTAAATATGATTCCGGGTGGGCTGCTTGCATACCATCCTTGGTAATAAAGTATGACTACAACAGCAATTACTACCCTTTGGAGCAACACTTCTCCATTTGACATACCTCAGCCAAGATTATAATCAAGCTCCACCTTTACTTACAGCTCACACCCTGTGTAACCATGGCAGATAAAACCCCCAGGGCAGTATCCATACGGCCATTATACATCAAATGAACCTCCTCTTCCGGCCCACCACTGCTGCATGTGTATAAAAGTTTTACAAGGTTAAACAAATGCATACATAATATATTTCCATATAAATGCCATTCCTGCCAAAACCAAACAAGCCGTGATTTAGATCACAGTGCCATCTTTGCAATAACTGTACATACAGCATGAGATATATTGAGTTTGACAGCAAAACAATTTAGAAATTGCAAAGACGGCACTGTGATCTCAATCACGGCTTGTTTGGTTTTGTTTTAGCAGGAATGGCGATTATCGTTTTTTGCAAATTCTTTTTTTATATTGTGGCATCCTAAGGGGCACTATGAGGAAATGGCTGCCTGCCTTTTTAACTCTTGGGAGCCACTGGAGCCAAAAATGACTACAGTTCCCAGCAGCCTGCAGTCCCACACCTGACTACAATCTGAAGCCCATAAAGTAATGAGGATTGCTAGCAGCTGAAGTCAATTAGGAGAGCTTTTAAAGGACTGTTTGTGTCACATTGGGGGAGGGAGTAGATTGGTGAATTAAAGTGAGTGAGTGAGTGAGTGAGTGAGTGAGTGAGTGAGTGAGTGAGTGAGTGAGTGAGTGAGTGTGAGTGAGTGAGTGAGTGAGTGAGTGAGTGAGTGAGTGAGAGAGAATTATGGATATTGCTTTGGATTGTTTACTGGCTTGAATTGGATTGTTTTGAGAAACCTGTTTGTGTATCGATTTTGGATTATATGAGGACCTGACTTGGATTGATGACCTTGGATTTCGGACAAAGACCACAAGAGAAGGATTATGGCCTGAATGTGCTTGATTCCCCCAATAATGAAATACTGCCTCCTCTGGATTCTTCAAGTACCCACACCCTCTGAAAAGGTCCTTGAGTGTCACCCCATCCCAAGTGGCACTACAATATGTACAATACAATCACATATGCCACATCATTGCAACATTATGAATAACCTTGACTACGAACAACAAATAGTGAACGTGGGCCACTGCAAACAGGACACTGCCAAACCAACTGAAGGGGAATTTCAAGACATGGGAGACAATGTGGACACCACTACAACTACTGTTGAGTCTTAACTCACAACCCTGGAGCTGGCAATCTGGACAATAACAAAAACAGGCGAGCAAAACAAGCAAACCGAGACAACAAGGGAAGAGACAACACAGATGTCTCGGGAGAGAGAGAACAGTGCGATACTGAAAGAGTTATCTGGAATGTGATGATAAAGCTTGTCATAGTTTTCATAAACACAGTTTGTGCGTGCAAAGTCTAGAGATCGGGCTCCTCTCAGTCCTCCGCTCCCCCCCCGCCCCACCCAAACTGTACCCCTGCGAGCTGCAACCATTCTAAAACCGGTGAAAATCTCCAAATTTGCAGAGAATCATTTGCTGGGTAATTACTGGAGAAGCTAAGTATAGCACCTGTGGCCGGCTGGTTGTGAAGGTGTGGTTTGTGAAGCCAGGGGCATTCAGCACAGGGGCCAGTGGGTCGTGAGGTCTTCCCAGGGAAACCACTGCTGAGGTTCACCGAGTCCCTGGGGCACACTCAAAATCACTGCTTGCAATAGGTGGCAGATTCCGAACAGAGAGCACTGGGGTTTTGGGGTGTCTTTTTTAAATGACAGAGGATTAAATGTTCTGCCACAACAGCAAGATGGCTCAGAGAGAGACACACAGTGGAGCTGAAATGGTTTGGCTCACAGATGGAGCACTTTGCCAAGGCCAAGGCTCATAGGACGCAGCGTGTGTGGAGTTGTTTGGAGGTGGGATCATGTGGGGGGTGGAGGTGAGCCCTGATCTGGATGGGGGAGTCGTTGTCTCAGACCTTACTGTTTCTATAATTTCCATCCTGGGATCATGTGCAGGAACGCAATGGATGGATGGATGGATGGATGGATGGGATCATGTGCACGCTAATGCAAATGGGGGAAAAAAACATTTGATAAAATAATTTGGATTTCTCTGGAAATAAAATGTCTCTGAATAGAGGAATAAATAATTTTAAGCATATACTGAACGTTTCATTTAAACTTTTTTGGGGTAATTCGCACCCCCACTCTGAAGCAAAAATAGCTTGGGCCAATGTGACACACACATTTGACATTTCCCTTAATTTACACAAAATAGGCTGGGAGATGGATGGAGTCTTTATAAGAGAAAAACAGATACATGTGTTGGTTTTGACAGGTTCCACCCACATTCCATGGTGGCTCAGTCTTGGGCTTGGCTCCATCGGTACTAACTTGATCTCAGTCTCAGAGGACATTCGCAAAGTAATACCAGTGCACCCTAGTTCACTGTCCAAATGGGAAAGTGAATAAATGTGCTGCCCTAGTTGATAATTTGTACTGATCTTCTGCCAGGCCAACTCCCAATGTACACTTCTCAGTCACACACCACTTGGCTGTAGTCTCCATTCCATCGCTGTGTGTACAAAAAAACCCTCTAAAAGCAAGCTGAAATCTTTACTTCCATTGGTCACATTAATCCAAACACTTTAATCAATAAACTACTATGCTATATTGGTGTATATATATATACTGTATATATATTGGAAACTATGATTACAATCCCTGCTAGAGTACTGGTGTTTTTCCCTTCAGCAAGATATTTAACCTGAATTGATTTAGTCACATATCCAGCTGTATAAATGTGTAATATACATATCAACAATATGTTAAGTGCCCTAGAGCAAGATTGTCTGCTGAGCAAATAAATAATATTATGTTACCATACAATTCAACCAAACAAGATTCACAGCTGAAAATAACGATATAAACTGTTTGAAAAGACTTTCCTGTGTATTTCAAGTTGCTTTTAAAATGGTGCAGAGAGATGGGACCTAGGCGCAGAGAGGAAGCCAGAGGCAGCAATAAAATAAAATAAATGTTTATTCAACAAGATGGAACTAACAAGAACGAAACGCACAATGGGAAGAAAATAAACACGAGAATAAGATAATAAAACAAAACAAACACAAGTAGAACGGAAAAAAAACCTCAAAATGGTAACACTGAACTCTTGACTAGCAAACACAGGGAACGACCATTTAAGACAGAACAAACAAAACAGGCGGCTTAAATAATGGCAGGAAAACAAGGCATAGGTGGAAACACTCAAGACAATGAAACAATTAAGTAATAAAATAATGAAACAATTAGGGAACACAAAAGTCCAATACCGCCCTCTGGCGGCGAGCAGAAACCATTACAGCTTTTTAATATTGTGTGAACTCTTTGCTAATAATCTTTGTTAATTATAGACCTGTATGATGAACCAGACACAAGGTCAGTCAGCTCAAAATTCAGAGCAGAAATAAAGAAATAAAAACACAACACAAATCTTCTACGAGGATGGGAAGTTTTGTGTTGACAAACAGGTCAAACTAACCTTGGTGTGACAGTACTCTGCCAGTTTTACATATTTATTAATTCCTCATTCTTCCACATTTTTAAGTAGAGGTAATATGTTTAAACAACTTCCATATGTCCTGTAAAGGGGTGCTGGCGTTTGTGACATCTTGGCCTCAGCGATGCTGTTACTCTTTATTACTGAAAGGATCAATCTGGTTGTACTGTGTCAGATAGGTAGCCACAGTGTGGGTGTGAACAGCTTTGGAAACATCTCACCAAGGATGACTGAAAATTCCCTGGAAACCCTGAAACTATGACCATATTTATTTTGACAAAAACCATTTCACTGTTGAATAATGCACTCTGGTAGGCACATACAGTAGGCTCCGTTTTTATTCATACCCTTGATAAAGATAGAGAGATCGTAAAAAGAGATTGTATAAAATAAACTATATAGGTAATGAGGTATATGAGTAATACAATTGTTCAGAAAAACATAATTGTTTTATTAATTAATTAATTAATAATGAAAAAAAACATTTTCCACAAAACACCTGAACCACAATTATTCATACCCCTAATTATTATTTTAAATTTAATCCAACAAAAACAAATCTTCATAAATATACAACGTATTTGAAGTTCATTGGAAGGTTATGGAACTATACAGTGGCCTACAATGGTTTCCTGTTTCCCTAGGCTATAAAAAGGGAACACACATTTGAAATACTGTGGTCAGCCATCATCATGATGAAAGGCAAATAACTCTGTGAAAGCATCAGGCAAAAGCTTACTGACCTCTTGAAAAAGTTAAAAGATACCGCTTTCCACTGTCAATTATTAGGAAGTTTAAGGCCACTGGAACAGTGGCTAACCTGCCAGCTAGAGGACGCAAGTCTATCTTGCCCCCACATGGATTGAGATGGATGGTTCGAGAGGCAAAAATAAGTTCAAGAGGCACAATTCAAGATCTCCAAAACAACTTGGCATTTTGGGGTTACAAGGTGTCTAAAACTACCATTTGACGATGCCTACATGACAATGACCTTATGGCAGAATTGCAAGAAGGAAGCCTCTTTTGAAGACAATTTTCCGAAAAAGGCATCTTGAATTCATCAAACTACATCTGAACTATAATTATAACCGTGTCTTGTGGTCAGATGAAACAAAAATGGACATTTTTGGACATGCACATCAGTGTTATGTTTGGCATTCAAAGAATGCAAGTAATGTTAAAAAGCACCTCATGCCTACGGTGAAACATGGTGGTGGATCTTTAATGCTTTTGGGTTGTTTTGCATCCACAGGCCCTGGGGTCCTTATTAAAATAGATGGAACCATGAACTCCAGAATGTACCAAGACATTTTGTCCAAAAACCTTGTTCCTTCTGCCAGGAAGCTACCCCTTGGCTGCCGATGGACCTTCCAACAAGACAACGATCCCAAACATACATCCAAAGAAACTAAGAAATGGATGACAGAGCACAAGATCAATGTCCTGAAGTGGCTATCTCAGTATCCAGACCTGAATCCAACATTTGTGGTTTGAACTCAAAAAAGTAGTCCACAAACGCCAACCCAAGAATCTGAAGGAACTAGAACAATTCTGCATTGAAGAATGGTTGAGGATCCCCTCAATGGTTGAGAAGTTCCATAACTTCATACGACACTACAGAAGGTGACTACTTGCTGTTATAACTGTTATATTAAAAGGGAGGAACCACAAAGTACTGATAACAGGGGTGTGAACATTTGTGATTCTTGATTTTTCTGGGGAAAAAATTATAATTTGTTAACCGTTCGATTGTGGTTTGTGCCAATGCATTATTATTAAAGAATATTTTTTTATTACTATAGTTTATTTTATCTGTCTTATCTCTTATTAAGATCTATTTTGTTCATATTTATCAAGGGTGTGAATAATAACGGAGCCTACCGTATTTCCAAAAATGAGCTTTGTTTTCCAGAAAGAGCCCATTTGGGCTATAATCAAAGGCTATAATCAAAGATTTTAGGGCTTTGTTTGTTTTTCCTCAAGAGGGCAGCATTTGTACTATGAAGCCACTGTGTCTGATAGAGTTAAAACATCACATGCCAGAATATAATTTATTTTCACTCCTGAGCTCCTTGGAGGTTAAGGGACCAAAATTATACAAACCAATCACAGAGCTGGCCTTGGCAAGACCACAGAAACAAACAAATAGATTTACATACAGAGAACTTGGTGGTTCACGAGTCACTGGCATGCTGATGTAGATTTGATAAATATAAGTATGGCTTGATATAGATGTATAATGATCATTTCACTCTCATATGTGGCTGCACATGTTTTATATCTCCATGAAAATCTGCTGTTTGAAACATAGTACGTGCCTCAAAAAATGAACAGCCCTATATGATTTAATTTGCCTCTACAAATAACATTTTGAATGACACTTCAGAAGTAGTTCTGTTATTGTGTACGCCACATGGTCAGAAACCACATTTTGCAGTGTAGATGCATTTAAATTGCCTGCTGGGTTTTAAGGACTAGGTTAGCTGTAACTAACTACAGTTGACAATCAATATCTGGAAAATATACAATTTTATGCTGAAACTTTACAGGCAAATCTACCAACAGAGCACATCATAGCACATAATGTTGCTTGCTTCAGGAACATGGCAACGTAAACCTCCTGTTTTTTATTTTGGTAATAAAAACAGGAGGTTTACTGAGACAAGCAACGTTATTTGAAAATGGTTTGCAAGCAATGTTTGAAAGTAATGTTAAAATGTATGGGGTGAGGGAGGCGACGCTAATCCCAGAGGATTACACATAGAAGCGCTGTCTGCCACCGCGGAGGATTTCTAAAATTGCTCGCACACCGACCTACCGGTTTCTCAATGAATCGGCGCGTCTGGATCCCTCCCACTTTGTGTAAGGGCTTAATTGTCTGTTTTCTTGCGAAACCAGAGGTACTTAAATAGCTAGATCACTTCATGTCTGGGTGGAATTGTACAACTTGACCCCCCTGAGCATCTGGAAGACGCTGTCCGTGCTGGAGTTGACCGATAAGCATCAAGATGCAGGTGTCTCTCGCTCTGTTGTATTCCAGCTCGGCGCTGTTGCTGCTGCAGGGTTGCTGTACAGCTGTACGGGGATGGAGGGTTTCAAAGAACGACGGCACAGAGATCATACCTGAATACACCGAAGAATCACCACAGCCAGAGAAACCCATACAACTGCCTAATAATACAATGAACCGTGCAAAACACGGAGGAAGGAGGAGATCCGCTAACGTGCCAGCATATGGTAAGGGCTCCATCTAAATCTGACCTCGTAAAATATTTCGGACATGCTGTAACCTATATAGGGGACATTTATCGGCTAATATAACCACAGGAATACTGTATTTGGTTTTTTGATCTGTCTACAATTGCCTTCTTGGGTTAAAATAATCAACTTTATTTCCATGTGACGCGGGCATCTGTGAACATTTAAAATAATGTTTTCATAAGAAGTAAATGTTTGTGTTGGCATCCTTGAGGAAAGAAACACAGATCGCATGTGTATTTCATTTTCTTTATCTGTATATCATCTGAGGATTGGGTTGCGGCAAGGACGCATATTGCGTTGGAATCCTGGGGATTTAAATCGCATTTCAATTTAAGTGGGAAATAGCAATGCTATAACTATAAAGGGACATTTTAAACAGGACTCAGATGAAAAAATATCATACCATGTCATGTTCGTGTGGTCATGCTGCAGTCTGAAGAACATACCAACGTTATATTATTTATTCAAATTTTTAGTTAGGCTACTATTTATATCAATGTTGTAATAGGTTATTTGTTTCACAGTTTAACGTGTGACACATATTTAAAAAACAGGCGGGGCGCATTTAAATACGACCAGACCGCGCGCGCACTCTTTGCCCAAGTGCACGCATGTAATTGGCCGGCGGGTTCATATACTGCTACACGCCGTTGTATTGAATGTCTCATTATAGTTACTCGTCTATACTGGCCGTTTCCGCGACAATATCTGCACTGAACTCTCCCATAACTCGACACAACGGGATTAAATCAGTGAGCGAGCTATGCGAGCAAATTTACTGTGATCAAACCCAACCGTGCCAATGCGGGTGTATTCCACTTAATTTGATCTTTACGAGGAATGTTCTTGAAAATGACTTAATTTAGTAGTTTATCTTATCTCCTCGTACAGATCAAATTAAATACACCCACATTGGCACAGTTGGGTTTGATCACAGTCAAATCGCCGTGCAAACTAGGAAATTAAACAGAATATAATCACACTTCTATTAGAAATACAGTGCAGTTCACCCAGCGACCAGAATATATGCTGTACTAAATTATGCAGACTTGCAGAACTGCAAATAATTATACAGAGACTATAATTATGACAGGATGGCTATCTGAACTAAGCAAGAAGAGCCACCAGGAATGTTGAATTCGCGACTGTAAAGCTTGTTCAATTAGACAAGCAAGGACAATAAACAAACATTGAGTGGACCTCGCAACTGAAAGTGTTGTACATCTTTGCAGGCTTGGCACAATGAATCCTGAAGTAGGCTACCACAACCATGCAGTTTAAGGATTTAAGGACCGCGGTGTCCCCACCATAAAACCATGTGTTTGTGTGTGTGTATATATATATTCTCCACACTATGCCTCTGGCTACTTCTGTACATTTGCATTCCTTGGGGTTTCCAGAATCCAGAGACTTTAATAAAAGAGGAGTAGGACAGTGCAAACTTTTCTGACCCAAGACTTACTGTTGCAATTAAATACATGTGGTTTACAAAAGAGAATTTGCCACATCTATTTAATTACAATTTTATGTAGTTTCTTGGGACAATAAAATGGCCAAGTTTGCACTTAGAGAGATACAACTTTTAAATCGCAATTTTGGCATAAAGTTTAAGTGGTGCTTTTAAGAATACAAACAAACAGAGGAAGACAATTTCCCAATTTAATGTGCACATACATTCCAGAATGGTCTATCCTTGAGAAATGAATTACAAATGAATCATGTTCAAACCTCCAGTGCAGCAAGATCAAAGCAGTAGTTGTTATTGCAGTATGCCAGGTATGCAATCATTTCATAATAGTTTGCCCTGTGCAGTATAATTAAACATTTGCTTGAAGGACAACTAGAAAACCTAATTATTGTATCACTTATAAAGTGATGTACAGGATGTATATCTGTTTTTTTTTTTTTAATCCCATTTTTCTCCCAATTTAGTAGCAAATTACACCCTCTCTTTTTCATGTCAATCCCCCTCGTATTGCACTCGCCAAGCCGTTGACCGTAACTCCGGTACTCCAGGGCCACTCCTATATGCAGCAACCTCATATCAGCTTCTCTCCCCCGTCCCTGGGGAGGACAGCCAATTGCCGCCCCCTAGTGGCACTCCTGGCCAGAGCCGACTCAACTCGGTCGCAATGGCCAGTGTCGAGTGCTAGACCACCCTGGGGACCTCATTCTGATGTTTTGTATTTTATACAAATATTTTATTTGTAGTGTGACAAGATCACTATCTTCATGTTGGAAACATATATCGATTGTTTTTAAGAAAATAATTGTGGCAAAATTTGCTCTGGGTCCGTGGATGAGTCCCTTTTCTCTTCCCTCTGATTGGCTGGGGTCTAGGGGTCATGGCAGGGATGGTGACCTCTCTCTGGCACATCTCCCAGTCCTCCCCACATTCAACACAAGGACAGTCCTTCTGCTGCGGCCTTACAATGGTGCACTATCAAGTTCACACAGAACGGAAAGATTTTAATTCGTCAAACACAAAGCCTTTGTTCACCCCTCCAAAGAAAGGCACGAAAGAAAAGAAAACAGATCTTTGTAGGTGTGTATCCTTTCCTTTCTGCCACTTTTTGGTCAGGTAGCTGAGCGTCAGTGAAAAAAGGACACTTTCTGGAGCAGGCCCTGCCTTCTGTGATGAACAGTAATTTCAGTTTATGGTGCACTGTCATATACGTTTGGTCCACTTCCGGGGTTAAAAAACTAGTCTGGGGAAAAAAAACTATGATTTCAGTTTTAAGTTAATCTTGCAAAATCCTCACTTTTGTACAATTAAAAGAGAATAGCCACCGCCACTAATGCAGATCTTAGAGCAATAAAAATGAAAACAAGATGGTGCTTTCTTTCCTCTGAGTCATGTGGTTTAAAGGGAAGTTGTGGCTGAGACCCGATACGTCTGCCACACTTGATCTGACACGAGTTTGCTCTTTTGACGCAGACACTGTGAAAGGTGGGTCTCGGAGCGGAGCGGTTTTTGTTTTCAGAACGCTCTGGTTTGAATGAAACCTTGGAATGGATCCTCTCACGTACGGAGTGTTCTCACGGTGTGCAGGAGCAATGATACGGGGGGCCTACTCTTCATTGACTCACTTAAACTCCGTGTAAGCGATACGAGCGCCGCGAACATCTCTGGCTGGTGTGGTCTGAATAAAAGGGATACTTCTCGCTTCAAAGAAAGGGCTGCGCACCAACGTGCAATGATAGAAAGCACTGTTGTTTTCCGTGTTCTGCAAAGTTGTGTGAGACTTCTCCCTTCCTCTCACTCCCCTCCCGCCCACTGAAGGTGCGTCTGAGCTGAGCTGCCGGGAGCTGCGGTCCACGCGCTACATCGCCGACGGGTCTTGCCGCAGTGCCATGCCGGTGAAGGAGCTGGTGTGCTCGGGCCAGTGTGTGCCGTCCCACCTGCTGCCCAACTCCATCCTGCGGGGGAAGTGGTGGCGTGGCGGTGGCTCCGACTACCGCTGCATCCCGGCGCACTCCCGCACCCAGCGTGTGCAGCTGCACTGCCCCCATGGCAACGGCCGGACTTACAAAATCCGCGTGGTCACGTCCTGCAAGTGCAAGCGCTACAGCCGCCACCACAACCAGTCTGAGGCCAAGGGGGCCTCCTCCCCCAAGCCCCGGCGCAACAAGAAGCGCGGCCGCCAGCCCCAGGAGCGGGGCAAGAGTCCTGAGGGGGGCAATTCGTACTGAGGACTGCAGGAACAGGAACACACATAGAGACACATACGCACACACACAGTCATATACACACACACACATACACATGCAACACATACCGGCACGCATATGAAAACACACACAAATGTGCACAGCGCTCCTTCTCTGGAGCGAGAGGAGAGAGACACACAGGGACTGGCGAGCTGTGCACTGGACTCACACGTTGTGCAGAGTTTTCCCCACGCCCTACTACGTTCCACCAGACAGTCTTTAGCCATAAATGATCCGTTAAGTCCTTGTCATGTATCACAGAACGAGAAATAGATCGATTTTCCTTGGGGGTGGATGGCAAAGGAATGGTTTTTGAAAGATCCTGTTTTGAACCAAAGGATTCCCACCACCATTTACCAACTAATCTCCATCCAGAACATGAGAAGCACCAGTGTCAGTCAACCTTGAACACTAGAGACTAGAAGGGGCCTCCATAAAGTGGACCACACGTCTGAGATGGAGGGTACGCCCTCATCACTGCATTGGCTTCACCTTCTTGATGCGTGACACCGCCCCCCTCGCCATGCTGCCCCGCCCACACCCACAGACATTCGGCCCCTGGAGATCGGCTCCCAGCGGGCCCCAGGAGACCAGCAGCTGCAGGACATGGGTTCCCAGGGCAGGGTGGGGCCCCTCTTGCCGGTGGTAGGGCCCCTCTGGTCGATGGTGGGGCCCCCCTCATCTCAAAAGAGCCATGAGTCAGAACCGACAGAGTGGCTGCTGACGGCCTGAGCGGATGGGGTCACATCAGCAAACCAGAGAGCCCTGAGCTTGGCTTGGCTTGGCCCAGCGCGACCGTGTGGGGAACATTACATGGACCCAAACTGTGACTTATCTTAATTACTAAATGATCACGTTTCTGTGTTAAGGACGGGAGTCATCACAAATATAATTCCCTTCAGACATTTGCACCGCTATCCACTTCCTCTTTGTTCAGAAGAGAACAAAAATGTTATCAGGTTATCAGTGCAAAACTGCAAAAGTGTCTTGAGCCGTGGGACGTAGATGTTGTCACCTTGGGCGGTAATATTTCTGTTCCATGTCTATGAACCGTGGTGCAGCAGCTCAGCCAAACAGCCGCTTCCAGACAACGTAGCCTCAGCGCTACCCCAGCTGAATCCACGATGTGAGGACCATGACATGTCTATGTTTAGCCATAACAGGAAAAAGAAATGTAAAAAAAATAAATAATAATCTACATATGAATTGTTATAATTCATCTTGATTTCACATAGGATGCAGGGAGGAAAGGCTCAGAGGTGTTTTAATCGCACGGTGCTGACCAGTGTCTGTGTCGCTGAGGACCTGTATTTAGGGAATGTGGGGCTATTCCCAGCCAATGAAGAATATTACCACACATCCGTACATTGTTCCAGTACACTTACTTTTCTATATTGCTTCCTGCTCTCTGTTTTGTAAACAGTGCTGCCAATGTTTGCTTCTTTTCAATTGTGTTTGACATAGCAACTGTAAGGGAAATTGCCATGTAAGTAAAGTTGCCATGTTAAGCACCACCGATTGTTTGCTGTAGTGGTGTATAGTCAGATTGTACATACTGTACCTGTGTGGTCTGTTGGAGTGGTTCCCTCACCTGGCAGTGAGCTCAAAGGGGGGGGGGAGACTCTTCCATACTCGAGAGGGACCATTACAAAGAATGAACTGCATATTTATTTTTAATTTCCTCATTTAAATTATTTATGCAACTTTTTTGTAGTTATATGATAGCCATTATTGTCACATAAGGTAATAGTTCATTTGAAAACAAAAGAGAATTACGTGAATAAAGTAAAGCAAAATATATTTGAAAATAAAGAGTTGGTTGTCATTCCTTTTCCTTGGCAGAGCTGTGTCTCCACTCTGTCCATACCTGCATGCCAGGCGCGAGCCCAGCCTGTCTCTCAGTGCGTCTCCGTGTCAACAATGCAGAGCGATTAAGGAGCTGAGGCCTGTGGCTCTTACGAATGTCTACATTCATTCACAAAAGGGAGGGAAATAGGAATTTGCACAAAGGAATTCCTGAGATCGCTACAGCGCCGCGTCCTTTGTTTGGAAGGGTGGAAGTTGGCTGCTGATCCTCACGATACGAGCCATTGCCCGTCGCTCAGTCCTTTATTTGTCTTGGCTTTCAGGGTTCCGCAGCATCCAGGCTTTGGGCTTTGGGAAGCTTTGACACACAAACCCGTCTTTCCCCACTCGATCTCAAAGCTTCCTGTGTTTACTGTGCCTCACATGCACTTAGGTCTTACAATAGCCCACTAACAGCAGGTAAGCAGCCTCCCACAACACAGCAAGCGGGATCCAAGCAGTTGTTTACAGCACAAAATGAGGGGCCTACGTTGAATTTCACTGGCAAATGGGTCGGTTAAAGTTCTTTAAACCAACATACAACTTGTGTAATCTTTTCTGCAAAAAGTAGAACCCCCCCAGTCAGTGTACACACAAAAAAGAGAGTGGAAACATTTGCTACAAACACACTGTAAGCAAATTAAGGCTAAATGCTCTGTATTAATCGGTCCCACATCTAACAAAGGGTATTTAATTTCACAGCATAGTCCAAAACCGCCATTCTCAATATCCAAGTCACTTGACACGGTATGCTTTCTCTCAGACTCTGTTGGTGTCGATCGGGTTTCCTAGTAATTCAAGAACAAACGGTTGAACGCAGAGCGTGAGTGGTACCTAAATAAATTGATGCTGACAAAGCATCTGCCCTGAGTTAGGGTGCCTGTGCGCAGTTCAGCGGCCTGACCTGGTGAAGGTCTCCACCGTCACGGGGAATAATGCAGAGAAGGCCATGTTACACCGAAGGAGCGCTTGTGCTACACTCAACATGAACACATTACACTAAAGTAGCGCTTGTGCTACACTCAACATGAACACATTACACTAAATGGGCACTTGTGCTACACTCAGCATGAACACATTACACTATGCTACACTCAACATGAACACATTACACTAAATGGGCACTTGTGCTACACTCAGCATGAACACATTACACTATGCTACACTCAACATGAACACATTACACTAAAGGGGCACTTGTGCTACACTCAGCATGAACACATTGCACTAAAGGGGCACTTGTGCTACACTCAGCATGAACACATTACACTGCTACACTCAACATGAACACATTACACTAAAGGGGCACTTGTGCTACACTCAACATGAACACATTACACTAAAGTAGTGCTTGTGCTACACTCAACATGAACACATTACACTATGCTACACTCAACATGAACACATTACACTAAAGTAGCGCTTGTGCTACACTCAACATGAACACATTACCCTATGCTACACTCAACATGAACACATTACACTAAAGGGGCACTTGTGCTACACTCAACATGAACACATTACACTAAAGTAGCGCTTGTGCTACACTCAACATGAACACATTACACTATGCTACACTCAACATGAACACATTACACTAAAGGGGCACTTGTGCTACACTCAACATGAACACATTACACTAAAGTAGCGCTTGTGCTACACTCAACATGAACACATTACACTATGCTACACTCAACATGAACACATTACACTAAAGTAGCGCTTGTGCTACACTCAACATGAACACATTACACTAAAGTAGCGCTTGTGCTACACTCAGCATGAACACATTACACTATGCTACACTCAACATGAACACATTACACTAAAGTAGCGCTTGTACTACACTCAACATGAACACATTACACTAAAGTAGCGCTTGTGCTACACTCAGCATGAACACATTACACTATGCTACACTCAACATGAACACATTACACTAAAGTAGCGCTTGTGCTACACTCAGCATGAACACATTACACTAAAGGAGCGCTTGTGCTACACTGAGCATGAACACATTACACTAAAGGGGCACTTGTGCTAGTAGCACTCAACATGAGGGCATTACACTAAAGGAGCAGTTTCGCTATGCTTAGACAGAGAGTGGTTATGATTACCTTTCTAACAACAGGTGGGTGAAAACTCATTGGGCTATGTCTATAAAAACAGAACAGGAAAAGTACCACTGTGCATAAGTCAGGGGCAGTGGAGCTGAAACCACTTCCTGATCTCTTAATAACAGGCAAAGAATAACGGTGGAACTGACAGACCACAGAGCCTTTGTCACTGAACATAAAGACTGATTCCCACATATTGTGCTGAACCTCTTTCAGAAGGGTGTGATTGCTGCATATACTTATCTCTGCAATTCCCCTAAAACATTCTGGGGATTATGGGGTGTATGTGGGAGGCATCAGAACAATTTTTCAGAGTTTTCAGGACAATAGCCTACTATTAATCTAATTTAGCTTTTTTTAAACATGGCGAGCCTAGATGGGCTGAACAGCCTGTTCTCGTCATTATGTATTCTTATGTTCTGTTTTAATCTCCATTTACTTCTATGTGCATGCCAACAAGGCCTGTCGAGTGACTATCAGAGGCTTTCCAGCACACAACATGGAGCATCCAAACCTTAGTCTTTTTTAGTGCTTACCTTTGTACCATTTCAGGTTATTCACTGGACTTGAACTGCTTAAATTTGAGTAAAAACAGGAAAAATGGGGGTGTTATAAAACTTTTGACCGGTAGTGTAAATGTAGGATAAACTTAACTTGGGACATGGGCCACACCTTGATAATGCGCTCCCGCACCTCTCTCAGCGCGAGCCTGCAGAGTCCTACAGCACATCTGCAGGGAAGCACATGTGGGTTGTGGCGGATGTATTAGGGGGATTACTTGCTCTCCACTGTGCTGCTGGCCTTATCAGGACATATGCAACTAATGGCTTCAAAACTAATTTGAACCAGATCTTGGCACCAGCATGGGACATGGAGATGCTGCAATTAATCAGTCGTGCTGGACGTGCAACGCTTCATGAAATCGAAACAGCAGTTTGCTTCAGGGGATGACAGTGTAGTGTAATGGTTAGGGAACTGGACTTGTAACTGAGAGGTTGCTGGTTAAATTCCCAGGTGGAGCACTGCCATTGTACCGTTGAACAAGGTACTTAACCTGAATTGCTTCAGTAAAAATATCCAGCTGTATAAATTGTATGTAAAGAAATGTAAACTGTGTAAGTCGCTCTGGATAAGAGCGTCTGCTAAATGGATGAGGGCGAGGCAGAGGTGGCAGAGCTCATGCTGTTAAACAGACATGTGCGGGGCGCAGTACAGGAGGCGCTGCCTTGGATCAATAAGGGCCCTCAGAAACTCAGAGACGGGGACGTTAGCACTGCGGGTCACTGCCTCCAGTTAAGTCACGCGAGTGTCTGCCAGGCGGCAGGACTGGACCAGAGCCGCCAGACACAGAAGCGAACCCAGGAGGTGAAATGGGAAGGAAACAGGACAGGTGGTAAACATTTCCAACGACAATAAACAAGCAATAATCAGCTGTATTTGAGGGAGAGCATTTCTCTGCCTAATCAACACATGGAATCACTGAAGCAAAAGGCAGAAAGAAAATATTAATCCGCCCAGGCTAAAACAAATAAATGAACACAGAGCGGACGGGTGTTTATGTCGAACTTGAGGGGAAAAAATCATTGCACAGCAAAGAGCCTTGCCAGCTAGGTGTGGACTTCAGGCACTGGACTGCAGCTTGTTTGTTTAAAAGATTAAAATATGTCCAAGTCAAACAAGACGTCTTTATCGCTCTCTCTGCCATATTAACAAATGCACTACGGAAAAGTGCAGAAGAGTGGGGTCAGTTCTACTTCTGGGGGAAGGAAAGGGGGAATGTCTGGGGGACATGAGGCACAAAAACGCACATGATGTCATCTTGTCCAGAGCAACTAGAACATATGAAGTCACCTGGGCTTTGCGCTGGCTGTAAGCCCAGGGAGAGAAGGGGACCGGAGAGGGCTGAAGGGTTTTTTGGGGGAGGTTGGAGATGGAGGTATTGCAGGAAGCGAGGACACAGACACTCCGAGAGGTATTTGGGTGTGAGTGGCTCTTTAATCTGCATTTCCTTCCTGAACCCCCTCGCTCCCTTCCCACTCCAAACACGCAAAGCTCTTCCACGCTTCGCTATTCCCCTCTCTGTTTTGACTGACACAAACTGCTCTTTTCCCCTTGTCTCTACACTTCGTGGGGTTTTTGTCGCTCAAATAAGCTGATAATTTGAGGTAATCTCTCCATAACAGATGTCCTTTTCTTCTCCTTCTTGTTGGAAGAGAGGTCGGCCAGTGGAGCGGCGAGGCGTGTCAGTAAGATGTTGTTCTTGAGCAGGGGGAGAGGAGGCAGGGTAGATCCGGTGCCTGACTTAGTAAAGATTACAACACGCTGCAGGCTACAGAGCAAGCAGGGAAGAGCACGGCTAGGCCCAACAATTCCAACCGAGTTGTTCCATAGCCAACCATAGGGGGAATGGTTTCTTACGATACGATACGGGGGAACGGTGGCTTGTCTGTGGCTTTCACAGTGAATCCATCCTGCAAAAATATTTACAACTTTTTGTTGCGGCTCCTACCAGAATTGACGTCTCGTCTGTATGTTAGATCGAACAAGACCTTGGTGCTCTATACTCAATTTATAAAATTCATAATATCTTCAGTGGTAATAAACAAGAGGGCACTTTCAGTTTGTTTATAAGTGTAAACCAGGCTTGTCAAAAAGATAATGAAATTCAGGAAATAATGCAGACAATGGAAATAAATGTAAAAAAGATTTTTAAGTTTGGCTTGTGTAACGCACACAAAAATGAAGGCAGGAGAACAAGGTCTGGCAGTTATTTGGCATAGAGAAGAGTGATGCCTCTTTTTCAGCAGGGGGTCTGGGGGCAGATGAGGCACATCGGTGGCTACTGAGACCAAAGAGAAATCAATTTATAGACACATGAGCCGTCCCACCACAAAAGCACTCTCATTAAATCAACTGTGAGAGTGACAGGACGGATGAAAGATGGAGCATTTTGTTTATGTTGGTGAAGCTGACCCTGTCTACACCCGGTTGTACGATGGCCTGGCACCAACCCTGATGAACAGGCAGGGGCTCCCTCTCACTGGCCATCACTCTCGCGGAGGTGGCAGCTGATTCTGATCAGAGCGGAACTCTGGGTTTGCTCACAGCCATGACGGCAACGCTTTTTAAAATCCTATATTAATAAGCCTCTTTAGCATTACCTCACCACTCAGCCCGGACTCTGTCTTAGCACACACTCAGTGCTCGTCCTGGAACCAGGACCCAGTGCAGTGAGCCACTGGGTACGCGGTGGGCGAGAAACCATCAGAACTGCACAGATACCAGGGCTCTCCACTACAAAAGACAGACATGTCCAAAAACAGAAAAGCATGCCGCTGATGTCTCTCAGACCTGGGCTTTCTCCCTTACCGCCTTTCCCTTACAAAGATTTTTATATATACTATATATATATACTATATATTTGTCTTTTAATGAGCTTTCAAATATACGTGTTTCTACTTGTGTTGCAGATGGCCGTTGTTTTGATTTAGGTATTTAGGTTATACTGATTAATCAGAAATTCTGTTTTTCTGTCCCCTTTAGCAACAATTCAATCAAAAGAAAAGCTGTGGAAATCGCTTCCAAGCTGTGTGGGCTGATGCAGGGGCTTTGGGGATAGCGAGTAGATATCTCAGTGATCTCTGAGCCTCGCCTGAGTTTGGAGATGGAGATTGAGGCAGGGCAGATGGTGTTGACCCATGGGTGATTGTGCAAACAATGTACCTTCATCAAAAAAAACAGTGCTGCTGCTCCCTTCTACCTCCAGACACTCATCACACCCTACACCACAGCCAGACCCCTCCGCGCAGCCAGCGTGGGCAAACTGACTGTCCCATCCCTCCAGCCGCTCCTCGTGGTCTCGCCTCTTCTCTGTCCTGACCCCCCAGTGGTGAAATTACACTTGGTCAGAACCGCAGAATCACTGGCCATCTTCTGCAGGAGACAAAAAATCCACCTCTTCAGACTCCACTACCACTGATTCTATAAATTAATTCAAATGCCAACACCACTGTTTACATGTTTAAAACTGTAAATAAAAAAATAAAAAAAATAAAAAAATCTTCTAACCTCTTTTCTCCTGGTGTTACAGGTACGGTATCCAGCTGCCAACAATGTCTACTGCAGTGTTATTACACTGATCTCTTGCGCTAACCATGATTGATCTTGCAATGTATAAATACACTTTATGTAAGTTGCTATGTAAGAGCTTCTGCTAAATAGCGGCGCTGATTGCAGGCTTTGTGAGAGTGCATTTGCTGGTGAAGCAGAGCTGGAATAACAGCAAAGACAGAGTTTTGTGAAAAAGAAAGATGGAATTAATGGTTATTTGTGATTCAATCTACCGTTTTATATAATATCAATGTTATTGCAATGTGGTGCAGGAAGTATTGAATATGAATAGCATTTGTATTTTTGCATGCCCTGATTTTTGCAGTTATTGTGTTACTTGACTCATGTATATTACTGCTTGCGACTATCTTTATTTTTCTGAATGCGCCCAAAGCTTAAATGCTGAGATAAAGGACAAAAAGTTGCAAATATTAGGTATGGTATTAGGAAAGGTATTTAGCACAACAGAGACGAAATTATAATCTCACATATGTGTGTGCTGAGATGGGCTAAAGGCATACTGTATATACTGTGTAGGATATATAAGAATGTGTGAAATGATTTACCAAAAGAGTGAGGTTGGCTATTGTGAAAACCAATTTAAAGAATGAGAGCAGCCATTTAACTTTTTCCCCTAAACCTTTTTTTTTTTTAACCACTAATTTAAAATCAAGGACAAACTGGAAGGAGTAAACATGCAAGTCCAATCAGTGGGGGGCACCTACTGTCACCATTTTCCACAGCAATAACATCTGTCTTACAACTCCATCTCTGCTGTAACGTTATACCTAGTGTGGAAATACTACATTTCACAGATGTTAACTTTTTATAACAGCAGATCATTGATGAAAAAAAAATCCCAAATGAAATGTGTTTTCATACAGTACACACACACACACACACGCACACATTTATATACTGTGGTGTCCCCAGGGGTTGGGCGACACTCACGGACCTTGCAGAGGGCGTAGGCAAGTTCAAAAACACAGAGGAGGCAGTATTCAGAACAAAAACAATAATTTAATAAATAAACTCTAGACAACACAAAACAAAGGGTGGGGTCTTCAGGGGAATACAAACACACAAAGTCCGCAATCCTTCTCGTTGTCGATGTCCGTTCCAATCCAAATCCAAGTCAGTTTCGTAATCCAGTCCGTAGTCAAATCCAAAGGGGGGTCCTCAAACAATCCAAATTCATACACCAAAAACACTCCAACAATCACTCCTTCTCCAAAACACTGGCTGGTTAACAACTTCACAGTACTCTCTCTTTTCACAGTACTCTCTCTTTTAACAAACACTCACCAACTCCTCACCAACACTTTCCTACTCCTCTCCCAGTGCAATGGGAATCAGCCCTTTAAATAGGCCTCAAAATGGCTTTCAGCTGTTCGTTAGCTCCATTGCTTGACTCCGTTCAGGTGTTGCTGTGGTCTGCTGGGAAATGTAGTGAAAAATGGCTGCCATGTGTTGAAGGACCCGGCAGCCATTTTCTTAGGCAGCCCCTTGGGATGCCACACACCCTCCTCCTCAGCTCTGACCTCGGGAGGGCTGAGCGGCCCTATGTCCCGCGGCCACCAGGAGGGTCCCCCTCCAGGTCCACTCAGGCAGTTTTCCGCCAGGGTCAAATGTCCAGATTCCATCTCCATTCATCACCTGCAAGAATATCTGTAAGCTGTTAGGAAATGGCGAAAGTCGCTCACCTTGGTTGCCCCCAACTGGCCACATGTGGGTACTGGCTCTGGGCTTCATGGACCGGACAAGTACCCGTCTTGCTCGGGTCCTCACCAGCCTTCCATGGCTGCTCCAGCGAACCCTGCGCAGCCTTTTCCTCCATAGTCCATTCTTTGGCCTTTTCTTCCACGTCCCTTTTCCTTTAACCGTCAGCCTGTTCAGTTTTCCATTTCTCTTCAAGGGAAAACCACCAATATCCACTTTTCTCAATTTCAGTGCCTGCGACGGACTCACCACATCAGGAGATGGTTGGGCCTTCAACCAGGCCTCCTCAGCCATAGTCAAGCGTCCCTCTTCAACACTGTGGTCCGTCCACAGTTCAACCTCCACATACTGCTCCTCCAGTTCCCCTCCAGGGTCTGGCAGGCTGAGGGGGACTGAGGACCATTGATCCCACTTTGACTCCAATGTCTGGTCATCATCTCCTGCTGGCTGTACTGGCTGCGAGATCTCCACCTGCGTGCTAAAGTCTTTAGTGCCCGGAACACATTTTATACACTTAAGTTCCGCACTCACCCCTTCAATCGGTCTTGTAGATCACTCCGGTGTTCTTGAGGTCCTTATTTTCAGTCTCCATCTTTTCCACACTGGCACAAAGGTCTTCCACTGCCCGAGAGAGCTCAGCCTTTTCTGTGGACAATGCGGCCATCTCTTGCTCCAGCTGCCGGTTCCTGGAGCACTGCTCTTCTTTCTCCTTCACAAGCTGCTCCTTCAGAACCTGCAGGTTCTCGTTTTTCGACGAGAGGTCTTTGTGACCGCTCTTCAGGGTGGACAGCTCGGAGGCGGAGGCCGAGAGCTGCATTTGAAGGACCTCTCTCTGACCTTTGAGCTCCTCGACTTCTTTGGAGGTGTTCAATGATACTTGTTTCAGATCTGCTAGATCTGCAGTTAACTGTTCAGCCACCCGCTTGGAAGAGGCTAGCTCAGTAGTGAGAGACTGGCCTTGCTCTTTGTAAGGCTGCAGCTCCGCCGCCAGCTGCTCCAGCTCCTTGCTCTTGTCGCGAGAGCCGCTGAGCTCCTGCTCAGTCTTCTCCAGCTTGTCACGGAGCTCCTTGAGCTGTTGGCCATGCTTCTCGGATTCCCCCCTCAAGGCCTTCTCCTGGACCGCCTGTAGCTCCTGGTTCTGGGCCTTTTCCTGCTCCATGCTCTTCTCCAGCTGGGCCAGCTGCTCCCGCAGGCGTTGGCCTTGACCTGGTGCGTATCCCTGCTCTCCTGCTCCACTCGGCACCGGAGTTGCTCCGCCTCGGACGCTTGGTTCTCCGCTGCTTTCCTTAGCTCTGCCTCCTTCTGGGCGAGCCTGGTCTGTACATCCCCCAAGGCCCTGGCATACTCCTCTTTGGCCTGGTCTTGGGACTCCTGGATGTCCAGACACTGTCATTCTTTTGTCCAACATCTCGGTTAAGTTTCTCACCCGCTCTTCGGCGCCAGGTTGTGGGCTTCTACCTGCCTCACTTCATCGCCCAGGGATGCTTTGTCCTTCTCCAGCTCCCCAGCCATGATTCCCAGCACTCTCAGGGAGTCAATGTGCTCCTCCACTTAATTTCCCCACTGCCAGCAGGTGGCGCTCCTCCGAGGTCCCCAACTCCACCTTCAGCTGGTACAGTTCAGTCTGGGCACCTTTCAGTTGCTGGACCTCCCGGAGGGTGACTCATCATTGGTCCTCCACCATGGCCGCCCGTCTCTGGTTCTTCACCATGTCCTCCCTCTGGTCCCGACAACATTTCTCCAATCTCTGGATCGTCCGCTTTGCCCTTGATCACAATTTGTGCCTCTCTAACTCCGCCTCTAAGCCAGCACATTTGTCTGCGACAGTTGTATGCTGCTTTTGCGGCTTACCGGGACATTTTTTCTCTTCTCCCTAGGGGCACCACAGAGCAGGAGTGGCCATCCTTCTTTAGGACTTTTTTTGTTTCTGGTCTCTCCTTTGGGTCTTTCCAGCCCACTTCTTCCTTCATGGAACACTCACTGGGTTGGTGGCCATACTCCATGCAGCATATGCACCACGGGGCACCACTTTGTGCCAATTGGGCCTGCTCCTTGTTCAGGCGTCCATGGCTGGGCCTCCTGTCCAGTCACCTTCCATGAGCGTGCCTTTTCCTTTAAATAATTCAAAAATTAAATCCTGCTGCACTACCTCCTCTTGCCTGCAAGTGATGCCCTCTGCCCGCATTCTCCACCATATGTGGTGTCCCCAGGGTTGGGCGACACTCACGGACCTTGCAGAGGGCGTAGGCAAGTTCAAAAACACAGAGGAGGCAGTATTCAGAACAAAAACAATAATTTAATAAATAAACTCTAGACAACACAAAACAAGGGTGGGGTCTTCAGGGGAATACAAACACACAAAGTCCGCAATCCTTCTCGTTGTCGATGTCCGTTCCAATCCAAATCCAAGTCAGTTTAAGTAATCCAGTCCGTAGTCAAATCCAAGGGGGTCCTCAAACAATCCAAATTCATACACCAAAAACACTCCAACAATCACTCCTTCTCCAAAACACTGGCTGGTTAACAACTTCACAGTACTCTCTTTTCACAGTACTCCTCACCAACTCTTTTAACAAACACTCACTCCTCCAACTCCTCACCAACACTTTCCTACTCCTCTCCCAGTGCAATGGGAATCAGCCCTTTAAATAGGCCTCAAAATGGCTTTCAGCTGTTCGTTAGCTCCATTGCTTGACTCCGTTCAGGTGTTGCTGTGGTCTGCTGGGAAATGTAGTGAAAAATGGCTGCCATGTGTTGAAGGACCCGGCAGCCATTTTCTTAGGCAGCCCCTTGGGATGCCACACACCCTCCTCCTCAGCTCTGACCTCGGGAGGGCTGAGCGGCCTATGTCCCGCGGCCACCAGGAGGGTCCCCCTCTCCAGGTCCACTCAGGCAGTTTTCCGCCAGGGTCAAATGTCCAGATTCCATCTCCATTCATCACCTGCAAGAATATCTGTAAGCTGTTAGGAAATGGCGAAAGTCGCTCACCTTGGTTGCCCCCAACTGGCCACATGTGGGTACTGGCTCTGGGCTTCATGGACCGGACAAGTACCCGTCTTGCTCGGGTCCTCACCAGCCTTCCATGGCTGCTCCAGCGAACCCTGCGCAGCCTTTTCCTCCATAGTCCATTCTTTGGCCTTTTCTTCCACGTCCCTTTTCCTTTAACCGTCAGCCTGTTCAGTTTTCCATTTCTCTTCAAGGGAAACCACCAATATCCACTTTTCTCAATTTCAGTGCCTGCGACGGACTCACCACATCAGGAGATGGTTGGGCCTTCAACCAGGCCTCCTCAGCCATAGTCAAGCGTCCTCTTCAACACTGTGGTCCGTCCACAGTTCAACCTCCACATACTGCTCCTCCAGTTCCCCTCCAGGGTCTGGCAGGCTGAGGGGGGACTGAGGACCATTGATCCCACTTTGACTCCAATGTCTGGTCATCATCTCCTGCTGGCTGTACTGGCTGCGAGATCTCCACCTGCGTGCTAAAGTCTTTAGTGCCCGGAACACATTTTATACACTTAAGTTCCGCACTCACCCCTTCCAATCGGTCTTGTAGATCCACTCCGGTGTTCTTGAGGTCCTTATTTTCAGTCTCCATCTTTTCCACACTGGCACAAAGGTCTTCCACTGCCGAGAGAGCTCAGCCTTTTCTGTGGACAATGCGGCCATCTCTTGCTCCAGCTGCGGTTCCTGGAGCACTGCTCTTCTTTCTCCTTCACAAGCTGCTCCTTCAGAACCTGCAGGTTCTCGTTTTTCGACGAGAGGTCTTTGTGACCGCTCTTCAGGGTGGACAGCTCGGAGGCGGAGGCCGAGAGCTGCATTTGAAGGACCTCTCTGACCTTTGAGCTCCTCGACTTCTTTGGAGGTGTTCAATGATACTTGTTTCAGATCTGCTAGATCTGCAGTTAACTGTTCAGCCACCCGCTTGGAAGAGGCTAGCTCAGTAGTGAGAGACTGGCCTTGCTCTTTGTAAGGCTGCAGCTCCGCCGCCAGCTGCTCCAGCTCCTTGCTCTTGTCGCGAGAGCCGCTGAGCTCCTGCTCAGTCTTCTCCAGCTTGTCACGGAGCTCCTTGAGCTGTTGGCCATGCTTCTCGGATTCCCCCCTCAAGGCCTTCTCCTGGACCGCCTGTAGCTCCTGGTTCTGGGCCTTTTCCTGCTCCATGCTCTTCTCCAGCTGGGCCAGCTGCTCCCGCAGGGCGTTGGCCTTGACCTGGTGCGTATCCCTGCTCTCCTGCTCCACTCGGCACCGGAGTTGCTCCGCCTCGGACGCTTGGTTCTCCGCTGCTTTCCTTAGCTCTGCCTCCTTCTGGGCGAGCCTGGTCTGTACATCCCCCAAGGCCCTGGCATACTCCTCTTTGGCCTGGTCTTGGGACTCCTGGATGTCCAGACACTGTCGGTTCTTTTTGTCCAACATCTCGGTTAAGTTTCTCACCCGCTCTTCGAGCGCCAGGTTGTGGGCTTCTACCTGCCTCACTTCATCGCCCAGGGATGCTTTGTCCTTCTCCAGCTCCCCAGCCATGATTCCCAGCACTCTCAGGGAGTCAATGTGCTCCTCCCGCAATTTCCCCACTGCCAGCAGGTGGCGCTCCTCCGAGGTCCCCAACTCCACCTTCAGCTGGTACAGTTCAGTCTGGGCACCTTTCAGTTGCTGGACCTCCCGGAGGGTGACTCGCCATTGGTCCTCCACCATGGCCGCCCGTCTCTGGTTCTTCACCATGTCCTCCCTCTGGTCCCGACAACATTTCTCCAATCTCTGGATCTCGTCCGCTTTGCCCTTGATCACAATTTGTGCCTCTCCTAACTCCGCCTCTAAGCCAGCACATTTGTCTGCGACAGTTGTATGCTGCTTTTGCGGCTTACCCGGGACATTTTTTCTCTTCTCCCTAGGGGGCACCACAGAGCAGGAGTGGCCATCCTTCTTTAGGACTTTTTTTGTTTCTGGTCTCTCCTTTGGGTCTTTCCAGCCCACTTCTTCCTTCATGGAACACTCACTGGGTTGGTGGCCATACTCCATGCAGCATATGCACCACGGGGCACCACTTTGTGCCAATTGGGCCTGCTCCTTGTTCCAGGCGTCCATGGCTGGGCCTCCTGTCCAGTCACCTTCCATGAGCGTGCCTTTTCCTTTAAATAATTCAAAAATTAAATCCTGCTGCACTACCTCCTCTTGCCTGCAAGTGATGCCCTCTGCCCGCATTCTCCACCATATGTGGTGTCCCCAGGGGTTGGGCGACACTCACGGACCTTGCAGAGGGCGTAGGCAAGTTCAAAAACACAGAGGAGGCAGTATTCAGAACAAAAACAATAATTTAATAAATAAACTCTAGACAACACAAAACAAAGGGTGGGGTCTTCAGGGGAATACAAACACACAAAGTCCGCAATCCTTCTCGTTGTCGATGTCCGTTCCAATCCAAATCCAAGTCAGTTTCGTAATCCAGTCCGTAGTCAAATCCAAAGGGGGGTCCTCAAACAATCCAAATTCATACACCAAAAACACTCCAACAATCACTCCTTCTCCAAAACACTGGCTGGTTAACAACTTCACAGTACTCTCTCTTTTAACAAACACTCACCAACTCCTCACCAACTCCTCACCAACTCCTCACCAACTCCTCACCAACTCCTCACCAACTCCTCACCAACTCCCTCACCAACTCCTCACCAACTCCTCACCAACTCCTCACCAACACTTTCCTACTCCTCTCCCAGTGCAATGGGAATCAGCCCTTTAAATAGGCCTCAAAATGGCTTCAATACTCATAATATATACTTATAATATATATAATATTTATTTTCCCCACAGTTCTGGTGATTCGGTAAAGCAAAATGCAGACACAACCAAGTCATTGCCAGTGCTTGTTTTAATTCTCTCAGTTATAAAACTTTTCTTACAATAGTTCTTGACTGTTTAAGACTAATGTGTAGAGGAGATTGGCCCAGAGTCAGCATGACATTGGCAGATCTAGGGAACAGAAGAACAGCCAATCTGCTGTTGTGGTGAATTGCTTTTTCACTACATTTCTGTTCTATATCACACACACACACACACACACAGACCGAGGCACTGAATGTGAAAGCGTGTTGAGTCATGGAGGTAGGTCATAACACAATGCAATGTGAGTCATTTTGAACAAGAGAGGGTCAATCCACCCTAACTTTGAAACTTTGTTCACATAGCTGGCTTTTCTTTGTTTGGTGAGACAGCTGATTCCTCTTATCACACTGTGAAAAGTGGGCAACAAGGTCCCTCTGTCATCACCAATCTCTACTCGCTATGTGCAGCACCATTCATCACCTGCAGAAATGGTAGAGAGGAGAAGAGGAGGCTCTCTCTCTGTGTCCTTTGTCTCTGACAAGAGACAAGCCTCTCTGCCACATCACAGGATGGGAAATGGAGTTTAGTGAAGGTATCGGCAGCCCAGAGAGGATCGCCAGCTCGGTGTTATGACAGCTTGGCCTAATTGTTAATAAAATGGCCGTCTTATTACTCAACGAAGCCAGCCTGATGGAACACGGCTTTTCCACCATGCAAAGGAGCCAAGCTCCATCATCTGGAGACATCTGGTCCCCCCCCCTCCTCCCCTCCTCCCCTTCTGCGCAGACCACAATCTTCCTCCTTTTTTATAAGTCCTGAAGGACACCGCAGAGAAGACTTGGTTCACTTCTTGTTTTTCCACAGCGGGAAGAGATGGCTCCCACAGTTCACGTCGTGGCCGACACAGGAAGGAAAAGAGGGCAAACATCCCATTTTATGCCTCCACTGAGGACAGAGGCAGGGCTGATTTTGGGAGCAGACGGCTTCAGGTCTGTCCACTGGGGGAAATAAATGGAGCAGGAACAGGGCCATTATGTGTGAATGCTCCGGCTTGGCTGCTGCTGATTGACTAAGCTTCCATGGATTATCAAGGTCTCGACATATTTAAAATGACATGCACTGCTGCAGTGTACAGTATTCGTGGCCAGTGTACTCTAGCCAGGGACTTATCTTTTCCTGAAACAGTCATTTGTTTTGTGAAGTAACTAGATATAGATATGTTTACAATTTATACAGCCTCTTTTAATGCTCTTTGTGTACATATTCAAAAGGGGAGCAGTCACCCTGTTGAAGTTCAATGAAGATTTGAGTACTTGATATATTTCACACTTTTCTTTTTTTTTTACTTTACAAACATAATGTTGTTGGCTTGTTTTGCCAATGCTGACTTTTCCAATGTGCACAAATACTTCACCCTTTAATCATTACGGATGAAGAACGTGTATCTGGAAAATGAATCTGAAGTGTTTTTTAACGACGAAGGTCCAGGACAGATTGCCTGCGCAAATAGGACAATTTGAGGAGAGCTCTGAGGGGCAGCTAATTGTCCACTGAGGACTGAGGAATCAGCGAGCCGATTCACGATTAATGTCCGTCTGCCCGCCCCCCCAGGAGTGAACTGATGCTCTTGCCAGAGTGCAAAGCGCGGTGAAGCACTTGCTGGATGCGCGGTGCAGATAAGTGACAGCTCCACAGTGATCTCTTGCCATAATCACAGACTGCCACAGCCCCAGATAGCTGTGCTACAGGAACTCTGGCCGCACGCATGGCTCTGATGAACTCATAATGAAGACAAGCAGAGATCCAGGCCTGAAATAGACTCGATGGCTCGGACAGAGACGTCTCCGTATCTCTAGTGGCAGCACAAGTCCTGCGCCCAAGATTACATCCTTGTACTTTTATAACCCAATTTAAAAGGCACAGTTTGTAACATTAACATTGTATGTATGTATGGATATGTGAGTCTTGTGAATAAAACAGGGGAATGGCTTCTTTGTTTCAGGTGCTGTGAAGCAGAATAAGAGTGTGTTAGTACATCCGGAGAAGGGAACAGCCCACATTTTCGGTCTATGGATTCAATCATTCCCCTGCTTTCATTGCCTGTGGAAACTACCTCTACCTTGGAGTACTTTACTGTAATTCTGCTGGGTGTGCTATGAGACCACAAGGCCTCGGCTACAGGAGCCTCCACTGATCCCGCTCTTCTAGGGAATTGCAGGTTTTTAACTTAAGGCTCAGCTGGCGGCTTCTCAGCTCAGATACTCCAAGTTCTCTGATCCAGGGGAGATTTAGAGACGCACATTTATTATGGTAGCCAATTAGACCCGCTATTTTTACGTCAATCCCCCCCTAGTAATGTGAGTTCGCTGCCGTAGTCCTGCGACCGGTAGTGACGAGACGGCACCCGCAGGCCGTCGACCGTAACCCGGACAGGCCTCTACGCAGCGAACGACGGCACCCGGACAGCCAGGCGGCCAGAGACCGAGTAACCCGGAGAATTGCAGGATTTGGCATCTAGCCTCTGCAGTGGCATACATACTTTTTCAAAAAGCAATCAATTTACCTTGTGGTTAAAGGTGTGAAATGTGACAGCAGTGGCTCTTTTTGCGGTGTTTAAAGGTGTGAAATGTGACAGCGCTCATTTTTTACGCCTGTCTTAATACATATGTGATTTTCATATGCATTAACGCCTGGAGGTGTAAACTTCCTGTTAGGATGTTAGGAGGAGAAATCATCACATACTTAGGGTATGGTTGCAATGGGAAAAGAGTGTTCTCAACACGTGAAACAGTGTTTGTCATGCCTGAGTAAACAATACTGTATAACCTCTGGGATACAAGCTTTCATTCTGAAATGTTTGCAATTCAGAAAGTGATGTCAAAATGCACCAGTTTTAATCATTTGAATCCTTTATTAAATGAAAATATTTAGTTTTTGTGTTCCTCATTTATGGTTGGTATACAGACTGGGAAAAGTTGGAGCGTCAGGTATGAAATATAATGTCATAATATAACATAATATGATATAATGTCATAATGAATCTGACAACTTTAGTATGTCCACATTTCATACATTGTCTGTTTCTGTTACATAAGACCTAAACATGACCTAACAGTGGGCTAAAAACTGCATGCTCTACACTGTTAACTTAGTTGTCATTTTTCATCTTGTATTTTTTATACTTAACAATAAATAGCTATTGTTGAAGACACGCTGTTATAATGAAAGCTTCTTAAGGACATTTTGTCAGCTTAAACCGATTGTAGACTTGTGTTAAATTATACACACATTACCCACTAATACTGACTGCTCTGCTATCCAATCCAATCATTAAAAATATATATTGTGGTGTCCCCAGGGGTTGGGCGACACGCACGGACCTTGCAGAGGGCGTAGGCAAGTTTAACAACAAGGAGGAGGCAGTGTTTGAAAACAAAATGATAATTTATTAAACTATTACTTACAAACACAAAACACAGGGTGGGGTCTTCAGGGGAATACAAACACAAAGTCCGCAATCCTTTCTCGTCGTCAATGTCCAAATCCAAAATCCAGTTCCAAGTCCGTAATCCAGTCCGTATTCAAATCCAAAGCAGCAATCCAATTTCCAACACAAAAAACACTCCAACAAACACTCTCTCCAAATCCTGGCTGGTCACACGACTTCACAGGTATACACTTTCTATAAACACTCACAGTAACTCCTTCTCAACCACGTTCCGACTCCTCTCAACAGGTGCTGGGAGCGAGCTCTTTAAATAGGCCTTGCAATGGCTTTCAGCTGGTCGTTAGCTCCCATTGCCTGACTTCGTTCAGGTGTTGCTGTGGTCTGCTGGGAAATGTAGTGAAAATGGCTGCCATGTGTTGGAGGCCAGGCAGCCATTTTCTGGTGCAACCCTTTGGGCTGCCACAATATATATATATATATATTTCTCTTCTTTTGTAATCTCAAATTTGCTGTGACAGTGGGAGCTCTGAAATGTGATTATTTTATTCCTGATTTCTGGACTCAAGAATAAAATGTTCTAAAATTTGAACACGGGAATCTGTCATCCTCAGGATTTATGAAATTAAACTAGAGATATCGCTCCCAAGTACTTTACTACCCTTCTGGAAGTTGTCCTCTGGAAACCTTGGCAACAGTGAACACTAAGCGTGCACTGATAAATATTGAATAACAGTGAGCAGCAGGGGTGTGGAGGGTCCTCTCGCCCTCCTGGAGCTCTCTTAATGTCTATGAATTGTTTATGGATGAATGCAGGTGTTGTCTTCAAATTAGAGGCACATCTGGCCGTGACTGTCTGCATCTGGACATTGTGCATGAACCTCAAGAGATGATGGAGGCTCCTAAGTGACAAACAATGTAGAGGTTGGGGGAAAATGCTTGTCAGCTGTTGTGATATTTTCCCACTCGATTCATCCAGGCGTAACAGAACACACAGAAACTGCTGGTGACAAACACTTTCGCTCCAAATAATTGGTAGCCTTGGTTACAAGCCACACAGAATCGAATGACTCTCCCTGAAGGGAAGGAGTTTCTTTGTTTTTAGAGGCTTGGTATCACACCAAACTTTCCATTGCTCAGATCGTCACAGCCTGGCAAAGGGCTCAATTTTTTAGATCTTGACCCACCTAATTAAAGAAGAATGCTAATTAAAGAAGAATGCTATGAACTCAGAGTCCCCTTCATTTTAAAGTGATAATCCCACCGCCAGTGTCAGCCCCTTTGGCAAAGTAGTTGTGTGAGCTGAGTAACGGGTGGAGCAGTCACCATCTTCACCAGGTGGAGTGCAGGTGAGTGGGACCAGGCCGGGGCAGCTGGGCAACCTGCTGAAGCTCAGGGAATCACATGGCCTGCGAGACGGACAAGCCCATTAAGAGACCAGCCGTGGGACCCGTGGCACGCGGGGGAGGGCGGCATGCAGCCGTGCTCGTCTCACAACAGCCGCAGCTCTCAGGAGATACAGAGCTCCACGCCTGACACAGCCGCTTCATTATCCTCTGCAGGTGTCTCCTGCTGCAGTCTGCCCCCTCCGGCTCTTTGGCTGGCATTCATGTCCAGGGGCCGGCACTTTATTAAAAAAACATTCCCTTTGAGCCTCAGCTGGTGGCGTCACGCACCGTCCCTATATCTGATGAACTAGGATTGCTATTCCCGCAGTCACAGATGCCACAATGTTACCTTGTCAAAGCTTGGAGAAAGAACTGAGAGGCTGTCGAACCTGCCCTGTGAGATTCGTTTGCGTATCGTCCTCCTTACCAACATGCACTCCCTCTGTTTGTGTGGAAGGGGAGCCCTGACGTCAGCCTAGGGCAGGCTGCTACGAAACAGAAACACCAACGGAAACATAATTATGTATCAACACTGCGAGCTAAAACAAAAAAAACAACAACACTGAGACAACAACCCAGCCCTGCCGAGAGACTGCATCCACCTTGACAGGCTCTCTACCAGAGCAGCTCTGTGTGACGCCCACACATTGTTCCTCACCTGGAGGGACAGAAGGCAATGAAAGGGCCTTTGTGGAGGCCTTGTTCCTGAAGACCGGCTAGGATTATCTCAAGTGTGCATCTGTCTGCTGCACCCAGAGTCCACTAAATGGTAAGGCAAGCCTCACAAACAGAGCTTTGCTGTCTTTCTCCACGAGATGTTATATTGCTCAAAGAGGACATGATTATAATAACTAGAACAAGCACTGCATGTCATACGGTTCTGCATCGCGCACATATGAAAGATTTAGGCGGGACGTGTGGCTCTTTAAGCCCAAAGGCTTGGGATTGTAAAATGTATTGTGCTCAAACTTGACGTGTCAGAAGAATAATTAGAACTGCTCTTTCACCAGTCCAAAAAAAAGCAAAAATCATAAAGCTACATAGTTTCCTGTTTTCCCCCAACAAAATGGAATTATATGGTTGCTAGGTTGTGGTTTGGGGGGGGGGGCAGCCTCACAGCAGCCCCACAGGGCACAGTAAGTTATTCGGTCTCGCTTGGGGGATTCAATCAGTGCTAAAATATTGAAAACTGACAACACTGCTAATAATTCCAATATGTTATGCAATCCAGAGCTCTTTTGTCAGCACAGAGCAGTGTTTGAGAAGCCATTTTGGAAACATTGACAGGTGGAGTTGTTGGCTCTCAGGCCTGGGATGGGGCATGTGGACCCTGCTCGGGGTGAACGGCGGCACTGTGCAGCCTGCCCTCCATGGCTCCACTCCAGGGGACTTATGGGGGATTTCCTCCCAGAGAAAAGAATGCTTGTGGGTACGGCCACCTGCGTGCTGCACCAAGCAACTGGCTCATCTAGCAGAGAGGTTACCAGACCTAGACTGCTTTCTTGGCACCCCGCTGGCCGCCCCACTCGCCCAGCCTGCTCACATCAGACCCAGTCCCATGGCCCACAGTGACTCTGCACCCTCTGGGCTGTGATTTAGTGTTGATTTAATCCAGGCCTACATTTCCATTTGCTTGTAGGCCTGGAATGGAGCTTATGCTTTAGAATGTCTGTTCCAAATTTTGTCTGCAATTGTACTCATGGACACAAGCAAATGTGAAAATAAAAATTAAAACTGATCAATTTTATAAACACCTTAAAGCCTAGACCTTGATCTTTAAACTAAGTTGAAAGATTTGGGAAATGATTGCCAATGGAAACAGTTAAAATGTAAAAAATAGGGGCCTCCTGTGTGGTCCAGTGGTTACAACGTCCGACGCTGGCCACGGAGACCGGGGTTCAATTCCCTGTCTCACCAAGTGTCGGCTCTGGCCGGGAGTGCCACCAGGGGGCGGCGATTGGCTGTCCGCCCCAGGGAGGGGGGAGGGAAGCCGACGTGACGTTCGCTGTGTATAAGAGTGGCCCTGTAAGTACCGGGGTTCGGTCGACGGCTCGGCGGGTGACGTCTCGGAAGAGGTGTCACTTTGCATTCGTCACTACCGGTCGCAGGACTACGGCAGCGAACTCACATTACTAGGGGGGGATTGACATAAAAATAGCGGGTCTAATTGGCTACCAAATTGGGAGAAAATGGGAGAAAATCAGAAACAAATGTAAAAAAAAATAAATTAAAAAAACCACCCACACATTGGCTGCATTAAGAAATACATTCTCACATGTCAATGATTAAGTTATTCATTGTCAATAAAACTTGTGGGATTTTTGCAAAATTAAAAAAACGTATGTTTTGTTATAGACTATCAATTACAGAGCTAAATTCTTACGAAAACATTAATAACATCAATAACAGTAGTTTTCCGAATGAAAATATATATTTTGGAAATGCCTACCTTGGTCACACAGTTGTTTATAGCACTCAGATGAAAGTTCACTGTGACATTCTCAAGGAAACTTTGCAATTTCGGTTATATCTGCATGAAATCTCTTACTGAATTAGAGATTCAGTACTTTACACACAGTAGGGCTGATATACAATGTAAGGGGGTATTTTGAAAAAAAAAAAAATAATTGTCAGACTTATAGAATAACAGCAGGGATGTTATTACATTTTCTCTATACTCAAATGTCATGCTGAACAATGTTTCCTTAATTCCACTGACCTCTCTACCCTTGATCTTGTGAACTGACACCTGGTATGATCAGCTTTACCCACAACGCTGCATGTTTCTGTTTTTCCACAAGGACGGTTTCCAATGGAGCAACATTTTTTATGTTGAAACACACACACACCATAAATTGAATTTCCTCTTGTGCACAAGAATGAATATGACAGTTGCCAATTATTTTGGCTACCATGGCTAGAAGCAGAGATCTCAGTGACTTTAAAAGAGGTCTGATGAAGACTTCTCAACTTACTGATGTTTCATGAGGAAAAGTGACTAAGGTGATGTTAGGGCGTGGGCAGACAGTTTAATCAAGAAGAGTCAATTGATAACTTCATTGAGAGGGATACTATAGTCAGGTTGCAGTGCATGCACGTTTGTGAGTGAAGTGGTACAAAGAACACAGGCAGTGGTCTACAAAGCAGTGGAAAAAAAGTCATATGGTTAGATGAGTAATCCTTCACCTTCACCCTATTCTCAACAAGCAGTGCATGTGTGGCACACGCCAAAAGAATCCTACATGACCCAGTGCTTATTTCCCATGGTGAAGGGTTCTGAAGGCTCTGTTATGGTGTAGGGTGCATTTTCCTGGCATGTTTTGGATCCATTCAAATACATATACAAATACAAAACCATGATCACTTTCATCCTATGGTGAAGCATTTCTATCCTGATGGGAGAGGCATCTTCCAGGATAACAACGCCCCCATCCACAGAGCACAAGTGGTCACTGAATGGTTTGATGAGCATGAAAACGATGTAAACCATATGCCATGGCCGTCTCAGTCAGCAGATCTCAACCCAATTGAACACTTATGGGAGATTGTGGAGAGGTGCCTGAGGCAGCATTTTTCCACCACCATCAGCAAAGCGACAAAGAATGGAATTTAGTATAATAAGAAGAATGGTGTTGCATCCCTTCAATAGAGTTCCAGACACTTGTAGAATCTATGCCAATGTGCATTGAAGCTGTTCTGGTGGCTCCTGATGGCCCAACCCCCAATTAAGATACTTTATGTTGGGTTTTACTTAATTTTGGCAGTTTCCTGAATTGTGGGATCTTTCTAGTGGACTCTAAAGTGGATCCGATGTATGTTTGAGAATTCGGACAACCACTAGGAAAGGTCTCACACCTGAAATAGTGGATTATATGGCATGTTTAGGGGTTGATTTTCAGAAATATCCAGTTTGTCCGTTGCCAATGTTTATCGGTCAAGAGAGCCTTGTAAACTATGGCATATGCAGAGATGAAGTTGACAAGACAATGCAGCTACTTTTTATTTTTTTATTTTACCTTTATTTGCCAATTGTTTATCAAGTCAAGAGAACCAATCAACAAGCATAAAATCTTTTATAGTTGTAAACTATGGCATATGCAGAGATGAAGTTGACAAGACAATGCAGCTACTGTGCCCCAACTGTAAGGGTACTATATAAGCCCCTATGGAGTCTTATGGACCATCTCATTCACGTTAGCCCCTCAACACAAGGAGCAGATACAGTGTGCAACACTCTCCTCCCAAATCAGCTACCCTTGCGGGGGTGCAGGTACTGTTCCTAATCTGACCCCCATTTGTCCCTGTGGTGACTCATTTGGGACCCATCACACCTGTGTCCTTTTAGTCACGTCTCTGTGAGGACAAGCCTCTGGGCTCACAGGTGCATGTGTGCGGGTCTCTTCCTGGAGGAGCAGGGAGAGTGGCGTGCACTCCCGGTGTCCGTTAGCCAGGTTTGCTGCCCCTCAGAGGAGTCTCTGGTTTTATTGGGTTCATTGTGGGGGGATGACAATCAGAGACCCTGTTTTACTGCCTCTGGGACCAGAGCTCTTCCAGAGCTCAGTAAATCACCAGCGGCTATATTCGGCTCTGAGGAGAAAACACAACCACGAGCAGGGGTGAGAAACTCTGCGGAGGAGGGAAGAGGGAAAACGCGTGTCTCTGCGGGCCTCATGTCCATCCCATGTGCCATGAGAAATAAAAGCATGAATCATTCTAACGAGCCCTGAAATGCAAACAGGAAGGGGAAGAGCTACTACAGGTAGTAACGTGATGTAATGTCTGGACGTCGCTCCTTGCTGGCGTGCGTCTGTAATGTCTGGCTGGGAGGACACGTCTGTACTCTGCATGCATGCTCTCCTCTGGCTCAAAGCGGGGAGGCACCCTCCCCATGAGAAGAGTGAACCTCTCTGCCTACACTGCTCGCCTTTGGGGACATTTTCTCCACCGATTACATTTTTACAGCTGACCGAGGCAGCTTGAGTTGCACCTCACTGATAAATCACTTCTGAAGAGAGAACACGTTCACATGAAATTGCCCTTCCAGATTGTCTATTCGGTTAGGTAACTGTTTTGGTGACAAGGCATTTAATCCGCAGCACTCGTTAATGGCTGCTAATTAACTATAAGTACCCAGCACAGCAGGATTAATCAGACTGTCAACTGGCAGGAAAAAAACACTCTGCTACCCAGACCAAGACTGAACTAATCCTATCATACGTAAGTGCGCTGTATGTAAATGAGTAACTGCAGAAGATGTACATTTTCCTTTTATTGTGGATTTGGTTGGAGGTGACTCTACACTCTGCAGCTCTCCGATTGAGAGGAGAAACAGGGGATGAGTCATGGGGGCCTGGGGCCTCTGCTACCCTGTGAGAGCTCGCTGGTGGCTAGAACTGCAATGTGAACATTGTGTTAACCAGCAGATAAGATTAAGTTAAAGTAGAGCATCAAATCAAAACCACATTTAGCCAAAGCCAATAAGATTAGATTAGAGCCAATAAGTGGTTGTGTCAGGTTATCGGCAGTGTAAGTGCAACTGCAGGAAAACTACCCTGTAGTCCAAAGAGCACAAGCAGCCAGCCAGGGCCGTGCAATGGGGCGAGGGTGACCTGAAAAAAACTAACCGAATCTGACACAAAGAGGAGGACACAATGGCAATGCACTGCAGGCCTGAATTAACGTGTCATATAAAAAACACATGAAAACGCGGAGCTCCCGACCATATCCCTGAATGTAACTGTCCACCTCCAAGATAGCGGCTAAATGCTGGCTAAATGACTCATCGCCGCAAGGCCACATTCCCTCCACACAGCGGCTCTATAAACACAATGCCACAATGCCCCCGCGCATGCTCAGAGCTGTACGGGTCACCTGGAAGACTGGCCTGCTCCTAAAGCCTGTGGTTCTTAACGCTTTCAACATAATCCAGCAGTTATTCTGTCCTACGCTTGCGTGATTATATGCCATTTAGCAGACGCTTTTATCCAAAGCAACTTACAGTAGTGAATGCATACATTTTTCAGTATATGTGGCCCCAGTGGGAATCGAACTCACAACCTACTGTAAGCGTTGCCAACGCCATGCTCTACCTACTGAGCCACACAAAACCATGCGTGACACACAATCATGTTCATTTCTAAATACGACTCACAGGGAGCTGCAGCATGTAATGGGTCATGTTGATACTCGACGGAAGTAACCACGATAAGTTTATGTCCCATGACATTGCATCAGCCTTTCTTGTGACCACTCCATAAGTAGGCACAATAGTTAACATTTTTAAGGATTTCAATGTTCTAGGAAGAGGGGAAAAATTGGTATAGGATGTGAACAAAATTGTGTGAACTGTTTTCCATCCCTGGTGATTTACTGCGCAACACATGTGCTTATATGAAATCTTATCCACTGCCATCTTTTCCGCTTATCCGCTACCATTCAGCAATACAATCCGGGGAGACATATATCCAGCGGAAGAGAGAGGGGATGGGGTGGACAGATGAAAACACAAACACAAGTGGGATGTACTGTGTGTCTGCTGAAACAGTTGTGGTTGGCGTTGGCTTCCGAAAGCTGCCTCCTTGTTATGGCTGCTCTGTCTGTCTTGGCGAGGGCAGGCTAACGGTTTTCCACCCAGTCTTTCATGTGTTTCCAAAGTCAAGTACGCTTATTTCATTAAACGAGTCGGCCCTCCTGGGAAACAGATAGCGTGACAGCTGTGAGCGACGAGAGCACATTTCACAGAAGCAGCTGATAATGGAGGCGAGGGCTGGTGTGCAAACAGGGAGCCGTGTTAGAGCCCAGATCTGACATGACAAGATAATTGAGTACATGCAATGTGTACATGGTTTGTTTCAGCCTCAATTTCAAACTCACCTCGTGGATGGGAAGAATACAGTATTTCCTGACAGGTTGACATCAGTTTTAATCTGCTAACTGCTATCTGCTGTCAGAAAGTTGCTATTTTCAAAATTGCACATTGTAAAGTTGTATCAAAACTCTTGTGGAGAGCTGTTTGAACCTGAGCTAGATTTAGTATGAAGTGCCATTCAAACCTTGTGCACAAAAAGTTCTGTCCAGCGTTCTCCCCTGGGAAAAAAAGGTTTTGAGTGTTTACTGCTTTCACCTACTATGAAAAATCTTATTTTTTGTATTATTTCTCAATGGCTTCATATAAAAACTGAATTCTGGTGCCTTCAAGTAAATATCCTGAAAGATGCATTCAATTGAAATGTTACAACTGTAACATGATGACAGAGCATGTTTGTACAAGTAGGTCTCTCAAACATCTACAACCATACAAGTATACTGCTCAACTAGTACACAGAACATAGGATCATTTGTATGTGAGAAACGTTAATGTGTTTCACACACACACATCACTTACAGTGCCCTCCAGAATTATTGCCACCCTTGGTGAAGATGAGCAAAAATGAGCCTATGAAACGAAAATGTCTTTGTTGTTCATCAGCTTGATCTTACACTCAAATTATGAAAGAAATCTAACCTTTAATTGAAGTAAAATGATTCAAAGAAAAAAAAAATTCTGAAGCAGGCTTTTGTTTTAAATATGTGTTTAAGGTGGCGAGTTCATGGGAGAGGGTAAAATCAAAAGAAATAAAGGGAAATATAATTGACCACAAAAAAAGTGCCGTATTGCAGTACATGCAGTAGTACTTGAATGAAGTGCAGCACAACCATTGCTTATCATCTGAAATCAATGTAGTTACATAAGGGGCTGTTCATAATACTCACCGCATGATGTTAGGGGCTGACGGTAGCACTTTCTAATTCATAAATGCGGATTACCAGGTCAGTTTTACTGTTACCGTGTTCTGCAGGTTTTGTCAAATATATGGGAGACCCCGCAAAATGGGGAGAGTTGGCAGCTATGATGACATCATTCAGGTATACAGGTATCAGGTATACACACATCTCCATAATTCCACCCAAGGACAGCAAACCAGAATTCAGACAATCAGTAGCTTATGATTTAAACATTAAAAACTTAACTGGCATTATAATTTCATTGGTCGTCAGCTGCCACACTGCTGAAAAGAGAGCAACGTTGATCTGACACCATGTGTTTATGAATCAGTTCAAATTACCGGCCTGCGGATTTTGCGTGACAAAAAGCAGTTACCGTTGACTTTTATGAATAACCCCTATAGTGCTTAAAAATAACAGATATATGAATCCCAAATCCAAAATAAAAGAGGAGAGATTATTCCCTCCAGAAAGGAAGAGGGAGCATCCAAGTGTTTCTTTGAATGTGGAATTCACTCAGCGCAGGGATCTAAGTGTGCAGGACTGAGTCTTTTGTTTCAAAGCCCTGGTCCCACAGGACACAGAGTGCGATAGCAGGCTTTTCACTTTCCTGAGCCAGAGGGAAAAACCTGGCCGGGTGTTGGGGGCGAGATAGGGCCCATCTCTGGGGCACTGGCAGAATGCGACCTGTGGAGATTAGTCTGGCAGGGGCTGGGGAGGAATGCGTCCCACCTCATTGTCCCACTTCCACTCCCACCGCATGTCACTGGGGCGGGGGCACGGTCTGACACCCCTTATCTTTTGCTGCATCACAGGGTTCAGTAGCTGTGACCTTGCATGGGAGGTCAAGGCTGAGTCATTCAGCTCTGCCGCTATGCATGTCTCCATGTCTTTCTCTCTCGTTCTCTTTCACACACACTCTCTTTTCAAATAAGGGCATGTTCAGTCTATCCGTGTTCACATTTTTCTCAGACCTGTGTGCTGTATCTGAGCGGTAGAAAATATGTGGAAACTGGTTTTATCTGAGTGGAAGTGACTCTCCAAATATGGGTCTGTGTAATGAAAGATGGCTCAGTGACCAGATTGCAACAGCAGGGACCAGTGCAATTATCAGGAAGCATAATAAGTCAACACTTTCACAGGATTCAGACCTAGCAAAGTTCTTCAATGTTATCTTGTCATCTGTCTCCTGTATTTGCCAGTGTTATTTTGAATGTGCCCCTAGTTTCCTGTTGCTAGTCATGGAGTTATAACTGAGATGTCTAAGGCTATTTACTGGGTAATTAATAAACTGACAGGAGGCCGTGCTTTTGAGTGCTGATCAATATCGGGGCTGAACAATACAGCCCATCAATCTTCTTGCATTCCTGGTGGAGGGCCGTCGGTCAAGACCGGTGAGTGATGGATGAGGAACCAACTCCATGGCGACTATGCTCAGATTCCTCACCAGCTGCTCAACACTGGCATGGCAACACCAGCACCTCTCTTCCCCATTCTCTATCTCTACCCCCCAACACTCACACACACAAATACACACACACACACAAACACACACACACACACAATGCACACTCTCACACACACTGAGCTGCTTCCATTGTTGCATCCATGATCCAGTGTTTCATTTTGCAAGATGTTTGATGAGTTTTGCTCAAATAGTTTACTGATTGAGTTTTGTGTTTATAGTTTAGAGAAAAAGAGTCATAGTTTCAGGAAATGTGTTTTAACGATTGAGGAAAAACTACAATTAAAAATTGAATTGTTAATATATATAATTGAATGTAAAATCATTTATTATTTATTTCAACATTTATTTATTTTCACTTTTCATTATTTCTGTATGTATTTCTATATTTAATTAATTAATTAATATTGTCACATTTAATCTGTGGTGTGAAATGGAATATAATGAAATCTGTCAACATCATCCATCAAAGTCAGTGGGCGGAATCTAACATTCGATTGGTTTAAAGTTTCAAAACGTCTGAGACAACCAATTCAGTCTGGAGCAGTTGATTTCAGTTGTCAATGGTCACCGTGGGCTGATCCTTTGACTCAGTTCCCTAAAAGGATTAGTTCACGGATTAATTTTAACTGAATCAATCATTCAATTTAAATTACAATTCATTTCAAGGGACCGTGTAACAATAGGATAAATAAAAACAATAAAAGCGTAATATTAACACCAAGTGATCATTCACATAGACTAAAACATCCATTAATACATTTAGCCTATGTGTCACCTAGGTATTTATGTTGCCTAATTTAAGGTGTGACTTGCATTGTGTTGGTTTCCTGCATCATAGCCTACATTGTTCACCAAGCTATCTGCACCAATATTAAAACAATGTTGACCTCTAGAATTATCAACAAAGTTGTGATACATTCATATAGCCTAGCACAGAGGTACTCAACTTCAGAGGCCAAGAGGGCCACATTTAAATCACAACAGATGCAAAGGGCCACAACTTATTATTATGATATTTGCACAATTGTATTCACTGTATTTAATACTGCTGTTTAATATGTGCATAGTCTTGCTAGTCATTTTTAATGCATTCCAAAGCATCATGGAATATGAAAACAATATTCTCCATTTGAGTAAAAAAAAACTTTTTGGGGAGGTAAATAGTTTGTCTTGCTAGTCTTTTTTAATGCATCCCAAAGCATCATGGAATATTAAAAATATTCTCAATTTGTAACAAAACAGTTATGTGGGTAAATAAAGTTTGTCTTGCTATTCTTTTTTAATGCATTGCAAAGCATCATTGAATGTGGAAAAATATATTTTCAATTTGAGTAAAGAAAACCCAGTTAGCCTATGTGGGTAATAAACTTTGCAAGCCATGGTGGAAAATAACGTACTTATTCCTAGTGAGAAATCTGAGTCTGCATTCTTTTCACAAGTACTTTCAGATCTGGTTGTTGCTCAGTTGTAGCTGCTTTTAACAACGCTGCGGAACATGGATTGCTGGGCTTGAAACCCACCTAGCAACGTTTGTATTTTGTGTTTCCTGAGATCGCTGCCAGGTGGATAGACATCTCGGAACTCGGGGTGAAGCTGCTCGCTTTGACACAGCAATTGTTTTTTGACAGATGAGACACATTGGTTTCCCATGTATCTCCGCAAAAGCAAATTCCATTTCCCACGCAGGGTTGAAAACCCTGTTTTCATCATCCACTTTTCTTTTCTTTGTCGTCATCATCGATTAAGGTGCAAAATATTTTGCCGGTTTGAGTCAACAGATGAGCTGTCGCGATAAATTGGCTATCGTTAACTTTCCCGTTGTCAGTTAGAATGGTATTGGACGAGGCACAACATTTTAAGGCGCACTGCCTAATTTTCACACGACTTTTGGGGGCTAATTATAATGATTATACATTCATAACCAGGCATGTTGGGGGCCACAAAATAAAGGTTCATGGGCCATATGCGGCCCGTGGGCCGCCTGTTGAGTAAGCCTGGCCTAGCATATTATGTTTGAATAAAGTAATATAATGATGTGGTTTCATTTCTCAAATTGAGACAAGACCAAGTTTGCGACTCTGCCTTAAAACATATTGCGACGCCTCCGTTGGGAAATAGCCTCTTTTGTTCACGGTTTATTTATTTGGGAGTAGGCTATAGGCTAAGTGTTTCTCAGATGTAACTGCTGGGCTAAGCAACAAGTGTAAACCAGTTGCTTTTAATTTTATAGTCAGTCTCAGGCAAGTTCATCATTGCAATATGAAGACATTATGGGGAGGGACAGACATAAAGCTGCACCGACTACATAGGCTAGTGTCTCGTCCCGGATCCGGATCCGGACCCGTGGAACGAGGAACAAGAGCAACAGCATGTCCAGTTCCAGTTCCTTCACGGATTCGGTCCTCAGTCAGTTCCAGTTCAGAAACTGGAGTTGCTGTTGCTTTTGGTCACCCCGACAGGAGGGGCTCAGAGAGCCCACCCCGCTCAAGCGCTTCAGTGCTGTTGTTGGCTAATGGCTACCACAGACTAGAGCTCAATGGTGGAAATTGTTAAAAAGGAGGAGTCGCTGCAGTTTCAATGAATGGCAACTTTAGATTAACCAAAGGAACGAATCCGACATGGAGGAGAGTCAGTTACTTTCGTTCACCAAAAGGAACAAATCATTCACGAACGACACACCACTACTAGCTTGCGTAGTGTAAAGATCAGTAACGAAATACGTGTACAATCTTTTCTGCTTAGTAGCAGTAACAGTGTGCCAGCACATCAAAAAGCTGTCCCGAACTACAGGGAGGATTTTGCCAAAAATGGGGCAAATTAGGGGCCTCCTGCGTGGTCCAGTGGTTACAACATCCGACACTGGCCACGGAGACCGGGGTTCAATTCCCCGTCTCGCCAGAGTCGGCTGTGGCCGGGAGTGCCAGAGGAAGCATTATTTTGCCTTCGTCATTACCGGTCACAGGACTACAGCAGCAAACTCACATTACTAGGGGGGATTGACATAACAATAGCAGGTCTAATTGGCTACCAAAATGGGATAAAATAAAATAAAATGGGGCGATTATTTGTCGAAGGAGGCGACTGATGTGTCAACGGAGGTCAACACCATTGGGGTTTTTTTTACAGCAGAAACGACAATTATTTTATCTTGTTATTTGTTTATTGTATTAGTCTGAAACCCATGAGGGCGAAAGTCGAAGATCTTTGTTTATTTACGTTTGTTTGAATTTAAGTTCTCAGTCAAGTGACAAGTACCTATCTAGCATTTGATAATACTGACATTTTAGAAGTTGAGCGTTGATTAGATAGGGGCTTGTAGCTAGCTTTGCTCATCTTCAATATAGTAAGTCATGCTAGCTTAGCGAAGCAGTAGGCAATCAGCAGCAATGTTATCAAGAGTATAGCAAATAATAACATACACTTAGCTAGCTAGCTGCATACAATTATTGCCGTTGTCCTTCGATTTGTTTTTGTAAAAAAGTTTTCTTGTTTTTCGCTCAACAGCAGCTGAAGGTTTTGGTTGTCATTTCTAGACAAATCCGACATACCACCAAGTGCAATTTTCAATTGTGATGTGTCCCCCCCTAGCAGTTGTGTGCCCTAAATGGCAAAAATGACTGCCTGTGCCAGTTTGCTTACAAACCCAGACGTACGGATGCAGCTCAAAACACACTGAAAAATACACCACTGTCAACAGGTTTGAGTATGTCTCTGATTTGTAAAAAAACAAACAAAAAACCTTTTGTTTTCATTCTATGCTGGTATAGAGCTTAATGACCTAAATGTGTTTTCCCAAATGAAAAACATGAAAAGTTGTCAAAGTATGTTACATATCACACAACAGTCCCAATTCTCCCATCAGTGTCAGAGAGCTGGTCAGAGGCTCAGGTTCCAGGAAATACTGTTGAACAATCACAGTTCTTACTGCAATTGCCTTCAATGCATTACCAGTCAACAAATTGGTTAGAATCGTGGCAGCCCCTGATTATGTATCAAAATATACTCTTAGGACTGATACCCAGTCGATATGTGTAGACTCTCAGAACTGATACCCAGTGGATATGTGTTGGATGAACGTCTTCTGGGCTTTCAAATCGCTAAAGTCACTCCATGTTCTTCTCATTCTTGCATAAATTTGACTACAAGCACACATTTCAATTGACATTATGCCTAAAAGATGCTCTGATGAGTTAAAGTTACCGCCATGATAGAGAGTCAGTTAATGATGCGCTCACAGTTTTGTTCTTGCTATCGTCTGGCGCTGCCATTTAATTCCTCATGTTAAAACACCCAATGCTGCACAATGTTACTTTACACCCTCTTATTCAGACTTAGAGCTACTCTAGGCCCGAGGAAAACATCTCAGGCACAGATTTTTCTAATTAAAATAAAATGGCTGGTGCCTGTGTGAGACGTGCTAAGTTTTCCATATATCAAACTGAGTGACCTGAAGCTTCTCTGGAAAAATGTATGTCTTTTACCTCCAATTTAAAGGTCGCTTTGTTCTTGTGTCAGGCACACATCTGTCTCTGATCCTCAAAGAGGATTTGCTAACCTGTGCCTGTGACCGTCGGCACACCCGAAGCACGTGTCCCACAATGCACTTCCCCTCCTATTAAGACACCCCCCTGCCCCCTGACGTTGATTGAGTGGAAATATTTCTCTGTTGGGCTGTGTCCTCTCTGCTCCCCTTCACCGTGCCCTTCTCTTGTCGCTGAGGAATGTGACTAAGCAGGAGGGGCCCACCCTGAATTCTGGGATCTTAATTTAGCTTTATTTTCTTCTCTCTGGATACCTGCTTGACCCACCCCTGGGGTGACAAAGACAATTTCTTCTCAAGTGCTGCACCTCATTAGGTCTGGAGACGGGGCTGAGCTAAGGCTGGAGAGACCGCCACCCGGAGGCAGAGACAGAGTGTGAGAATAGATCCTGTGGTCTCCTGGTGGGACGGGGCGTGTGCTGAGACTGAAGAGACAGATATCCATGAATGTCGGCCAAGACAAGCCGACACGTTGGACTGATACTGTCACCTCATTTAGCGATCGCTCTTTCATCCAGCAAATGTTTTCTTCACGGTCCACATCCGACTGCCTCTTAACCGAGTGTTCTAAGAGACTTCATTACTTTTTTGTTGTTGTTATTTGATTTATATTGGTTTATGTCCAAACCTAGAAGCAAATGTATTTACTGCTTGCCTGGCTTCCTCCTCAAAATGTTTTTAGCTTTACCGCAATCCATTAAAAAAGTGTTGGTGCGGAACCAATAAAAATGGTTAACTAATTGGCTGTTTCAATATACTTTGTATTTAGAGTTCCTACAGTTCCAGGGATTGAAATTGCATTTTAAAATTACTCTAATTTGAGATATGAGCAATTCCAGTCTGAGTAAAGCAACATTGTGCACCACAGTCTAACTTGCACTTGGACAGCTTCGGAAGTAAATCTGAGTTTGTTTTTGAGGCTGCTCCAATGACAGTTTCTATGATGGTCTATTTTGACGTTGAACAGGCAACCCCCCATAACATGGGCAGCCTGCCCCCATGCACAGGTGGCAGCCCCATAAACACACTGCTACAGCACTTTATCAACACTGAGGGGGTGCAGAAACAAACCCTTAATGTAGGTTTCCTTAAACCACGGAAGACCTGTCAATTCTGGCCACGGCGACCGGGGTTCGATTCCCCGGCCGCGCCAGAGTCGGCTCTGCAATTAGCTGTCCACCCCAGGGAGGGGGGAGGGAAGCCGACAAGACGTTTGCTGTGCACAAGAGTGGCTCTGGGGTGCCGGAGTTACAGTCGTCGGCTTGGTGAAGGCCGGCTCGAAGGAGAAGATACTTCGCCTTTGTCACTGCTGGTCACAGGGCTACGGCAGTGAACTATGAGGGAGGGATTGACCTGAAAATAGAGGGTGTACTTGGCTACCAAATTGGGAGAAAAACCGGAGAAAATCCGAAACAAAATGTTTAAAAATAAATAAACATTTTTTAAAGACCTGTGAATTCCACGCTATTGGCCGTACGCAGTCATGTCTCCAGTGATTCATGGCCCTGACTTTCGCGATTTAGTCTTGTCTGCTCTTGCAGCTCCTGAGTTACTTTTCCCACACAGAGATGGCTTACCGCGTAGGCTTGGGGAAGATACCTTAAGCTGTATTTTGGCGAGAGGCGAAATACATTTTTCATGGATCAATGAATCTCCCTATGAGCGCATGCTAGGATTATGTAAACTATCAGAAATATCTATCTGTCATGTTCGTGTTATAACAAGATTACTGGATTAAGGGACAACTTTATTCTCCCTTTTTTTTTTCTTTAAACAAAACGACTTGGCACAAAATACTTCGAGCTCATTCCATATGACGATGCCTCAAATAAATATAACCGCATTGTAAGAATCACAGCGTAGTAACGAGTCCTCTGTTCTCTTAAGATCTCGGGCTCGCGGCCTCTTTAATCTGCTCTTAGTGGGTAAATCTCAGAGATCTGGTGAGAGGCTGCTGCCTCGCTCTGCTGGTGTTTGCACAGAGCTGTGGGAATACAATGCTGTAGCTGTCATTTTTTTAACATGTTTTTTTTGGCACGTGTAAGTTTAGCCCCTCAAATGAATGTGGCCCATTTAAATATGGCACCACAAACGTCCCCACGGGAAAGCCCTTTTAGTTTCTGAATCCTGGCTCCTTCTCCTTTCACACTGGTCTGGGGGGCAGTAGAGGAACACTGCCCGCTGTTGGGGTCGTGCTGCCATTCCTGTCAGGGGTTACTGGGGCCAGTGGATTCTCAAGCAATGACCGTGTACCAAACCTGCCCCCCAACCCCTTAATAACAAGTATCACTTATCAGTAAGTACTGTGCAGCTAACCAGCCCAGGGCAACTTAATTAATAACACTCCCCCCCCTCCTCCCTCAAACCTACCAAGTCATTTATCATGAGCTGGTCAAGACGGTGGGGATTTGGATAGGGGAAGGGTGGGGGGAAGGGGGAGGAGGGGGCTTGCTAAACACATAATGTACTGATAAGTAGGACTTTTATCAATCAATCTCAGAGCACAGCTTTCTTTCTGTCAATCAGCGCCCCGTCGCCTTCCTGCAGTTCAAAGCCCCCTAATCTTATCTTGCTCTCTGTAATGAAGAGCCAGCACAACACTGGATTAGAAAGGGGGAAGGAGAGTGCCGATGAAGCCTATTCCTTTAACCCTTTTCCCACCCTGTCAAGGAGGAGATTCACATTTTGTTTTGTTTATGACACCTCTTGAACCATGCCTTGATCAGAAAAGATGGTGGAGGTAGTCAAAGGCAGCTGTGTTAAGGTTAGCAAGCCCCCCCCTCACCCAAAACAGATCCAAAATAGTCTGACAGATCATATATCATAAAAAAAGTGAGAATTATGTTTTTTCTTTCTTTCTTGGCTTTATTGAAGTCCACGTTCCTATGGCGACTGCCTGCAGATCTGTGTTGCGGGAAACGTTCCATTGCTATTGCCTGCAAGCTACTTAAGAGAGAGAACTTTACCCTGCGAGCTCCTGGTACAGTTGTGGGATGCCCATTGGCAGTTCCAAAATTGGTGAAAATCCATCACTCAATAATATCTGTTGTGTAGTGCTTTTCAGTTCATATTACTATTAGCAAGGCAAAGCCCCTGTAGCATAGCTGTGTGCATACACACTCACCCACAGAGCTTCTGCAGCACATTAGATGACCCCACATCCCAGACCAGCACAGATCTTCTCAAATATACACAACACACCTCCTTCACCACCCACACTCCATCACATACACACAAAACTCACACACCCATACAAAGAAAAGAAAAAGGAAAAACGATGCCAACGAATCCTCGTTCATTTTGGGCACCGTGGGGTCCACAGTGTGGGACCGAGCGTGCAAGAGAGTGCCCATCCCTTGTTTGTTTGCAGAGGGTTCGAGAGACGGGTGTGAGACAAGAGGCCCTGCTCCCTGACGGCGACTGATTTATAGGCCCGGACAAAAGCGATCCCTCGGGGGCGGACGTGAGACCGTTCGGTGGAAGGAGTGTGAAAGCCCGACTGCCACCGTGTCTCTGTGCTCGCACGCCGAGGACTGTCTGTTCCAGAGGCGTTGACCTCCTGCGGAAAAAAAAGACCCGCCACAAAACAAGACATCAATAACCTGAAAGGCGATACATGGAAGGAGGAAACGACTCTGTGGAACAGAGAGAGCGATGAATGGCGGCTGTGAACGGAATGGGTAAAGAAAGTAAAGGAAGTGTTGTGCACCGTCATTGTCAGGCCAACAATAGTAAACTGTAAACTCCTGGCGCTGAGAAAAGGTGCGTCAAGTCTTTCTGAATGGGGACATTGTTCTCCAAAACACAATTTTATGGCCGGGATCCAAAGTGTGTCAGGTAACAAGCGTTTGTGGACTTTGGTGATACACACGTGGGAAGGCAGAGACAGTGGGAGCATTTTGATATAAAGCTAGTGATGTTTTTCTCTCTCTCCTTTTTTTTGGTTTTGTTTTGTTAATTTTGATCGTTTACTTGGGTGGTGCAGGCTAAACCCATTCCGCTCCTCCACAATGGAGCTCTCAAAGGAAGTATGATGCCTCTGCAGTCTGGGGCTGCAACAGAGCATTCAGGTCCCTGGAAACGATCCCAAAACACTCTGAACCTGAAGGGAGCAGAATTTATTTTCTCTTTTTCCTAGGATGTGGATTGTCCAGTATGAGCAGCATGGGCTTGATCGTTGGTCTCCAAGCCCCGGGGATCCCACATCCCCCTCCAAGGAGGTGCTGGTGCCTGAATACAGGGAAGTGTGTGCTTCATGCCTTGATGTCCCCCCTGCCCCCAATGAAGTGTAGCGTGCATGCACATCGGCCAGTTTCTCTGGCACCTTATCGCTCAGACTAGTGGACTGCTGATGGTGGCTACAGCAGCAGGCAGCCGGTGATAACATGTAGCCCAGGAGGGAGCGAGCTCAGTGCAGGAGGCCGCCCCAGAACGCTGCTCTTTCCCCCATCGTTGGCACACACTCTCATAAGTCATCTAATCCTCTTTGAACACCCACCAATGAAGGCTCTCGGGGGCGGATGGACGGACGGATGGACTCGCAGTCAGTGAGTGTCTCAGAATCTGTCCTTGGCGTGGTGGGAGGAATTCGCTGAGCACACGCCCGGAATCTGTCTGGTATCCTCAGGGGCAGGTTGAGAGGTTGAGGGCCGGTTGACAGAGCAGGATCTTAAAGAGGCTGAAAGTGAATGCGTCGTTCAAATACCCGGGGTCATTACCTTATTTTACTTTGCACAGCAATGACGTAGATAAGGTGCCTATTTGGAAATTGACAAAATCTCGACCGTGGCATGGCCTGAATTTAGACACACTGCAGATCAGGTGCAGGTCAGCCCTGTGAGACCAAAACAGTGTGGTTTTAGAGATGTATAACACTCGTTTGAAAGTCTTCACTGGCCTACACACCTGCTCATTGGAGAGACTGGCTTCCACACTAACATTATTCACAGAGAATGACAACTGGTAGTTGAGGCTTTGACTATTTCGCTGATGAAAATGTACAAGTAGTCACTTGTAACATCACAGTGCATTTAATAATTTCAGTTTAGAAGGGCCAGTATCAAACAGCAATAACAATCAAGAGAAATGATTGTGTATGGCTTCATTGTGATCAGTGGGGCTGAAATCATTAACAAATACTTATATTTGGATTGACAAATACTTAGCTGAGGAGTGGGCTTAGTGCTCGGGATGCCAGTGAAAGGCCTCTCTGTGATTACAGAAGTGATGTCATGTTATTATCCTCAGTCCTGACCCAGGTACGGCTCCACTGAGTGCGACCAGACATGGCCGGAGGTTTTTCATCCCACAGCATCCCACAGGACATCTCAAGTTTAACTCTCTGATTAATAACAAATTCACAATTAAGTAGACGGAGATTATCCACAATAAGGTAGCTTGGATTTTAAGAGAGGTAGAACAGAGTAAAAATGACTATGCAGGCCACATTTTGAGTGATTTAAGAACAGGCCAATAAGGTGGGAGCTCAAGGGGACGTGGTACGAAAGGAGGTCCCAGCGTGCCAGGGTTCGAAACCTACCTAAGGACGGAAAAACAAGAGTGTGGTTCTGTGTGGCTCAGCAGCTAGAGCAAGGCGTTGGCAATGCTTAGGTTGTGGGTTTGATTCCCACTGGGACCACATATACTGGAAAAAAAATTATGAATTCACTACTGTAAGTTGCTTTGCATAAAAGCATCTGCTAAATGGCATATATTGTTAGCGAAATGACTCTGCCCACGTGTTGTCTTGCCGCAACAGCTCCGGGAAACCGCACCGATGAACTCCGCGACCATGGCACATGGGCTCCGTGCGAGAACCCCGCTTTAAAACAACCTCACGCTATATAGGATTTCTTTTAATAGCTCTGACAGTGTGTCTATAGGACGTTTCTGAAAGAGTATACTTTTGTCCCTTTTTATCTTAAGAATACAAAGCAAAGCCCGCGCTTAAATAACGTGCCACGTAACGGAAGGACCCACCCTCGCCTTGCCTGGATTCCATTCACGGAGAAGGAGAGAAAAAGGGATATCATTATTATAAAAAAGGAAACAAGGCTTAACATATCCCAACAACCTGCTATTAACAAAATGTCAACTTTATTGTGTTGGTGGTCCTGGAGTTTAAATCTTCTTATAATGTGTGCCTCTTATAACACACACCCCCTCCGCAGTAACTGCTCCCAACATTAAAAGCTTTTCTCTTTCAGCTGCGTCTCCACCCTCTCTCACACTCACTAAAATAAAATCAAACGAAAATCAAACGAAATAGAAATTGGACCACCCCTTAACCCTGCATTAGCAGTTTATAACTCTGGCAAGAATCAAGTTAATACAATGGAGTACTGCAAGGGTGGCCGGGCCTGGTTCTGTAAAATGACAGTGTGTTATTGTGTTTGATTGTGTTTGTGTTTATTGCGTTAACTGTCCCATTAGTAGGCTAAATTATTTCAAACCCAACATGTGACTTAATACACAATGCAGTTGTAATGTCCATCTCCTGGCGTTATATGATATATCACAGATGGCAGGCTGGATAGGGGCTGTCTGGCTCTCAGCAGGTGGAGGTGAAGGTGCTCAGGACTGCATGGGAGCGCAGGATGGGGGAAGCCCGACTGCAAAGTCTCTGTTTCAGCTGTCAGATCTGACAGCCCTCAGCCTCATGGTCTAACCTCAAGAATTCAAATTACAGAGCACCGCTCTACTCAACAGCCAGCACAATGGCTTCTCACGCTCTCTCCCCTGCTCCGCCAACGAGACATACATACGGCTCTCTCCCACCTTCTCCAGACGCGGCCCAGCGAAAAGCTGCTTTGTGGATAAACAGGAAAGCGGATGAATACCAGAGCCTTGATCTCAACATGCCACATGTTCTGTCCGTCACTTTTTCAGTGTTTGGAGTGTGAAAGAGATACGCTTCCTTTTTTTGTGGACAACCATACAGCCAATTTCTTCCGGAAACAAAATAAATGCATTTCTTAGGACTATTTGAGCTCCTCCATGTATTTAAAGTCTTAAGTTCTGTTGCATGTAGGCACGACCACAAAACATTCAGAACAAAAATGTACAGAGTGTTGACTTTAAGCAGGAGGATAATAATGGAGTACTCATGGGAAATCACAAGCTCCAAAATACAGTTAAACTGCAGGATTATGTGCTTCACACCATTTTGAACATTTGTCATTTTCACAGTTAACAATGAATGAACTCAATTTGGTTATTTCCAAAGGTAGGTTTGGCATAGCATTGTATTCTGGCATTGCTTGCTTTACATTTTCACCAAAAAATTGGAAACTGAGGGCTTGATGTCAATAATATAGTATACAATCCTTTAGTAATGTTTTTCAAGAAATGGGAGCACAGGCAGATTTTTATCAAAAGAAGCAAAAGAGACTAATAAGATGTTTTATTTAGCATATTTTTTGTATGAGTAGACATTTTGGGAGGATATTGATGATTATTATTTGGACCAGATATTTAATGGCCCCATTATTTGAACAAGCACATAAACAAACACATCATGAACGATTCATTCGTTGCATGTACAATAACACATGTGCACGCGCGCAGACGCACAGACGCGCAGTTTCCCACACAACGTCTCGTGGAACACCGTGGTCTGTCACGTGTCGGCAGGGATCTCCATGATGCAGGAACGAGCCTCGGTAATGTGCTATCGCAAACAGCATAGCAACAGCTGCATCCTCAGTGAGCTCATGACTGTGTCATACAGACAGCATATCGGCGCATGTCTGTGATCCCTCTGGACACATCACAGAACGGCACGGTCCCTGTGAGTGACTACCACTTGCACCTTAAATATTTCACTGTGACATGCTCCACAGAAAATGGTCCAGAGAGACTCTTACGCTCGTATTAGTCAGTGAAATGACTGTCCAAAGATTAATGGCCTCTCCATGGTTAAGGTGGATATCGCATCTGAATAATGTCAGCGTGTGGAGCATGTATCCATTTTCGCACAGCGCCCTCGATCTGGGGAATGATGTCACGCTGCACTGGGTGACATCACCAACAGATCTCCTTACAGATGGAGGGCAAGGGCTTGTGCTGACATACATTCTGAAAATAAACAGTTTTACATTTCTAATCCCGCGGCATTGCAGGCCGTGAAGTCGCGAGTATGACTCAAACCAAACCAGGAAGAAAAACAACCTGGCAACATGACTTTATTTCAGGGTCATGAACAGGGGAACTGCCTCAAAACCAACACATTCAACTGTGATGATGTGCGAATGGTGTTCAAATCAGTGGAGGCCACTGAAGCATCCTGTATCATGGGACAGGTGTAAACCCCACATGTGTACAGAAAAATTCAATCTTGACCACAAAAATGAGAAAATAAATTCACATGATCAGAAAGGGGTGCAGATTTCCTTAACATGCAATCAGGCCTCGATGAGGGTGTGATTGTGTCGGTTAACTGAAATTAAGTGACCTCCACAACAAATAGTGTTTGATCTCTCGTAAAGTATAACCATTTAAGTACATCCATTACATTCAAACAGCAATCTTTGATATAGTAAGCTAAAAATACTTGATCAAAGTACAAATTATCGTATCTAAGGTTGTCTGGTGTCTGAAGCGGAAAAGGCAGACAGTTCAGAAATATACACGTGTGCGATTTCAGAAACCCATTAGAGAGAATGCAGATGGAGCCGATTGGAGCCGGCCTCCTCTCACTGGCTCAGGGGGCCTGCTGTTTACAGATTCCTGATAACTGCTCTGGAGCTGAATGCCTGCCTGACGATACAAATCTTAAAATAATGCTGTGTGGCTCAAGGCTCGGTTTGAGCCTTACAGGGACTGCACGTACACATTGATGCATACGCGCTTACACACACACACACACACACACACATACACACACACTCACACATAAACACACACACACACACGCACATATGCACACACACACATACACACACACACACACACACACACACACAGGCTCATCAATCACAGCTCCTCTGGGGTATGCCACGGCCAAGCCTGTGTCCGTTGTGCAATGTGCCCTGCGGTGTGGCCCTGTGTTGGTTTACGGTCCCTGGTTACGATCACTCGGCCTGGCTGCGTGCATGAGCTCCTCTCGTTATTAGAGCACTTAATAATAAACTTTCTCTTCTCCGTGGCCCTCAGTTGTGGAAAGCCTTGTTCCAGAAGGGACTACTTTTCCACATCAGTGTGGACATCCCCCCCTGCATGTCCCTGGACCCCAGGACAAAGCCCCCTTTCATTAGCATATGCAATCCTTCCACAAAAAGAGAAATTATTCCAAACGGACACAAAATAACAGTGCAGAATTAAGGCTACAGGCTGCCTTCCAATTCTGTGGATACTGCATTTAATCTAGGCCATGTTGGCCTTCAATTCAATGAACTTTATAAAAATAAATATGCAAACTATTCATCTTTCACACTGTTATAATGATTGCAGAAACGTGTAAATGAGAGTAATAAATAAATACATTCAATTGCCATCTTGCTCTCTAACCATATTTCACTGGAACACAGGAGAAAATAACAAAACATTGGTCAGCAGGGATAATCAAAATGAAAAGCATGACATCACACAATTTAGCTGCACAATTCCCAGTGAAAGAAGTCTGACCCTGGTCTGAGGAAACAATACAATGGCTAAACACCTTTACTATGGTTTGGAGTGTGTGTGTGTGTGTGTGTGTGTGTGTGTGTGTGTGTGTGTGTGTGTGTGTGTGTGTGTGTGAGTGATGTGTATATGTGGGTGTGTGTGTGTGTGTGTGTGTGTGTGTGTGTGTGAGAGAGGATGTGTATATGGGGATGTGTTTGTGAGTGTATGTGTGAGGATGTGTATATGGGGAGTGTGTGTGTGTGTGTGTAAGCATGCGTGTATATGGTATGTGTATGTGTGTGTGTGAGAGCATGTGTATATGGGGAGTGTGTTTGGGTGTGTGTGCGTGTGTGTGTGTGTGTATGTGTATGAGGATGTGTATATGAGGAGTGTCTGTGTGTATGTATATGGGGAGTGTGTGCATGTGTGTGTGTGTGTATGGTGTGTATGTGCGTGTGTGTGTGTGCGAGAGATAGAGTCTGTATGTGTGTGTGTGTGTGTGTGTGTGAGAGAGAGTGTATGTGTGTGTGTGTGTGTGAGAGAGAGAGAGTGTCTATGTGTGTGTGTGTGTGCCCTCCCCCTCAGACTGCCTCTATAAAGCTCTCCCCATGACTCTGAAGATGAAACGCTCAGCTTTACGAGCAGTGGGAATGACTCTGACCAAATGCTATACAGTGTGACATCTGCAAACCATACCACCCCCTTAAGAGACTCAGTCTGAAACAAAGAGCAGGATTTTATGTTATTTACAATGAGGCTGCACTGTGAGCGTGTGTGTGGGAATTTGTGAGAGGTGGCTGAGAGTTCAGCGGACAAACCTGTGTGTGCTTCACTGTGCCTCTGCTGGGGTTCTGATTGATTACAAATGCAACCCAGCACAGCTCTCTCTCTCTCTCTCTCTCGGCATTAAAGGCCTCTACATGCTCGAATGGCAACAACACGACAACAACACAATCAGGGCTCTGCAACATCAATGCAACCTTTGCGACCTACACAGAGGGGGTTTCAGAGGGTGTCGCGTACCTAGCACAAAAATCGAACTCGCGACCGCAGCGCAACTGTTCACGTAGATGTTGTGCATCACTGATTGGTTGGTTAGCGAATGGAGGCGGAGCTGTCATAGTCATAGTTCATCGAGCTAGTAGCTAACGATATAGATAGCTAGCATCATTTGTTCAACACAGTATAAAATGAGGCGGCACGGTGGTGCAGTGGATAGCACTGTCGCCTCACAGCAAGAAGGTATCGGGTTCGAATCCAGGCCGGGGGCCTTTCTGTGTGGAGTTTGCATGTTCTCCCCGTGTCCGCGTGGGTTTCCTCCGGGTACTCCGGTTTCCTCCCACAGTCCAAAGACATGCACGTTAGGCTAATTGGAGAGACTAAATTGCCCGTAGGTATGAGTGTGTGAGTGAATGGTGTATGTGCCCTGCGACGGATTGGCGGCCTGTCCAGGGTGTATTCCTGCCTCTCGCCCCAATGCATGCTGGGATAGGCTCCAGCCCCCCCGCGACCCTAACTAGGAATAAGCGGCTGAAGATGAGATGAGTATAAAATGAACCAGCTTCAGGAAAGATAAGCTGAAGAAGTTCAAAGGTACAGGAGTTTCCCTGCTTTCATAAAAACTTTGCCGACGCCTACTAGTGTACAGAAGTGTAAGGACACCATGTTGCATAGGCTGCGCATAGCCTTTGCAGAGGTATAAATTGACAAGTGCTTGCGACATTGTTGCATTGCGCGAACCGCGAAGAAGTCACACAAGTCGCAGAAGCATGTAGAGGCCTAAGTGATAACCACTCCATGCCCAGACATTACACAAGTGGCTTTTTCTTCCTGTCATTCAATCCTGTCATTCAATTTTCTCAGAGACTAGGAAGAAAAACCATCATTCCAAAAATGCATGTTCGTGTGACAGCAGCTTGTTTCCACTCTTATGCTGTGTGGATTAGTGCACAGGAAAGGGCACAAGACTATGTCTATGCCGTGTCTTTCAGTACAAGCTAGCTATTAAATAACACCTGGTGACAAACACCCTTATCAATCCTCTCAGCACACAAAGCCTTATCAGGGCCCCTGTCTGGCAGAACAATGGTGGAGAATTAATATGTCATAACAGTTTGCTTAACTCATGTTTGTGGAATTCTGTGGTTTGACCTCAGGGATTGTTGTGTTTCCCCCTCTTAATTATGTCTTAGTGTTTAGTTTCCCTGTGTTGTTGGTCATAAATAATTTGCGGTGACAGGCATTCCTTGCAATGAGACTCCTAGCTCCTTCAAGGATGAAACTCTATACCCATATGTAGGAAAAGCCTCTACATGCTCACATGCACATTTTCACAAGAATATTTGTTGAGAGGGAACAACGCATAGGATTCACAGGGAGGGGGAGAAAATATCCCCATACCCATAGATGCCATGCAGGAAACATTGCTAAAAAAACATTAATTCTAACATTTTGGTTCGGGCTTTCGATTCCAATAGATGGACTTACAGCGGTGCTTTCATGATGCTTTCTGACTCAGTTAATATTCATTTGCTTAAGAGGTAGCGCAACACAACCAGAACAGAGAGAACAGTTTTGACCTCACGGTGCTGTGTGTATGGGGAAAACTCTGGCTGAGCTGTAATGCGTATTGATGTAATGCTGTCATGATTCATCACGTCGAACCACATGGAATGAACCTTTAACTAACGGGCACGCCACCCCGACTCTATTCTCTAAAGCTCTCTTAAGGATGCGCAGCTGGAAAGAGCTGCAGCAGAGGCTTAAGAAACAGGGGAGCGCTGAGGATGGTGGATTCCCGGAGAAGTACACCATTCCTATGTGATGCGAACATAAATGACACAGTCGCACCTTGTGGAATTTCTGCCTTGGTCACCTGCTTCGTGCAAACCTCAGCTACACCTTAATTGCAAGATAAAAGACCGCCGTAGCTGGCAATTTAGAAACTGACGGAGGGCTCTTGAGCATTCTGGACATAAGTGCTAGTGGTGTACATTACATTTAACTATGGGAGCGGTTAGCTGATTTCATATAAAGATTAGCCAGTTCATTCATAAAGTTAACACAACAGTGCTTATATGCAATCCCATATCCAGTAGGGACCATGGGATATTTCATATAAATACATATGAGAAACAAAAAACAAGGTATCACATTTCCTCTGTGGTTTTACTTTAGATTCCCTGTCTTGAAATGTAATAGCCATTAACAATGGCAGGCCACAATGCCACATAAGTGGTGAAGCTAGCATCGGCAGGGGGTGGGAGTGCCCTAAACTTCTTCCATGTGGTAGTTCTACAACTACTATATAAGTATGTATAATATTTATCATAATGGCATAATTGTATCATAATTTATCATAAAGCATAATCTTTAGCTAACTAATGCTAATTATATTTTATTACAATGAACCTTTATTAGGCATTCGCCAAGTTTGCCAGATGATGTAGAAAGATTATTTGTTGTGAGCTAACATTAAAGTAAAATAAGCTAATATTTGCGTAATTTGTTATTAGGGACATATTTTTTAATACTGTTATATTGCAATTTGTGAGATCTCTAACATATTCTCTACATTGAAAGCAAAATGCATAAAAAACTGGGGATTAGACCAAGTTAGGTATGTTTTTTATATTTTACTTAAACAAAATGTATGGTCATTACAGTGTATAATGTAATCAATGGCAAAATGGGTAGCAAAATATCCACAAATCCCAAAAAAGCAAGAACAATAAATAATAAATTTAGTCGATTAAACGTATAACCAAATCTACCAAAGTGCCCCAGTACTCCCTGTGGGGCTGAGTTAACTTATTATTTGTATTTTTTTATTTTCTATTTTTGCTGTTTATTCCTATTTTTACTCCAAATTTACTATCTTTTTCATGCAAATGATCCCCTCCCTCATATGAGAGGTCGCTGCCGTAGTCCTGAGACCGGTAGTGAGCGCTGCACCGTCTCCTCCGAGCCACGTTCACCATAACACACAGGACCACTCATATATGCAGCGAGCTCATTCAGCTTTTTATCCCTCCCCCCTCCCTGGGGACAGCTAATTGCCACCTGCTAGTGGCACTCCCGGCCAAAGCCGAAACTGGCGCAACCTGGTGGAATCAAACTTAGTTGTTTTTAAGCTTGCTATGAAAGCATAACGATTACCCAGTCAACCGACACAAACAGCTCTTGGTGCGTTGACTCATTATACATATTAACTTTGGTATTCCTAAAAAAATCTAATCAACCCTGTGTAAACGTACTGAACACCATGTGAATTTTACCTTGGCATGCCAAAAATGGCAAGCTGCCACAACCTTGTGCCAACTTCCCCTTACCTTGTGGCCCACAGGAGAATGAGCCTCTCTCAAACACGAAAGAAATGTTGGAACACTATGCACAGTAACATATTGCTACAAAAAACTTTTAAACCTGTGTGTTTATGGTTATGGTTGTTAAGTGTTGTCATTAAAACAGCCCTTAAGGACTAACTGGCCATCCTGAGTATGGTATGGGAGTTGTCTGTATCTATGCCGAGCTGAGGAGTGGAGGATCACTGTCAAACCTTTCCATACCCAACACAAATCTGCCCTGGAATCTGACACCCCACTGGCCAATTTCTACTCTTAAAAAAAGAAAATGTTTCAGATTTTTCCCTTTTTCCTCCAAATTTAGTGGCCAATTATACCCTCTATTTTATTTCAATTTGCCCTCCCCATATGAACTTGCTTGTCTCTATGAGGCAAGCTAGTTCTCTGAGGGCAGCAAACTCTGCTTCCTTCAAGATGGAATAAACCCACCCACATTCTGGAGTCACCCATATGCGTTTCTCAGTGAACTTATGCCGGCTCACCCTCCCCCCTCCCCCTGGGGCAAACAGCCAAATGCTGCCCCTGATCGGGGCTCCCCACCAGGCTTGGTCTGGTATAGTCGGGTTTCAAATTGCGACCGTGATAGGCAGCTCACACTCGTAAAGGACCAGTCAATACAGGTGCGTTAGACCGCTATGCTATTGGAGGCCCCACGGCCCATTTCTAATGGCCCATATTCCCTCAGGTGAGAGGGAAGCGAGACTTCTCTGAGAAGTCGCACAAACGTCTGAGGAGTATGCCCCTTTTTCTTTTGTTTTTCTCCATGGATTCATAGGCACTGAACCATAATTGAAATAATGGCAGCAGCATATCCAAACAAGCTCAACACTTCCATGCGGGCTGTTGTTTATAGTCGACAGTGCAGAGTAAATATCCGTTACTATTTATCAGGAGACTAGTTTATTATAGAATGCAGAAATCCTCAGATCTTATCTTGCCTTTATAACCAGTGCTGGGCTCTTGTTAAGTACACCAAAGCTGATCAGAGCTCCACAGTTTATGCAACATTCTCATTTCTCTAACATTGCCGTTTCTACAGTATTCATTGCCTCAATGTTTTATTTGTTGGGTCTGCCATTTCCTTTTTAGTTTGGCAGAAGAGGAGATGCTCCAAACATTTCATAAGACACTTTGCAATGCCCATGCATGCCCAAATTTCAAACCACGTCATGGCAAGGCAAATCAGATTGTAAGTGTTTTTTATAAAATGTCGGTGTGACGGCTTTCCCAGTTGAACTACTGCACACAGTGAGCCAGGCTGTGAGAGGTGTTTGGTCCCTCTGGAAAAGATATGTGCTGAGAACGGTCTGCCAGGAGAGAAGCGGCACATGGAGGTCTTACTCTCGTCGACTGCAGGCTGGCGGATAACCCAAACACTCAGCCTCACCTCCGTGAGAAAGAAAATAGCGGTGTGCGCCACAGATCGGCGAGGGCATCATTGTGTGGAGCCCCAGAACAAAGCTGAGAAAGCGGCGCTGTGTGGCGGACCTGGGGGCTGTCAGGGCCTGGACATCGCTGTGACGACAGGCTGATCTGTGGGCCCCTATCAGCAGGCGATGTTATACACAGGAACCACATCCTCTACAACTGGTGAGCACTGACCTGAAGTGACCCCACCCCCTGCCTCTCCATTGGTCCCTCCGCAAACACATGGCAGCCACACCGTCCGCTGCTGACAGGTTCATGGGGGGATCACATGTACTGTGGAACTCTTCCCAAAAAACACTGGAAAAGATTAAAAAGGCCCTTTGTTGCGTTCTCTTCTAATTCCACAACCCCTTCGGTTATCTTCACCCCTCCCCCAATCTCAGTTTAACAGTGTAAGAAAACCAGTTCCCCTTTTCCAGTCTGTGCGTTACATTTTTCATCCAAACAATTAAAGGTCTTTTCCTCCCAGTTCCATGTTGTGTGTTTGCTGAGCAACAGAAGACAGGGAGACCAAATGACATGTGGAGGAAAGCAAAATGTTTTTTTGTGTTAATTAATTAGCTGAAGTGCTTCTGGTGCAGAAAAGAGAGGAAACCATTCCGGGATTATTCAGCATTGTGTAATTCTTCAAGAACGGATAGAAAACAAGTTAAACGCCTGAGACGGGAGTTCAGGGGGAGCTAGGGGGGAGAGTGTACATAACATCATCAGCTAGCTCCCCTCTCCGGTACCTGGGCCCAGCCAGGACCTCCGCTTATCCCTGTGAGGCCTGCCTCAGACAGCCGGGTCTCCAGGACACTCATATTGAAACAATCTAAGATGTAGCAACTCCTGGAATCGGCTTTCCAGATGAGGTCAACCTGAAACCTTAGATGACAAAAATCTGGAGCGAATGTATGGTCCACCATACCCCACCCAAGGAGGGAGGAGAGAAAAAAGAAAAACAGATCAAAGAAAAACGAGTGAAAGCGAATAAATTGTGTAAATCACGATGAGCGTCTCAGTGGAATTGGCTCAGTCACAGTGGCCAAAACCTCCAGAACAGTAAGTCCAGATAGCATTTTATTTTTTTTTTTTTTTTTTTAGATTTTATCGCATTTTTCTCTCAATTTGGTAGCCAATTACACCTGCTATTTTTAGGTCAATCCCTCTGCCATAGCGACGATGAAGGCAAAGTATCGTCTCCTCTGAGACAGCACTCGCCAATCCGGCGACCGTAACTCTGGCACCCAAGAGCCACTCCTGTGCTCAGCGAGCGTCTTGTCGGCTTCCCTTCCCCCTCCCTGGACAGCCAATTGCCGCCCCCGGTAGCATTCCCAGCCAGAGCCGAAACTGGTGCGACCGGGGAATTGAACCCCGGTCGCCGTGGCCAGTGTCGGACGTTGAAACCACTAGACCATGCGGGAAGCCCAGGTAACATTTCATCTCCACCTCGAAAACCACAGCAGAGTAGCTGCACTTTACATCCACTCTTTAGCTGTGTCCTACAATTGTTGCTCACCAGGAAATAACTGTATGAATCCTGGTCACACATCACTTCATCTTTAATTTTGAAAGGCAGACGGACCAACGGATTATCCCATCTCTCTCTCTCTCTCTCTCTCTCTCTCTCTCTCTCTCTCTGTCTGCCCAGTGTCATGGCAGGCAGGAGTAGAGATCATTAGAGCCTGCTTGCTCCAGTCAGGCTAATCACACTCAGCAGGAGCAGTGAGCTCAACAGTTCCACGAGGCGGGCCAATCTCACGTCTCCTCTGCTGCTGTTTTCTCTTCCTCCCAAAACAAAGCAAAATTGATTTGCTTTCCTTCAATTCAACTGTCACTTTACAGAAAACAGAGGATATAGAAACCAGAAAATACCAGGCCTCTTAGTGGGACAGCCCATCCTGAGCTCCAGGTGTTAGTAGTTTTTCGGTTTTTTTAAGAAAGCATCACAGCCAGATTGAACTCGCAGGCAATTAGCTGCATAATTAGTACCTTGAAATGAATTAAAGTGATTGGAAACCCCAATAATCTAAATATTCAACTTATACTGTATAATGACCTGCTTACAGTACTTTAGATTTACTTTAGATTACAATTTCTGATCACACACTGCATTCAAAAAGTTTGTAAATGGCAGTTTAAATATAACTTGTGTCTCTGCAGGAACACATTAGGCTCTAGTTTTGTTGTCAAGGTGCAATGTCAAGATGGTAGCGTTACTTCAGGTTGGTGGCGCATTGAGGCATGTTCAACTCCATTCGACTAATGCCATCCATCATTTTGACAGACAATATTGTGGTAAATGGGGCACAAACAGCCTATAAACAGTCTTAGTCCCACTTTCTTGCCATGTGACTTGACCACGGACTTGATTGGTGTTGTCATGATAATTGACAGTGATGACGTCCCATGGAGTAAAAGGATTAGAAATATAGAAAGATATTCTATAGAGTGCATTAAAGTTTACACACTACTCTATACGACCAAGGAAATCAATGACTAATTTAATTAAGATTAGTCCTGTTTAATTGGTCAAATATCTGTGAGAGCTACAAAATGAGCACTTTTAACCTAAAAACATCTGCCTGGCAGGCCAAACTAGAAATAGACCTGCTGAAAAAACACACATTTTTTAAATCATGCAGACATGATTTTCTGCACTGTGTGTAAAATGACAACACTACCAGCATGCACTTGCCTCAGGAACACATTGCTTAGACTTCCCACATCAATGTAGTGCAGAACTGTCATGGATGACATGTCTCCCACGGTGTGAGAATGTGCAGTGTTCCTTAACTAACAGTGTATGTGCTGGTAGCAGTGCCAATGGAAGCAGCCTCTTTGGTGCCGGAAACACTCGGTAAGGTGAAATACTGTGCAGGAGCAGGTAGCTCCATTAGACGGGTCAGGGTAACGCAGCATAAAAAACTGTGGGAATACCTTGTTTACCTTAAATCTCTGCGTGAAACACATGAGGAAGGAGTTTTTGATGCTCCACTTTTTGTGCATTACAGTGCTGTGTCCACACTAGCATATATCTGTATGTGTGTGTGTGTGTGTATGAGGCTTCTGGAACTTGGGTCGAACCAGCAAAACCCAAAAAGTTCCCATTTTAGTAATGATGGATGTTTTTATTTATTTTTCCATTCACATTTATCAATGATCAAGTTAGAATTGTGTTGTGATTCCTCAAGCTAATTAATTTGAAAACATTTCTAACTAAATAATTATTTTCCAATCGTGTAAAATGTAATATGAGATTATTTGAGAGTGCTAAAATGGTGCTGACAGTTGTCAGTGGAAGAAAGATACCCACTTCCGTGATAAACAATCCATGGAATGCTATTTGACAATCAATTAAATTGTCATAGAATCACATTTGCACATTTAGGAATGGACATTTTGTTTTAAGGAAAAAGTTGATGTGTTTAAATGCTGCTGTGGGAAGAATCCTGTTTTTTTTCAGATTGTGATGTATGGTTCTCATGTTAGCATAGGCAACTTGACACTCTGAGTTGGTATAGTAAGCATCGGGAGGGGAGGGATGGGGGTGTTGGTGCGTTGAGACCACAAAAAAATCCTTTCAATCCTTTTACAACCTGACCACAGAGAAATGATTCACTCCTCTTCTTTGCATTGTCTTGACTTTTAGATCTGACCGGCAGGATACCAAATGCCTGTCAATGTGGAAGAGGCAGAGGCAGAGATTCAATAAGCTGTCATCACAAAGACAATATTACTGTTTACATAAATGAGGTAGCAATGAGGAAAACCATGTAATGAGGCACGATACAGTTGCTGTTTGAGGCACCATACCTTACTGTTTGGTCGTGGCATTAAGATTAAGACTGGCCTTACTTTCAAATATTTATTGTAAATGGTTGCCTGTCCCTTTAAATGTTGTGATCCATGAGAGCCATAAAAACTACAACTTCCATCAGCCTGCAGTTCCACACCTGGCCACCAGCTGCATTGGATGAAGCGATTAGGATCGCTGGCAGTGGATTCCAATTGTGGACTGAATAAAAAGGAACTGATTGTGCTGCTGTGAGAGAGGACGGAGGGCAGCAAGCAGTGCGACAGGCCCCGGTTTGGGAAGTTAATATCATGGTTGGTTTTGACAAGATTCTTTAGTTTTGAAATGAATGATTGAAGACTATATTTTGTATTTTGGGAGGAGATCCTTCATTAATTTAGTGGGGGGGTCCTGCCTCCTCTCTGCCTTTCTTCTATTGCCTACTCCTTCTGAAAAGGTCCTGTTTGCATCACCAACCCCCCCTGACACAACAGCATATACAGCAGAGATGTCATTTTAACACATTCAAGTGTTGGGAGAAGAGAATTACATTATAAGACTGTCCTGAAGTTCAAAAGCCTCTAAAAAAGATCTGTTCAGAAATTACACCCACTGGACAACCCTAAACTCTTCTGTCCAACAGCAGCAGTGCAGTCAGTCTAGTGCTGACAGAATCTGTAAACGGGAGTGGGAAAGAGAACAAGGTTATGAAATCTATCGGTTATCGTCTTTTGGTGACGAGGAAGAAAGATTGTGATTGGATTAAAATATTCCAGACCTTTAGTAAACACCGCAATTTGAAGTCTGCAATTATGTAGAGATAAAGAGCCGGGGCAGATAGGCATGGCACGATTTGGCTGAGTGGAGAAGCTCAGGATGCCCTTCCACACGCAGGGCGCGTGCCGAACGCGAGGCGGAGCATGTCCCTCTGGCCGCCGTTGTGTGACCACAGGGATAGAGAGAAAATCGGAAACGTGGCCTGCTTATGGTGCAAGAGGTCGGTTTGCACAAACACATACATCATAGTGGAAATATTGTTTTTAAAAAAGAAGAATCTTCATGATAACCTAATTATTCAATGAATTCATTCTGTGTCAGATGGGACTGTATCCTCACTACACAGTCATTTTTAGAATCTCACATGAATAAAATCATTCATTGTTCGTCATTCATGACAAAGCCCAAAATTATGACAAACACTCATGGTGTGGTACACTGACCCTGTCAAATCCAAACAAAATAATACTATTTACAGTTTTACAACTTTCTAAATTACACAACAGACATGGACCCAACATGTGAGTTATACAGGTAACTGCCAAAATGAAAGAAACATTTGCATAAATTAAGGGCTATATTATGGTGTGGGGTGCATTTTTCTGGCATGGTTTAGGTCCACTCAACCCCTCAGAGGGCAAGATAAATGCCAATAAATACAAAGCCATTCTGAGTGATCAGCTTCATCCAATGGTGAATCATTTCTATCCTAATGGGAGTGGTCTCTTTCAGGATTACAATGCCCAATCCACAGGGCACGAGTGGTCACTAAATAGTTTGATGAGTGTGAAAACGATGTAAACCATATGCCATGGGTGTCTCACTCAACAGATCTCAACCCAATTGAACATGTATGGGAGATTCTGGAGCGGTGCCTGAGACAGCGTCCACCACCATCAACAAAACACCAAATTATGGAATATCTCGTGGAAGAATGGTGTTGCCTCCCTCTAGTAGAGTTCCAGACACTTGTAGGATCTATGCCAAGGTGCCTTGAAGCTGTTCTAGTGGCTCGTGGTGGCTCAACGCTCTAGTAGTCCAGAATGCTGCCGCACGTCTGGTGTTCAACCAGCCAAAGTTCACCCACGTCACCCCTCCACTCTCCTCTCTGCACTGGCTCCCCATCACAGTACGCATCAGATTCAAATCACTGGTGCTTGCTTTTCAAGCAGCTAGAGGTACTGCTCCCCCATACCTCCAGTCACTCATCACTCCCTACACCCCAGCCAGACCCCTCCGCTCCGCCTCCTCTAGCAATCTGACTGTCCCATCCCTCCAGGCGCCTGGCAGCCGCTCCTCATGGTCTCGCCTCTTTTTTTTTCTTTTCTTTTTTTTTCTTGTTTTTATCTTTAGGCCTACTTGTTTTATTAACTTATATTAATGAATAATCAACTTGAAGTTGAACCTGCTATCTTCTTTGCACTTTAATGATGTTTTTACATGTGAAGCACTTTGTGACCCTGGTCTGTGATAGGTGCTATATAAATAAACTTTACTTACTTACTTACTCTTCTCTGTCCTGACACCTCGGTGGTGGAACGACCTTCCACAATCAGTCAGGACCATGGAATCACTTGCGATCTTCTGCAAGAGACTCAAAACCCACCTTTTCAGACTTCACTACCACTGAATTTTAGCTAATTGTCAACACCACTGCCTACTTGCTCAAAACTATGTATCTCTGCTTCCTCAATCTAACCTTTTCCTTCCCAGTGTTACAGGTATGCCTGCAATGTTTATCGCTCCATTACTACACTGATCTCTTGCGTGAACTATGATTGTTACTACCATGTATTTATGCACATCTTGTAAGTCGCTCTGTAAATGTAGTATGGCACTTTTTGTACTCTATGTTGGCAGTTACGTGTATATTAGAGATGAAGAGTTTAAGTCAGACCCAAATGTTTAACCCTGTCAGGACTAAGGAAGCTGCCTTGTTGCCCTTTCAGATATTAAGGATTGCCTACAAGGCCAATAATTCACTGCTTATTTAATAAACCGATCATCCTGAGAAATCAAGGCACAATCAGACTGAGGTGGAAGAGAGCGGATGTGGGACAGAAAGGGTTCCTTTGGTGTCTTGTCCTGTGTGAGCAAGGCATCCCTGCCAATAGAACCACACATTTAATCTCCTTTCTGTGCTCATTCTCTCTCTTTATCCCCCACCCCCTGGTTTGACCCATTTCTTGAAGTCTCATTTTTTTTATGACTCAAGGCCTCTAAGAGACACCATTTTTCATTGGTGCAGAGAGATAGTCAGAAACAAACAATCCAATCAAATGTTGTTGTCAAGGTTTGCAGCCTCCTTACTACTGTATGAGAGTTGAAGAATGGAAAATTACTCCCAACATAAACTAAACTGCATACAGCAAAAATCTCTCTCTCCATCAAATAGTGTAATATTGGTCCCAGAGTGACTTTGACAGATATTTATGACATTTGTAGTTTTAAGCACAAACAATTACTCAATTTACAAACTGTATAAATGGTGGTACATAAATGATTAAAAGCTAAGAACCAAATATCTTCCTCAGCTGTTAAAGCGCATGACTTTGTGACGTAGTACAAATGAACCAAATAATAATAATACAATTCAGCATCTGTCTTGTGAAATAAACAAATACTTGCTTTAGTCATTCATAGTTTGGAGGAATTATCCATCACTCATACATTTATGCCAAGCATTTAACATTTATAGGATGGATGACCTGCTTTTCACACATGATGTCTGAGTACCTGAGAGGAAATGCAGGAATGTTTATTTCCATCATCCTGATATTTTCTATTCACTCAACTTTTGCTTGAGCTGTTCAGCACATAACATTTAGTTTCCTCTGGCTCTTCCCACAGGAGAATCGTGAATTCTTTGCCAAGTATGTGAAGCCCCTCCCTACCTTGCTGGCCCAAGTTCACGCATGTCACCCCTCTACTCACCTCTGCACTGGCTCCCTATCGCAACACGCATCAAATTTAAATCCCTGGTGCTGGCTTATCAAGCGGCTAGAGGAACTGCTCCCTCCTACCTTCAGACACTCATCACACCCTACGCCCCAGCCAGATCCCTCTGCTCTGCCTCTTCTGGCAAACTGACTGTCCCTTCCCTCCGGGCCCCAGGCAGCCACTCCTCACGGTCTCGCCTCTTTTCTGACCACGGAATCACTGGCCATCTTCTGCAAGAGACTCAAAACCCACCTCTTCAGACTGCACTACCACTGACTCTGTACATTGAAATAATTATCATCACCACTGCTTTCATGTTTAATACTGCATTTTGTAAAATGTATCTATGTTTAATACTGTCAAAATGTTTTACAAAATCTACTAACCTTTTATTTCCTTGTGTTACAGGTATGGTATGCAGCTGCCATCATTGATGTCTATTATTGCATTACTACACTGATCTCTTGTGCGAACTATGATTGATCTTACCATGTATAAATGCACATCTTGTAAGTTGCTCTGGATAAGAGTGTCTGCTAAATGCCAAAATGTAAATGTAAATGCCTGTACTCTCTCCATCCATATCAGGCTCCACGGACAAAACACCAACACACAGTCTTGTGGACTTTTGGGGATAGACACACAAATGCACACAAAAATAAGCACACACACACAATTACATTTATTTACTGTATATGTGAAGTGCGCACCCCTATGGGCCTTTGGGCACCTGCGACCTGCCTCCGTGAGATGCAGCAGATTCCTCATCTGTTTGTGGTGGATGGCAGAGTGGGTGGGAAAAAAGTGATGGTTGATTACACACATTTCAGAAGATTAATTTTCTAGCATGTGCCTTCCAGAACTGAAAAGAAAAAAATAGTTTTATGTGAACTATATTTTAAATCTGATAACATGGGCTGAAACCTGGTGAGAAATTATTTTAAAAATGACAGTGTACGGCCTGGCTGGACCATCCTAACACAGCCGATGACCTAACCGGATCAGCAGGGAACCCATCTGCCAGCTAATCACCCTTAATTGCCCCCAAATAGAGAGAGAAATGAGAGGGAGGAGGAGAGGAGAAAGGGGGAAAATAAACAACAGCAAAAGGAAGGGGAAAAGGCCAATTTCAACTCAAAAATATGAATGCAATCATGGCAAATTAGGAGGTTTGGGATAACATTCCGATGGCTTTTTTGTTTACTTTCTAAGCGGCCAGCGGAAAGTGTGTGCTGTTGAGGTGGAAGGAAAACACGCACATGCAGATGCACATGCACACACACACACACACTTACACACTCATGCACACACACACACACACACTCACACTTACACACTCGCACACACACACACACTCATACACGCACATGCACACACACACACACACACACACACTCATATACACACAGGCACACACACACACACACACACTCATACACACACTTATACACTCATACACACACACGCGCACACACACACACACACTGGCAATGAGGAGTTCTCCAAAGTATGTAACCAAATAGAGCTTTGTTTATTTTATTTTTTAAATTTGTTTCTGATTTTATCCCATTTTCTCCCAATTTGGTAGCCAATTAGACCCGCTATTTTTATGTCAATCCCCCCCTAGTAATGTGAGTTCGCTGCCGTAGCCCTGTGACCGGTAGTGACGAAGCGAAGTGACGCCTCTTACGAGACGGCACCCGCAGGCCGTCGACCGTAACCCGGTACTACAGGGCCACTATACGCAGCGAACGTCACGTCGGCTCCCCTCCCCCCTCCCTGGGGCGGACAGCCAATCGCCGCCCCCTGGTGGCACTCCCGGCCAGAGCCGACACTTGGCGAGACGGGGAATTGAACCCCGGTCTCCGTGGCCAGCGTCGGACGTTGTAACCACTGGACCACGCGGGAGGCCAGAGCTTTGTTCATTATTTACTCAGCAAGATGCTCATATCGAGTGTGAAAATGAATGCATGGTATAATTCATTCATGCAGGTAGAAATTAACTCAAATAATGTAACTTACTGACAAGTATAATACCAATGTCCCAATCAAGACTTGGATCCACAACTTGCAGTTGACACAGTGTTGCAATGCCCCCCCCACCCCATCACATACGCTCACACTTGCATTACAGAATTGCAATGCTATGAAATGATTTTACAGAGTATGCACTTTTCATTGTAAAATTAGTTGTATTTCAAGTTGTGTTGTTATAGGAGATCACCACTTGACCTTGTCTCTGCTGCTTCAGGAGAATGCCTCTGACCCTGCGGCAAGCGGCATCGTGGCCACAAGTGGCCGGTCCTCCTGGAGCTACACAAACAGAGAACTCCGATTGCTGCTGCTTTAGGCTCCGCAGAGAGGAAGGCCGTGAAACATTACAAGCCTCCTTTTCCTCCTCTTTCAGGAATATCCTGGATACGCTCCATGTAGTAGCCACAGCACGCCAACGGGGCGGGTGATGGGTGGCATGTTAAGGAGAAGCTGTCATTCACTTGATGAACTGTGAGGATGTCCTGTTTGTGTTCTCTGGGTTGGGGGGGTTCTAGCCCTTCATAGATGAGGGTGAGTGAGCAGAGCACCGACCTCGATGGAGACAGACTGGTACCCTGGGCAGAGGGGCACAGCAGGGCCACACACAGGGGCCGTTTGGAGCCACACAAAACCGCTCCCCGCATGCCAAGCTAAACAAACACGGTTGTGCACACAGCCAAGCAGAGGTGCTGGAAAGCTCTTCCCAAAAGACATGACTTGGATCTAATTTAATGGCTGCTCACAAAAATATGTGTGAAATTGTTCTCTCGTGCGAGGGGAAGGAGTCTCATAAGTGATTAAACAGTGCAGACACTGCAGCCGAGCCTGAGCCGAGTCTCCAGTGCTCCTGTCTATTGTACTCGTATCCCCGTGTCCTCCAACTGGCCGGGCCCAGACCACTGCCCCTGTCTGCACCCCCCCATCAAAAGTGGCAACCCTAATAATTAGGAAGCCCAATCGCAGTTATGGACATGTCACATGAGGTGTTCGTTATCAGATCTGAATCCGATTTTGGCCAGAAGGTGATTTATCAGAAAGTGCACATACTCTGTCCCATTTGTGGTCTCCGGACTCCAGGCTGTATACCAGAAATTGCACAATACCATGCGTATACTCACTTGTTTATCACATAGTGTAATTCAACAATTCACAAGATTGAGGCGCTAACGTTATACATCATAAAGATGGAGAAGTCCTGTGAAGTAATGGTCATTGGGGTCCCTCTGGTGCCAGACATTGATATTACAGGTTCACACACACTGTGATCAGGCATGTCATGCTAGATTGACAGCAATATGTTTAAGTGCATGTTCTCATGGTAATAACAGGAGAAAATTCAGACAAGCTTTAACACCATTTTCAGAAAAATAGTATGAACATTGACCTCTTAAATGTTGTAGAGTGTGATAAACTATGATGCCATACAATGATGTAATATAATCACTTGCATTTCATCCATTGTTTGTATGCTTAAGATAGTGGTGTCTTGCTCTTAATTTAAAGCAGGTGTTCTTGTGCTTGCATTACTTGGGTGGTGTATTTTAAATCCCCAACTTTGAAAAAATAATGAAAATGACTATCCTGGCTCTAATGACCATGTTCTCTGTCTATATGCAATTACATGATGTCATTCTATGACCTGAAAGTTAATAAATAATACCCTTAGACATGGTCCAGTGACTGTTTTTAATGGCTTATGTTTGTCTGTCCTCTTAAAAGACTACACTTAATTTAAAAGCAGGCTATATTAAGGCTGTTAAAGGACAAATAGTCAGAGACAATTACGTTTTATTACTCATGTAATTGTAGAACACAGGGAATTTGCCAGTTTTTATATCCCAACACCTCACAACTGCAACTACAAAAACAATGGCGGTGGTAAAGCTGTTGTTGGTCTGTCTGCACCTGCTGAGATGAATGAGAGAGTATCTGAAATGCACGCAGCGCAACCAGACTGCGGGCTCCAGGGCAACACAATTATCATCAGCATGTAAACGGCCATGTAATAATAATAATAATAACATATGCCATTTAGCAGATGCTTTTATCCAAAGCGACTTACAGTAGTGAATGCATGCATTTTTCAGTATATGTGGTCCCAGTGGGAATTGAACCCACAACCTAAGTGTTGCCAACGCTGTGCTCTACCAACTGAGCCACAGAATACCAAATACTCACAAGCTGTCACTGAAACCTGCACCCATTCCCCCAACTCTTCCTCTCTAAGAGAGAGGTCTTAACAATGCCCAGGGTTTCCCAGCTGCCTCCTGCAGGGGCTCAGCTCATTACCCGATTGGCCGATTGACTGATTACCTGATTAGCTGATTGATTGCACCAGAAAAGCTTGGATCATTCTCGGATTTCACCTTATTGACATGTGAGTGACTGATATGCCAAAACACCTTTATGGGACAGATATTAAAATGCAGTGTGTCTACGAGCTGGTTTACTCTTCAGATGCATAACACAAAAATTCAATAATATAAACAAAGAATATATCATGAACATTTATTTGGATCTAGTTTATTATGTATATGAATAATGCCATTGCCATTAAGACTGAAAAAATGAGCATATACCACATATTTCAAACAAACTAAATGGAAAAGAGAGACAGATGAGAAACCTTTCCCAGAAATGAGAGTAAAAGCTTCCACCAGAGGGTGCTGTTTCCATCCTATGCCAAGGCTCCACTGTAGAAGAAGCATTGTGTAACAAGATGTGAATATGGGTATCACTATTAAACAAAAGCAGACTGTTTATATGTATAAAATACTGTATAAATATCAATAAAATATACGTAAGGGGGTACCTGTACGTTCAGCAGCTTTGAGATCATGGACAACTTGTAAATGTATAGTCATAAACCATAGCCATGGTTATTAGAATGATGATTATTATAAAATCAGTGAATACACAAGCAACAAGAAAATTGTAAACTTATGGTAGACCTTGTAACTCGAGCATTAGGGGAAAAGTGAAGATTACATTTGTGTGTCACTATCCAATATTACCATGAACCATAGACAAAACATAATTGCAGCAACGATGTCTTGGTTTTGCACCCAAAGTTTGATAGGCATTTGGCTAAAATGATGTTATACAGGCAACAATGCCCAGCTCAAAATATGAACAAGCAGCTCTCTGTGTTTCATTCCATGATACAGCTTGTATGCTAGCCACACAGTATGCATAAATCAGTGAAACAACAACTTCAAAATCCAGAATATAATATAGGAGAAGGGGATATTGCAAAATGGAAATAAAAAGACATGATAACCAAATCCAACAACCAAAATACCCTATAATTGGGCCATAATAGATGCCCTACTCAGCTCTTTCCCTGAGGATGGCACACCTGTCCTACTCCTCAGTGACTTCAACTTGCTGCTGGACACCCCTCAGTCCTCCGCATTTCTCCCCCTACTTCAATCCTTTGACTTCACCATGGCTGAATCCACCCACAAGGCCAGCAACAAACTGGGCCTTGTCTTCACCAGGAACGGCACCTCACCCAACACTAGTATCTCCCCTTCATGTGTCTGACCACTGCTTTCTGTCTTTTTCCCTTCACTTCTCCTCTTCACCTACACCCTCTTCTCCTCCCCCCACTGTTTTTGTCTATCGCAATCTCCGCTCTCTCTCCCCCTCAGCCCTGGCAGCTACTGTTCTCTCATCCCTTCTCTCAGCTACCTGTTGAGGAAGCCTCATCCACTCTACTGTCCTCTATCTCTCCCTTTGATTCACTCTCTCCAAATCCAAATCCCCTGGTGCCCTGACTGACTTCCACACTCTCCAGGCTACTTTTCCCTCTAACCTCTGCTAAATCAGCATTTTTCTTCTCCAAAATTCAATCTCCTCCTTCCCCACCCCCTCCTCTCTAAACGCATATGACTTTGCATCCTTCTTTCGCAAGAAGGTTGATGACATTCGCAACTCTTTCTTCCGTAAACCCCTCCCGCACCTATCCCTCCCTCACCCATCTCACTACCAAAACCCCTCGCCTCCCTGTTTTCCTTATCACCCCTCCTTGAGTCTGACATCTCACAACTGGTTCACTCCCACCATCCTATCACCTGCCCACTCGATCCCATTCCTTCCCCCCTTTTCCAGTGCATCACTATGGACATCCTCCCCTTTGTCGCCGATGTAATCAACTCCTCTCTTTCCTCTGGCTCTGTTCCCTGTCCCCTCAAAAGGGGCTATGTCATCCCCCTCCTCAAAAAGCCCTCTCTGAATCTGCTGTCATCTCTAATTACCGACCTGTCTCTATCCTCTCATTCCTTTCCAAAACATTAGAGCGGGCTGTATATAATCAACTGTCTGTCTATCTCCTACAGAATGACCTGCTTGATCCCAACTAATCTGGGTTCAAGGCAGACCAGTCCACAGAAACTGCTCTGCTCGCAGTCACTGAGGCTCTCCAATTGGCAAAGTCTCAATAACTCAGCTCCGTCCTCCTCCTCCTCCTCTACCTGTCAACTGCATTCAACACCATGGACCACCTGCTTTCATCTCTCGCCAAGATGGGAATCTCTGGACCTGCATTGGCGTGGTTTAAATCATACCTGGCTGACCGGTCCTACCAGGTGGCCTGGAGAGGATCCCTCTCCTCTCCCCACACCTTCTCTGCCAGAGTCCCGCAGGGCTCAGTGCTAGGCCCCCTCCTATTCTCCCTGTACACTAAGTCACTTGGTTCGGTCATCTCTGCTCATCGTTTTTCATATCACTGTTATGCTGATGACACTCAACTCTTTCTCTCATTCTCTGCCTGGATGTCCCACAACCTGAAGCTGAACCTGGGGAAGACAGAGCTGCTCTTCCTCCTAGAATGCTGCCAACCCAAGTTCACGCATGCCAACCCTCTACTCACCTCTCTGCACTGGCTCCCTATCACAGCATGCATGAAATTTAAATCACTGGTGCTGGCTTATCAAGCTGCTAGAGGAACTGCTCCCTCCTACCTTCAGACATTCATCACACTCTGCTCTGCCTCCTCTGGCAAACTGACTGTCCCATCCCTCTGGGCCCCAGGCAGCCGCTCCTCTCAGTCTCGTGTCTTCTCTATCCTGACCCCTTGGTGGTGGAATGAGCTTCCTCACTCGGTCAGGACCACGGAATCACTAGCCATCTTCCACTCAAAGCAGTCTCACCTCTTCAGACTTCAGACCACTGTCGGCAGACACAACCAGATGCTCCAGGACATTCTCATCAACCTACAGTCACTCACCGAAGCGTTTCGCCAAGGCCAACCATCGCACTCTGCCCAACCTCCAGCCGCACCTGCACACCCAAGTTCCCAAGCCCAGCCCCAACCCAAGACCCGACACCTAGACCCCCATTTACCGGCACCCGAGAGGTACAATAGCCATCCAGGAAAGTGTTGGGGATTCCTCGTCCGGTGCTCCCTGGCTTTCGAGCTCCAGCCGTCTTGTTTTCCCACACATCACTCCAGGGTGGCTTCCACCATCTCCTTGCTAACTGGGAGAGCCCTAGCCTCGACCACAGCGATCTGGGAGAGACAAACCCCGGCCTGCTCCGACCTGGACACTTTCACTGAGGAGATGAGGTGGGTGTTCAACTATCCTGTGAGTGGTTAGGAAGCAGCTAATCGACTACTCCATCTCCAATAGGGCACCAGCAGTGTGGCGGATTATGCCATAGAGTTCCGCACACTCGCAACCGAAAGCATGTGGAATCCGGAGGCACTTGTAGCTACCTTCCCTCACGGTCTCGCAGAAGGAATCAGGGATGAACTGGCCGCCCCCGTTTCAATCAATGATGTGGAGGATCTCATCAAAATTTCCATTCGGATTGACAACCGGATCAGCAAGTGGCAGAGAGAACGCCATCATCCCCGTTTCTCACTCCGGGCCCCAAACCAGCTACAACCCGACCACTGTCGGGTTTTTCCAGGAACCCCCCAAAGCAATACCCCGTACACAGGGCCATCTGCCTCCACTGAAGAACCCATGCAGGTAGGGAGAGCCAGATTATTAGGACGCCCTTGCCACTGGCGCCATTCACCCTTCCACGTCACCTGCAGGGGCCGGGCTCTCCTTCGTGGGTAAGAAGGATGGGGGTCTCCGCCCATGCATTGACTATCGCGGCCTCAATCGGATTACGATAAAGAACCGCTACCCCTTCCCGCTCATGTCCACGGCCTTCAAGCTCCTACAAGGGTCCACCATCTTCACCAAGCTGGATTTACACAATAGGCACAACCTGGTTCGCATCCAAGAAGGGGATGAATGGAAGACCGCTTTCAATACCCTTACAGGCCACTATGAGAACCTGGTGATGCCATTCGGCCTAGCTAACTCACCATCTGTCTTCCAGGCCCTCATTAACAACATTCTCAGAGATTTCCTGAACCACTTCGTCTCGTCTACCTCAACGACATCCTCATCTTTTCACGGTCACCCCAGGAACACACCCACCATGTCCGACAAGTCCTCCAGAGACTCCTGAAGAATCAGCTCTTCATCAAACTGGAGAAGACTGAGTTACAGATGGATCCCGACAAAACACAAGCAGTCTGAGACTGGCTATCACCCACCTCTGTCAAAGAGATTCAACACTTTCTGGGGTTCGCCAATTTTTATAGGAGATTCATTCGTGGCTTCAGCTCTGTTGCAGCACCACTCACAAGCTTGACCAAGAAGACCTCCACTCGGTTCCACTGGTCTCCCAGGGCACAGGAAGCCTTCAGAACCCCTCAAGCAACTATTCACCTCAGCTCCCATTCTGGTCCTCCTGGATACCTCTCTCCCATTCACGGTCAAAGTTGACACCTCGGATATCGGTGTGGGGTGGTCCTGTCCCAGTGGTCCGCTCACGACAAGAAGCTCCACCCATGTGTATTCTTCTCCAGGTGTCTCCTCCTGGCAGAGAGGGACTACGACATTGGCAACAGGGAGTTGTTGGCAGTGAAATTAGCATTAGAGGAGTGGCGGCATTGGCTAGAGGGGGCCAAACACTCATTCCAGGTATGGACGGACCACAAAAACCTAGCGTATATCCAGGACTCCAAATGCCTCAACTCTCGTCAGGCTCGGTGGGCACTCTTCTGTCAATGGACCTCCCAACCAGCTGTTCGTCCCGTCAACCACCCACTCTCGAGTCCTGCAGTGGGGACATTCATCACAGCTGATCGGGCATCCAGGAGTCGCCCGGATGCTGGACTTCATTCGGAGACGGTTCTGGTAGCTATCGGCCGAGAGGGATGTCCAGTCGTTTGTGCTGGCTTGCCCCATCTGTCACACCGTCAGCAGATCCAGGTGGATCGCCATCGCACTCTGGCTCCCCTGCTTCAACCTGGTCAGAGGATCTGGCTTTCCACCCGGGATCTTCCACTGCGGGTTGAGTCTCGCAAACTTGCCCCGCGATACATGGGTCCTTTCAAGGTCCTGAGACACATCAATCCCGTCACATACCACCTCCTGTTGCCCCGGTCCATGCACGTCCATCCCACCTTCCACATCTCCCGCCTCAAGCCTGTCCTCACCAGCCCACTGTCTCCGATCTCCAAACCACCGCTGGTCCCATGCCTGATCGGGGATCAGCCCGCCTAAACGGTCCGTCTCCTCCGTTCCCACCGGATCCGCGGAGGGGTCCAGTACCTTGTGGACTGGGAGGGGTAAGGTCCGGAGGAGCGCTCCTGGGTCCCAGTCCGGGACATCCTGGACCCTGGTCTCATACGGGACTTTGACCATCGCCAACCAGGGGCTACTGTGGGGTCGTCAGGTGTCGCCCCTAGAGGAGGGGTACTGTGACAGCACGTCTCGCTGTTCGCTGCCAGAGGGCGGCATTGGACACTTGAGTTTTTCCCTTATTGCTTTATTGGATTATTGTTTAATGGTTTCATTATCTTAATTGTTTAAATTGATTATTGTTTCAGTGTTTTCACCTGTCTCGTTTACGTTCACTATTTAAGTTGTCTGCTGTCATTGGTCTGTGCTCAGTCTTGAGTTTCTCTTGCCTAGAGTTACTGCCAGCGTTTGTTTGCCTTCCAGGACTTTTTCATGTTTACCCTGTTGTCTTCGCGTTATTTTGGTTTACTGTTTTCAAGCTTTATGTTTTGGGAACCGTGTTTGTTCCACTTTTGTTTGTTAGCTGTTTAGAGTTTGTGTTACCATTTGTCACATTTGTACTGCCCAGAACTTTATAAACATTTCAGTAAAGATATTCATTTCTCATCGCATCTCTGTCTCCGCCTCATCTCCGTGCTTGGGTTCACCTAATCCCCAGCCGTTACAATATTGTGCTGAACTGAATTTTTGGTAGTACTTAATTTTACAGATCATAATAAGTGCCATAACACAATAAAAACATGGTAACATTTAGTAATTTAGTATCAGTAACAACTGATAAGTGTCTTGTTATTACTTGGTTAGGTGGACTGTATGTAGTGACTGTATGTAGTGACTGAATTACTAGCATAAAAATAACCATCTGATAAGCGGGACTATACCATGCAACATGTACTATCCACTAGAAAGGTAATTTGCATGTTATCACCATGTCAAATGCATTGTGGTACTCCTCTAGGTAAGAATGTGGTTTGTTATTCTGGAACAAAGAAAGTTTTTTTCAATGGAGCTCTGGCGTTGGCTTATGTTTCATTGTGTTGCTTTGAAGCATGTGCTTGCATTAAAAAAGTTTGAATCAAATCTACTCGCCTGAGCCCTGGGGCCTCATTTATAAAAAGTTGCGTAGAAACCATCCTACTTTGATCTTTCTGAAATGTGCATAAGTGTGATTCAGAGAAACTGAACGTACGCACAAAAACACGTGCGTACGCCACTCCCCCAGATGTGAAATCTCTAAATCACAAATGATCTTGAAATTGTGCGTAGCTGAATGGTTTTAGATCTCCACCTTGTAAACGCCCCCTAATTAATATCATTAGCATATAAAGGAGCTCGAATCAAAACACAAATCCTCTACTTGATAATGGCGAGATGCAAGAAAAATAATTTTAGCGAGGCCGAAATCGATGTCCTGTTGGCGGAGGTGCAGATGCGTGCAGGGACGCTGTTTGGGAGCCTTTCCAGTGGCTTTACCAGTACAACCAAGTACGTGGCCTGGCAGTAGCCCAGGCTGTGAACGAGGTGCGGGGGCAGCAAAGGTCCCTGAAGGACGTAAAGAAGGTCTGATTTAAAACTGAGGTCAAAATCTTTAATAACTCGTTCCCTCTTCTTATTGCGCGGTTGGCGATATCTTCGAGAAGTGACAATGCTGCCATTCTTCCTCTTGCAAACCACTGCATTATTGGACATTTTATAGCCTATAGATTGACCTAAATGTTTTACAGGCGTGGAACCATAATATGTATTAAATACATTTCAAGGATGTGTCAATTATGCTAATAGGGGTCGTTTTGGAAAACCAATGTGTGTTTTTGTTTTGTTTTCCACAAGTAGCATAGCTTATGTTGTTTTAATTTATTAATCAATTTATTGTGCAAACCATTACGTATAGCCTAAGCAATGTGTTTAATCTGGTAGTACTACTACTACTACTACTACTACTACTAATAATAATAATAATAATAATGAGGAAACAATTAGGCAGCAGACGACATTTTGGAGCTGTTAGATTTCCGAATACATTTTACATTACATTTACATTTTAAGCATTTAGCAGATGCTCTTATCCAGAGCGACTTACAATATGTACATTAATACATGGTAGGAACAATCATAGTACGCGCAAGAGATCAGTGCAGTAATACAGCAATAGACCATTGCAGGCAGCTGCGTACCATACCTGTAACACTGGGAAGGAAAAGGTTAGTCAATTTATTAATTTTTTTATGGAGTAAGCAGGGGTATATAGTGTTGAGCAAGTAGGCAGTGGTGATGACAATTAGCTAGATGTACAGAATTCAGTGGTAGTGGAGTCTGAAAAGGTGGGTTTTGAGTCTCTTGCGGAAATCGCAAGTGATTCCGCGGTCCTGACCGATTGCGGAAGGTAGTCCCACCAGCAAGGGGTCAGGACAGAGAAGAGACGAGACCGCGAATACCTGCAGTACTCCAACATTGCCACAAGGAAACGTACGTACGCCAAGTTGAAACCTGACATGGAGCTGAGTACTTTTCATCAAAGACTGTTTTTATAAATCTGAACTTTGGCGTGGATTTGAGCGTACGCACGTTCTAAGATCAAATCTGTGCGTAAGCATGTTTTATAAATGAGGCCCCTGAACTCGCAAATCTGAGCTTGCCTTCCGTGCTTTAACATGACATCCAGCCAATTGAAAAATTAAAGGTTGGGGAATACCCATCTCTAGAATATCTGCACACAATTTAAAAATGGAGGACCAGCTCACTGATGTAACTGAATTATTTTTGAGCCAATTGCATTCCATATCCATCTGGCAGCTGGAGGAACTGATCAGCTTTATTTTGGCAAGGAAAAAAACTATTCAACAGAAAAAGAAATGCGTTCATAGAATGCAAAAGTGTCATATAAAATAGTTTTACTATGCTTAACCAGACAGCAAACATCTTTTGTAAACCTATTTAGTTAGCAGGTCAGCTAGCCAGAAATGGCATTATAGCCCACTGTAACTAGCTAGTTGGTGAATAACCTCACTTGAAAGAAGCATATTCAGGAAATGCAAAACTGTTAGGTACATAAATTATAAACATCTTTAGTCAGCTAGCTAGACAGAAAACAAGTTTTTACCTTAAGTTGGCTCGCAAACTAGCCAGCATTAGCACTAGCTAGCCATGGCCTAGCTAGAACTAGCTAGTTATCTATGGCAGTTACAGATTAAACCATATTGTCCGTTCAAAAGAATGAAAAACACTTTTATAAAATGCTAAATAGTATAAAATGCAGATATACGAAACTAGCCATCTAACAAGAAAGCATGGTTTATGAACTTTAGCTATTTTTTAAAAGACCTTTATCTGGGGAGCTAACGAGACCTAGGGAATGGGGAATAAATGAGCTGGCAGAATCTCAAACATCACACAGAGTACATCATGGCAGGCTCAGGTCCATGAGGTCAAAAGCTTGATATTTTTATGTATTTTGAAAAACTCCTTACTTCAGATCCCATCAGCCAGCTTTGTCTCACATGGGCACTGCTGTGTTTTGGGTGTCTTTGGAACTCTTTTGTAAAGAGATTGATGATGGGAGGTTGAGTTTGAAGCTTGCCAAAACCACTTTAAAGTCTAAGGCTCTGGACTACACCTCCCATGTAATCAGTTTAATGTTTGTGGTGATTAATGGCTGCCAGAAGCTGCAGCTAAAGGTGTTTCAAGAAATAAGTTCAGTTAACACGTCATTACTTGTTAACTAGCTAGCTAGCTTAATTCAACTGCTGTTTATATGATTTGCATTTTATAGTACATTTGTTTTAGTTACAGTGGGTAGAAAAAGTATTCACCCCCTTGGACTTTTCCACATTTGAGTTGGTTACAAAATGGAATCAAAATCGATTTAATTGAGATTTCTTCCTAGTGATCAAAGCAAAATACTATATTTCAGTGAAAAAAAACCTAAAGCTTTTTCTAAATTATTTACCAATACAATAATTTATTCCATAATTATTCTCTCCTCTTGCTAAGACACATGTAAATAAATTGTCTTCACAGGCCACATGTTTATTATTTAATGAAATACACCTGTCTGTACAATGCATTTCAAATAATTTCTAATGAAATACACCTGTTCTGCACAAATGGAAGAGGTGACACTGAAGTTGGTTATTTTGCATTGTTAAACAATAATACATACAATACTTATTTATATTGTTCTGACAAGAGTATTGATATGTGAAGTGGTATCATCTGATGTATTTGATGTCTATTTACATTGTATGGTGTTTACTGTTCACAACACAAGAACAAAATGGAAATGGTTCGTCTTGCATTTTCCAGCAAAGAAAAAAACCTGGAACTTGGTGTCTCCTTTCTTCGAGCCTGACTGTTAACAGGGAAAACACTGTGAAACTTCCTCCCTCAGCCCTGACTCCCACACCTTTTGAGCGTGCGGTCCTGCCCTCTGTCAGATGACAGCATTTTGCCCAGTTATGGAAAAGCCTGGCACAGCCGAGCAGAGAGGAGCAGCGCAGACCGACCGAGAGGCCTCAGAGAATCCGTGGTGCCATACAGGCCCTAAAGCTGGAGGAGGGTAATGGATTTAACAGCGCAGGTACAAAAAGCTCTTGTGGCCAAAGACCGGAGCTGGACAAACTTTACTGTTGACATCTGGGATTCTTTCTTTTTTTGATTGAGGATTGACTCATTTTGTGAGCAGGCAGACTTCCAGCCACTTCCTTTTTTTTGGTCTTTTTTTTCTCCAAAATATTTGTTTTGGTTTTCTTTATTCCCTGGAGAGAAACACCTACTCTTGGTTAAAGGAAATGTTTCTGAAACAGAGTGTAATGGAGCTGACCGAGGCGGAGCAGTATGGAGTCAGGCTGTGTGTGCACTGACGCTAAGCTCCCTCCCTCTCCTCTTCGCAGGGGGGTCAGAGTAGTGGGAATCCACTACGCTCCAAAGACCTGTGCTGATAGGTGGACGTAGTTGCTGGCAGTGTCGCTCCTGTTATTGCTCCCATTGTCCTCATTGTTATTGCTCCTGTAATCTGTGGAGCAGCAGACATTCCTTGCTGTTGGTTATTTGTCGTTACAAACAAGGCTGGGACAGGCGTCGCCCGAAGGCCTGTCTCACATCCGAACAGGACTAGAGAAATTCTCTGGCAGAGTCAAAGGGAGCACTAACAAAAGAAAATAAACATCGCTGAAGAACTTTGATGATGGAGCCTCCGATCCTATAGCTACGGGAAGTTATTGATCATAAATTTGGTCATCAAGTTACCCATGCTGTAAAACAAAAAAACTTTCTTTCCTCTATCCATACGTCTGTTTTTCTTCTCCTGTGAGTTATTGGGCATGGGTAAAGTTGAACTCTACAGTGCATAAGATGTTGAAGGGGCTTAGGGAAATCCAAAAGGCCAGAAGAGTACTAAGAAATATAATTTCATGCAGCAAAAGCCACCTTGATGAGATCAATCTCCAGGTGCGAAGGGTGTGTCCATGGTTCTACCACTCAAAATATGCACACCACCTACCCTGGAGGACCAGAGCTGTCTTCCGCTGCTAAAAAGAGCTTTCTATTCAAACATATTTCGCAAGAAATAAGTGCCCAAATGCAACACTTTACTGCTTATTCATGCCTCAAACGCCCAAACAGCGTGACAACTGAGGAGAAACAAGCCGGTTCCTCATCTTGTAGCCCGTCAGGCTCACCTCTCCAGAGACCCTTGCAGATGTTGTTCCAGTAAACAACAAATACCAAGTAGGTGAATAACACAGCGTCTTCATGCAGCGGTGGTGATTTATGACCCTGGCGGACACACTGCACCAAACCCACCGAGGCACAAAACAGGATGCTGCTGTGTTGAAACAACATCCCTCTTTTTTTTCCTCTTTTTTTTTACAGAAATCAGATGTGAGGATGAGTGAAAAAAGAGGAGAAGCACTCCGAAGCGCACATGTGTGCTGCACACAAGTGGAAAAACAGTAGTGTGCAGAACCGGGGGGGTTGCATGTCCTTGTGTCTGTTCGGGGGTAGGCGTTGGGTGTTTTGTTCAGAGGCTCAGGATGTGATTGCGGGGCCTGATCCCGGCCGGGCCATTTGTGGGACGAGGCTGATCCTGAGAAAGCCCGAGGGAGTGCTAGGCCCGGCTCTTCAAAGCCCCCTGCGTACGCAGCAGGATACCCTGCCCTGTGCTGTTTGGAAGCGGAGCTGGGCCCGATAGGAAGGTATTCCATGAATACGGAAGCGCGGCTCCCCTCTGGCACGGCAAGGATTTCCCAGGAGCAGTAAATATGGTGGAGCCGAGCAGCAGTGAGGAGGAAGAGGAGGAGGAGGGGGAGACGGAGTGGGGGCCACGGGTTTTAAGAGCAGGCTGGCACGCTGGTGCCACACTCTGTCAGGGCACTGTTCACTCCTGCCTACATCTATCAGGGTGGAGTTTCACACTATGAGCATTGATATGCGTTCTGGTTTTAAAAAAATACAATATTCTGATGAGGTGAATGCATCATGCACCAGTCAGTTTTTGCAATGTTGCCGAAATGGTCATCCAAACATTAACCCTAAAGGAAATGGAGGATAAAAGCTATTTTTCATCTAGAGCAGTACTGCTGAATTTCTAACTTCATCCCAAAGTGGTATTCTAAAAGGCATGGTGAATTTTAATTTCCCCCACAATCACCCAAAGTTATCTAAAGAACGCATGACAACTGACCATTATCAACCCTTGAATTAACAACCCTATAGTAGTATATGGTAACCATTGCCTTGTTGAGGCACAGAGTTTTAAAATGACTTTCTTGACCCTGTAAATGTGACACAGGGATTTGCAATTTTTTGCCATCTTCAGCCACTGGAGGGCAGCAGCTGTGTGTCTATAGCCTAGGCTTCACCGCTCTCTTCACTGGCAGGGTGATGCTGCAAAAAATGGGCACAGACTCAAAGCCCTGTCTGTGCCTCTGAGTCCAGATTCAGGGCACTTGAGCCCCACAGACATTGGGCTCCATCGCAATCCCTCCGCACACAAATGACAGCAGACACATGCTACTGGATATTCTGCACTGCGCGTTGGAAGGATTTCCACTGCATGGCACTAAAGGCCACTAATGCTCAGTTCTGTCAGGCTTCATTTCTCATGGCTATAAGCGCCAAAACGCCAGCCTCCAGTTAGTCAAAGAGCTCAGGTTACCTATGAAATGGGTGGTGATTTGTTTTCTGTTTTATGAATGAGGTTATCACTCTGGGGATGGAACAATGAACAACACAATCACCTGACCTATATGAGTGTCACAGGAGTTGTTTATTTAATTAATAACCACTAATCATTGTGATTCATCTTCTGATGGATATGTTTCTCTGAAAGTCAGTGCAAGGTCAGTAATGAAGAACAAGCGCGGCCTGGGTGAAATAAAAAGACAGGCAGAGGGGCAGGCTCTCACAGTTGGGCGCTGTGAGCTCAGCACTGACTGGGCCAGCCTGGTCACTGGAGCTGTGACTGATGCCAGCCAGCAGGGTGTGTACCGGATAATACCAATACATAGCCAATATTGGCACTCCCATGCAAAGTGAAATATTGTACACATTGTTGTGTTGCAAGGATTAACTATACCTATAAACACAACCAGTACGGCCTGTACAAAGCAAGCTCTGTATTAAGTCACTTAGATTTACACATTTGCAGCATCATGTGTTTCACTTTACACTTTTCACTTTTCCACAAATTACCCGGTCTCACTCTGTGACTTTTCTGAGCCAGCACACAGGCATGGCTGCATGAGCCTTTGAAATGATTATCGTTAAAATTATCTTCATCTTTTTGATGTTGAAATATGAGGCGGGTGGGTGATTTCTTAATGGTAACAAAAACGAAAGCTGCCATGCATGCAAACAATTCAGGCTCTCCTTGTCATATATGCACACACACACACACACACACATGGATTGTCCCCACTCCAGCCACAAATGCTGTGTAACCCATTCGCCTTGTGGTCACGGTCGCGCACAGAATGCCAGTGAAAGGGGGGATGCTTCATGGCTCAGCTATTCGCTGGATAACTGGAAAGGATTTCAGTCTAACCACAGACATTTCACGCTTTCACTGACTCAATCCTGCTGTCTAAACAAACTGTGGAAGTGCGGTCTTTTGGGGATCGTGAGGGAAAGGCCCGCCACAATCTGAGGATAAAGGAGAGTCATAAACCTCGCCTCACTTCAGAGAGAAGAGCCTGAAAATGCGGGAGCAGAGAAACCACCCTGGGTACAACAAATAATGCACTCTACTGTACTCTACTGTACTAGTTTATCCCTCACAATGCTTGAGAATCGAGTTCAGCAGACAATAACAGACACTACTGTGCAATGCACTATGATCCAATGACACGTCATATATCCATACAAAATAATGTGCTATGGCCAAAGTGGGCTTCAGTTACTAGTCTTTGCGTGACTCTCTCTTCTGCTAAGGCACTTCATGCCTATTATTTTCCTAAAGTCGGAGTGTTAGCAGCAGGCTGGTGTTCTCTTTGTGTGCTACACACAGGCCCAACATGCTGTGTAGGTTATTCATGAAAATCTCAATGTGAGAAAACCACAGAAACAAGCAGGATCATGACATGGAGAGAGAATGCCAGCTCACTAGGTCTAAATATTACTGCATCACACTGAATATTACACTAGATAAAAAAATTAAAAAATTCTGGGTGATGATCACACTGAAAACCCATTCTGTAAAAGTCAACAAGAAATATTACCCTGGTTGCACAGGGTAATAGATTTTTTAAAAACAAACCATTTTCAAAAATAATAAGATGGGCATGCTTTCTTGGCTAGAACTTAGAACAAATCCGATTGGCAGATTTCAAGTGCGGGTTATTGAGGAAAAACATTTTTGGGAGCAGAACGGTTTCTGTGTGAGGCGCAGTGTGGTATTTCAGGGCCGGCTCACTCCTAAATGTGCCCTGCACAACATCTGGGTCCTGATCCTACTGAGTTTACTGGGTGAAGGAGTGCGCTCCACTTGTCAGATGGCCACAACATACCTAAACGCATCTGAGGGAAATCAAACGTAGACATCTTTGTATAAAACACTTGGTGTTAAATGAATGGCAGATGTGTAAACTGCAGTTTACATACTCCACCTTTCCCTTGGTAATCCTGGGCAAATTGGCATTCTAGAGTGCAAAGTGATCATTGATTGGCTTTAGGAAGACTGACATCACCGTCTACATGTGTGCTTGAAGTCACTGTGAAATAGCGCAGAATACAACCAATGCAACACAATGCTGAGTTATTATTGGACAAGACATTACAGTAAGTTAATGCAACAATCTCCCCATATACTACGCAGAAAATATAATGAGCAGCACATTTTCTGTATATTGTTGATAAATATACACACTCTGTGCATATGAAGAAATGTATATTGTTGTATATTTTAAAACATAGTTCACTTTAACAAATACTTATGAAATTACCATTTGCTATGAAATAAATATTACTGAATTCATGTATAATTGTATCTTCTGTGTTCCAAAAGACACAATTATACTTTAATTATAAGTTGCAAGGTGTGAATTATGCATTTTCTGTGTTTTTTAGGATCACACTACATATAGAATTAGAAATATTTATTATTATAAAAATGGTAAATAAATGGCATGGTGATCAGGCCACAGAACACAGGAAAACATATATTCAGAATCCTGTTTGGGGTATTTCCACATGCAGGGAATCTGGTGTGAATAAACAGTATATGAATATATTGTATTTGAGCCTTTTTCACTCTTATCTACACTTTACATTCATCAAATAGAAAATAATCACAGAAGTGTCAAAACAGCAGATTATTGAATGTTAAAGATTTGATAGTCTATAATACTTGAAACATTCCAGGAATGTATTAACCCACAGATACTTAAAAACAGCTAATGTGAACAGGAGCCATTCCTAAAACTCATTTTTAAAAGTACTGTGAATTGTAATTGAAGTCAGAATCATATTTATGATGAATAATATTTATTTAATAGCAAATGTTGTTTAAAACACATTGTGTTGATACTTTTTAGCATGGCAGCGTGACAGAACAAACCTATGTGCACCCAATGATAGGTATGACAGTGAGCACACAATCACTGAGTCTAGTGTGAGAGCTGTCCTTACAGAACAGTAACACTATTCTAGGATTGGGAGAAAATCTAAAGCAGTTTTAGTTTGAGAGGGTATATGAGGAGGAGAGGAGTGAAAATGTTCGCCCCCCTTTCCCATGTGGGTGTTCGTTTTTTATTTTACAGACAATGTCCCTTTAAAAGTCCGCGCCTGGAAATCCCATTAGATGTGCATATAAAATTTCCCCCTGTGATTAATAGTTGATGAGGCAGGGTGGGTTGGAGGGTACCAACATGTGGCCTGGTGGACCCCACCCCCGCAGGCTCGCGTTTCAGTCCATAAACTTACCACTCTTTCCCACCGACGCGTTTAAAAGAGAGGAGGGATCACTTGTCAGGAATGCCTCAGAACTGTGAACGCAGCCCTGGAGCAGAGAGAGGATGCAGCCTCATCGCTCAGACCCCTCACCGCGGTTTACAGTAGCGGAGCTGCTCGGCACTGCCTGACGGACCGAGAGGAACAGCGAGCTGAAGGTCTCCCCTCCAGCGTGCGCTGCTCAGCTCTGGTACCGCCCGACCAGACTCACACTGAGACCTTTCTTTTTCCCAGCGGTGGAAGCAGACAGGCAATAATGCACACATAAAAACCAGGTGGATATTATTTCCCACGCCGAGTTGAGCCGAACCGAGCCGAACCGAGCTACCCGCTTCTCTTAAGAAACCGCTTTTCTGCCCCGCCATGGATCAGCCGGGCAGCAGCTGCATGCGGACTGCCCACCCGGGGAGCTCGATCTGGGGGTGCGTGCGGACCCCTCACTCGGCCGCCCCCACAGCGGGGCTCCAGGCCTACCAGCAGAGCCCGTTTGTGCTGCACCAGAAGTCCGACTTCCTGGCCTACACGGACTTCTCCACCTCGTGCCTGGTGTCGGCGCCGCACGGCTACCCCCGCGACGAGCGGCTGTACGCGGAGCCCCATGGCGGGTTCCAGCGGACGGACTGGCAGTTCCCCGGCTGTGAGCCCCGGGGCCGAGGGCAGGAGCCCTGCACAGTGGCCATGGTGGCGGCGGGGGCCGGTGGCGGGGGTGGACGGTGCAGGGGGAGAGAGACTGCATGGGCCAGTGAGCGGGTGTCTGGAGGGAGAGTTTGCCCCACACGGCATGGCAGCCACCGAGACGGAGAAGAAGACGTCCAAGCGGAAGAGGGATGCCGCAGGTGAGTTGGTGCACGATGCGCTTGGCTGGCTGGGTGTTGAACAGGGCGTTATGGACCACGAATAACTGCCTTTTCTGAGCTGCATGTCGCACTGCAGGAAAGGGTACAACCAACAATATGCTGTCCACTGCAAATATGTCCTCCTCCTTGCTTGTAACACAATATTTTGGTAGTTTATTACCATCATAGACCACAACAACTTCCCCTGTCTTATTACACTCACAAGTTCACTCCTTGCCCCCACATCATATAATATCATGTTTCTTTGAATATTTGGTTCTAATATTCATTTAAGTATTGCTGTTTAAATTCAATGGAAAAGCAGGGCAGCCTCCAAAACTGGGTTTGAATAAATAGGAGAGTTGACAGTGGTTCTAAAACTTTGAGATTGACTTATAATGAAAAGTTATGCATTATAAATAAAATGTATTATTATTATTAAAAAGGTTAAAAAGCTAAAAAAAACGAAACAATGATACACGTGCCTCAATTACTTCGGTTTTCCAAGTGCCCTTCTGTTGCTGTTAACTGAACATTATGTGGGTAAAAACGTGTTGAATGCCACAAGTGTCCTCCTTGGTGTCTCTGCTACTGTGCCTGTGACAGACAGACTACCCTGTCAGCGTAGCGCTCCTCTTTGCCCGAGATCTCAAACACACTGAAACTCAGTATTTACATACGGAGAGCACAGGTACCCATTATACCACTACTTGCGCAATATTGCCTGCTTCTTTACATTTCTATGCCTTTTCTCACAAGTCAGAAAATCAGACCAAGAATATCAGAGTACCTGATAGATATAGTATGATGTCAGACTCTTAGCTGGCAGCTCCTAGGGCAGAGACTAGTCTGGATTAGTATCCTTCATAAGAATTCACACCACACACAGTAGTACTACAGTGAGACTTGCCAGGAAAGTTGAACCATTTTGTAATTTTTTTTTGTCCTGAAATTGCTTTTGTTCTGTCACACCACTGCATTCCTGATACATAAAAAAGATTGTATTTCCACTTCCAAAAATTGTTGTCCCACAAAGAGCGTAAGCAATGATAATTTACAGGAGAGGGGTGTGCAGTAGGTGACACAACACATGTCTCTCCATGCACACAGCGGTCAAAACAATCCCTTCCTCCAATTGTTTTTAGTTCCTCTATTTAAAAAATAGTCAGGTGAAAATGGCCACTATAATCACTGGATGTTTATTGCTCTGCTGACCTGAGAGACTAACTTTTGTACAGTAGTAGCAAAACAATTATGCGGCAATCTCCTGATTTTTTGCACACGGTTGAGAACATGAGGGTCCTGTGACACTAAAGTAGATGGTCTCAGACACGCCGGTGTGGCTGGATGTGATGTTACGGCAGGTGGATCAGCCAACAGCCAACTGTGGCTTTAACCCGCTGTAAAAGGACAGTCAGTGGAAGCACTCGGTCTTTCGCAACCTTCAAATAAAAAAGCAACATTAACAGTGCCTCATGGTAGACTCAACCATCGTCAAACACAAACCTAAACCCACAGATATCCATGAGCAGAAAGAAGCTGTAAAAATGAGTTTTACAATCAAAAGCACTCTCAGCATAGCATATTTGCATCTGCCATGAACTAAAATCGAAAATAAAATAAAAGTAGACTACAAAGTGTGTTTTCCAAAACTCACTCAGTGGACTGGGGGGGAAAAAATCAAGGTGGGTATTGTTTTTCTGATTAATGGCATTTACAGTTTTACTTTTACACTATTATTCTTAGGGATTTAAGTATGAAAACATGATTTTTCATGCAAACATTTTTTTAAAAAAGTTTTCTCAAAATTGGTCAAAGTGGACTGAGTGACTTTGGAAAAACACTCTTCTATTACTGTACAATAACAGAAGACCCCCATGTATGTTATAATATTTGATTGGCTTTGTTATATTGTCAAAGACAATAAGCATATTGTTACATCCCTTAAGACTTACAGCGATCAATAATGACTACAAGAAGACTATATGCGGTTTAAAGAGAATTTTCTACTTAATGCTGGTTAATGATCTGGGATGGTATTAAATATTTATATTTTATTCAACATTCAGTCACAGTATAGTAAATACATTTGTAATGCACTCTGGAAAATAAAATATGCACTGAGATGGATTTCTTTGTACTTAGCAGTCCCGGGATAGAGGAATAATGATGACCCCGTTACTGTACTGCTCTGTCTACTCTGCTTCAGTAATTGAAGGCTGAGATCCGTTCTAAACGCTTCTGGTTACAATTTTCGCCTGGTTCGCAACCCCACTAAACCACAGGAAATGAGAGCGAACCATCTGATATTCACAACCCAAAATTTTATAATAACCTTTCAATTTTGTTTTGTGACCCAAGTAATTTTGCAATTTAATCCCAGGTGGTTAGAGGGCAAATACGGGGCACTCGGCGACGGCCTGGGAAATCCTGAGATTGGCCTATTAGACGCGTGTCTGCATGTGTTGATCTTGTCACCTCGCTCTCAATAGCATGCTGTTCTGAATAAGAGAACTGCGCCTCTGTCTGTTACAGTCATTCATTTTAGAACTGTTCAAAGATTTATTTCTTAAAGAAAATGTAAAATAAATACATATTACCTTTAATAGTATTCGATTTCTACAGACAAATAAGCCATCGAATGTACCGGTAATATTCATTAGTATAAGAAAGTAGGATGACTGACGATAAGTAATGATTTGAGAGGCCTTCGTGTTTGACGTATCCTTATTTTCGTACCAGCGACAGCAAGGGTGGCGTTCGTTAAATTTGATAAATAAATGCTTTTTTCGTTTTTCGGTTCTAGGAATTCCTTTATGTAGCCCTCACACAATGTGGTGCGAGCACGCCAGACCACGTCTGTTAAAGGAACTATAAGTGCCCCCATTTTACACTCCTATCCATTGACATGCTCCTGACATTAAACCGTAACACAACTCCCAGGGAATTGTGCTCGACACTGACTATGTCATAATATTATCATTAAAATGCATATTTGCATAAGCCTTATAATAAATAAAATGTCATATTGTTCATGGACCCAGAAGCTCCCAACATTGACAAGATTATCAAACCCCCCTGAACAAGTGTATTCCAGGTGTTTCACTTGGAAGCAGCAACATGGCACAATATTTGTAATTATGAACCGCTGATTGACAGATTATCTAACTAACGATGGCTTTCATGAACAAACATTCAGCCATATGTGCAGTTCCTTAATTAATATGTGCATTTTGTTTTATGTACAGTTTTCCACTTTGAGTCATGTAGCCTCTTATGCAAAATATGCTTTAAGGAGACAGGAGAGAAGGAGGCAGTGTACTTCTTCTCCCATAATGTGTGCACATAGAGGAAAGGCAGACATATCAAAGTATCCATTTAGGAACAGGTTTCATGTGTGTATGGATGTTTTCGTACATGTACTGGGCAGTAGGAAATATTTTGCAGTCAATGTTTGTTGTTTTCATTCATTTGCAAAAATTAAACTGCGTGCAAAATCCTGAATAAACAAGCAACTGACCAAATAAAGGAAACACCAACATAAAGTGTATTAATGGGCGTTGGGCCACCATGAGCTGCCAGCAAAGCTTCAATGGGCCTTGGCATAGTTTCTGGAACTCTACTGGAGGGATGCAACACCGTTCTATCACAACAAATTCCATCATTTGGTGTTTTGTTGATGGTGGTGGAAAATGCTGTCTCAGGCACTGCTCCAGAATCTGCCATAAGTTTTCAATTAGGTTGAGATCTGGTGACTGAGATGGCCATGGAATATGGTTTGCATCATTTTCATGCTCATCAAACCATTCAGTGACCACACGTAACCTGTGGGTGGGGGCATTGCCATCCTGGAAGAGACCACTCCCATCAGGATAGAAATGCTTCACCATAGGATGGAAGCGATCACTCAGAATGGCTCACTTGAATTTATTGCCATTTGCCTTGCCCTCTGAGGGGCTGAATGGACCTAAAACATGCCAGGAAAAAGCACCCCACACCATAACAGAGCCGCTAGAACCCTTCACCATGGGATACAAGCGCTTGGGCCTTAGGTTTCTATTGACATGTGTCACACAGGGACTTGTCTGCTTGTTGAGAGCAGGGTGAGGGATGACTCATCCGGCCATATGACTTTTATTCCACTGCTTGTGTTATTTACACCACTATTTGCCATCAGCTGATTTAGAGTTGCTTGTTTGTTTTGCCTTGCATCTCAGACCAATGTGACAATCACCCCTCTTTCAAAGTCATCAAGATCTCTTCTTCTAGCCATGATAGCCAAAATAATGGGCAACTGGGCCTGCCCAGCATTTTTATACATGACCCTAAGCATGATGGGATGTTCATTTCTTAATCATCCACAGGAGGAACCACTCCTGTGTGGGGGCACCTGCTTTCAATATACTTTGTGTCCCTCATTCACTCAAGTGTTTCCTTTATTTTGGTAGTTACCTGTATATACTGAATATATAGTTGTACAGCCAACAATCAAGGTTGTTTGGAATGATAGGGCAAGGACAAATTATATTGTTTTATAAATTCAGCAGATCTCAGATTTAATTTAAGTTTTTATCTACATTTATTAGAAGTCATTCTATTAAACCTTTTAAAGTTTCAAGAAGGCAAAACACACACTTTTTACATTTCAAAGAGGAAAAACAGACCATGCATTAAAATAACATATCATACTTGATCAAATGTGTCACACTGAATTGGAAGTGGGGATGTGGTGTGTGTGTTGTTAGGCGATGGGGGGCTGGTTGTTTGCATGTGTTTTTTACGTCTTTACGACGAGGCCTGCCAGCAGACACGGCTCGGTGTTAATTTGGACAAAGTACTTCACCACCCTTTCCAAATGTTTGCCAAATGGTGTTTGCTTCAGTGCCTCCCTACTGGGTGCAGGACTGACTCCCGGAGAGTTGGCAGGACTGATTTATTAGGACCTGTTTTGCGAGGGCCCATGTACGAGCACACATCTTGACATGCCAGGTGCCATATCCACCAGGCCCGGTGGGCACACTTTGAAATCTTTGAAATCACTTTGAGTTAATGTGGGTATTGAATGGGGAAACAGAAAAGTTATTACAATAATAATAATAACACATTCTTCACACAAGACAAAAGCCACAAGTTACTTATTCTGAAGTCTGATGTTAAGCTAGTGGGGTTTTCTATAGTTAGCACACGGTCTGGAACACCCCAGTCACATTTGGCCCTGCGACTGCAGCCCACCGCAGCCTGGGCTCGCAACTTGTTCCGTGAAAAATATATTCTCAATGTGTCAAATTACAAACATTTGACAGGGATTCTATTGATCAGGTCTTGATCAGGTTCTATTTTTCCCAAATTATCCAAAATGAAACTCTCCAAATCACTAACTCACCCAGCCCAAATCACTAAGCCAAAGCTATTTGAAAAGTATACTTCGATTCAGAAATCCTTTATTACATTTCTCATATGTAAGGTATATCCCATATATATACGGTGATATTAGTTTTAATATGACTAAGTGCTCTTGCTTAATTAAAACTGCTTGCTTATTTTCCTCACTTTTATATTCGCTTTTAATTTACATGTATGTGTTTTGGCAATCAATAAGAAAAGTACGTCTTGTTGAATTTGAAAACACAATTAAAAATATGAACCATAAATATGTTTGGCACCTACATCACCGAGATTGCTCTTTAGGTGGCTGTGACAAAAGGTACTCACCGCAGATTATTTCTATTTTCATATTATATTCACAAGCACCCTTGAGTTGCTGTGAGGCTGGTGTCAGTCTGTGTTGAAGTGTTCAGAAAAACAGCTATTTTTTATTTTTTTTGAAAAGGCCACCTACAATTAAATCATACAAATCTTTTGTGGGTGGTTTAACAATGTTCCACTGCATTCCTCTATAACTCGAGCCCTCTGTGGCCCACTTCTGAGGACCCTCTCGTGATGGGCTTCACCTGGCTCTCCAGCCGTCTCCGTGTGTGTCCGGCTCTCAGTGCAATGTGAGGCCTGCTCAGGTCACACCGCCCACATCAATAATGTCAAGCACTTGCAGACAGGGTCAAGCACGTTGTGATTAACTGGATTGTTTTCAAAGGACATCTAACAGACGCTACAGTGTGCGTGGAAACAGACCTCGAAGGGTATCGCTAGCTGAGTGCTGACTCCAAACATAGATCAAAACTTTGTTTGGTAGAAAACTTTCAAATATGTAACAATGACAAATATAGTTTTCTGGCCACATGATACGTGCCATTTTCACAATGTCCCATCATGGATCACGTAGTCCTAATCATAGCATTGTTGTTTATGCATATTAGTGGGGGATAGTGTGCAGATGGAAAGGTGCAGAATGTGTGATGGTCTCACTGCCAGTTTCCCGTCTCCCATTGGTCTTCCAGAGATCCAGGACTCCAGCTTCAAGGTTGACTCCAACTGCAAAGCCCGGAAGGAACGGACAGCTTTCACCAAGGAGCAGCTACGGGAGTTGGAGGCGGAGTTTACCCATCACAACTACCTGACCCGGCTGCGGCGCTACGAGATTGCAGTCAACCTGGACCTCACCGAGAGACAGGTAATGGCACACCTCCCCCAACAGAACAGAATCACACCACTGGTGCCAGTCATACATTACTTATACAATGCACAAAGTAAATAAGCAGAAACTGGGCTATCATTGCACCCCCTGTGGCCGTTTTCTTTTTTTCTTTTTTATATTTGGTTCAGATTTTTTCCCGTTTTTCTCCCAATTTAGTGCCCAATTATACCGCCTATTTATTTTGATTTGCCCTCTCCACACGATTTCGCTGCTCGTCTCTACGAGGCAAGGTCATTCTCCAAGGACAGCGAACTCCGCTTCCTTAGAGACGGAATTTGACCACCCACGTTTTGGAGTCACCCTTATGTGCTTCTCAGGGAACTCGTGCCGGCTCACCCTCCCCCTCCCCCTGGGGCGGGTAGACAAACGCCGCCCCTGATGGGGGCTCCCCACCAGGGCCCTGGTAGTTTTTCTGGTGTTTGTTTCGAAACATACAGTTTTTTCTCTTTCCCTTCCTGCCTCCGTAACTGCCCAGGACACTACAGCAGGTGTATGCATCATCACACCTTACCTGAAGAGCCAAAGCCTTTTCCTGAATACATTCCCATCCAAATGTAATGATTAAGTAACTTGTCATCAATCTCATGAAATTGCAAGGCACCACACAACTTTCCAACCTTTGAGGGAGTACTTGCTGTATGACACAATTTATATTATATAAGGAATCTAAAAACCAAGTTAGCCCCCCTGTCCTCCTGACTCCTCCCCATTACCCTCAGCTGTGATTGTGGAATGACCACATGTAGCCCAGGTCGAGCAAATACTCATTTCCCAGGCCTGAGTTCTGAACACAAGCCAGATCCCAGCCCTGTCCTGGGCTGCTCGTGAATCCCCTTTGCACCCGTCTTGTGTTTTTTCCGATGCATCCCACATCTTGGCAGCCAGCAGCCCCTGCCTTCACACAAGTGACTGACAGCATCAGGCCAGTTGATGCGCTTAAAATAGTGTGGGAACAGATTGTCTGTGTTCCTGTGTTGCTGTGGGGAATGCAGTGAGGGATGCGCAGCGGTCTTGCATAGCCTCCCCAGAGCCCAGCCCACACAGGAAGGAGGCAGGCAGGCTGTGTTCACGGGAAATGATGTCATGACTGGGAAAAGCACCAACAGTCTTCATAAAATTATTAAATTGGCTATTTGCACCTTATAAACTTAATAGCCTCACTCATATCAATCCAAATCGCATTATTACAATATTCCAATTGTGTAATATTGTAATAATGTGTTGTATTGTATTTTATTACAATTACAATGCAACACTGATGACAAAGGCAGCGTTTAGTCTCCAAAAAGTTACAATTATGTTAAGTAACAAGGCCTATCGATGATTCCCACAAGGTAATGCAAGATTAACTTCAGGTAACATTTGACCTGGTCTCATCTTTTGTAGGTGAAGGTGTGGTTCCAGAACCGACGGATGAAATGGAAGAGAGTGAAAGGAGGACAGCCAGCCTCCCCCCACGACTTGGAGGCAGACGAGGTGGATTCTGCTGCATCACCAAGCTCAGAGTGAAATTCTACAAGATCACTAACAACTGCTGAACACCCAAGGTGTCACGTTATATTTTTTTGGATGCTTGGCTACCAGGGCAAAACCCTGGACACAAAGACCTCTGCATCTGACTTTTATTCACATCTAGACTCCGGGCCAAAACACCAGTTTGTTTTGTCCTCCAAATATTGCTTGGGTCGCCATTCTACATAAGGACTCTGGTGTGGATGCTTTGCTAAAAGTCCACATTCCGACAACGAAATTGATTAAAAGAGAATATAACAAATAAAACGGGAGAACTTCAGTGTCATCTCCTCACCGTAGACACAGATAATCAGTTTTTTTGACCACTCGGTCTTCCCACACGTATATGGAAGCTTTTTCTCTGGTGATGATATTTTTGACAGAACTTTGTCAGAGACTATTTGCTCTTTGACCAAACTCCTGTATCTCTGTCTGTCTGGACTTCCTGTTGGAAAGCTGCACCACAGTTTAGGTGTGAGGTCATGGCTTCTGCTCCTCAATCCCGTGGCGAAAACCCCAGAACAATTTCACAAACATTCCAAAAACTGCCAAACCATGAGTGCCTCAATCTTTGATCATGTCTGGTGTCATCAGGTTGTCTATAGATTTTGTTTTTGATCATGTTTTCTTTTTTTTGTATTTCTGTTTTTACATTTGAAATGATAATGTTAAATAAAATACAGATGTAGCATTTAAAATCTGCAATAAAAAGCTTGAATAAATCTTTAAAAAAATGGGGAAAAATACCTTTCTTCCAGCTAGCCCTTGCGAGTTATGAAGTGAAATAGCACAAAGCTACAATTTCTTGGCCAGTGCTGAGACACTGCTTATGCAATGTTATTTATATCGCTTTTGGTCTGACAACTTTGGCAACTGAATCCAAAGAGAACTGCAAAAAATCAACACTATTTCAATCTTTAAGCACAAACTCCAATGTATATATCATCTGGGTTTTTGTTTTCCCCATTCTTCCATATTGTAGCACACATCCTATAGTGTATGTGATTGGTCGGTACCATCTTGAGTTTAACAGCTGGGTATGTTTTGAATTATCCCCCAGCAATGTCTACCAGACATATGAGGGGGAACATAATTATTGTCACACAAATCTGAAAAATCCATCGACTCTCTCAATCCACAGACTCTGCTGATGCAACACGATTCATACTCCCCCGCTGTCCCTGATGGGACAGCATCTTCGGGGAAGTAATTACACAGTTTTCTGGCTCTCTACTTTAAGAATTCTTTTCTGGGGATCTATTTTGTGGAACAGCTACTCCTACAGACCAGTAAATTAATCGTGACAACATCAGATGATCACGACGTGCGCAGCTCTTGGTACACAGGAATTAGAGCTGCCTACAAATTAAACTATTGTGGCTCTGCTTTTGTAAGCCTCCTCATCCATACCGAACATGCAGCAATGAGGTACTTCATTGCACTTTGCCCTCGGGGCTGAAAAGGTGGACATACTCTCTCTAGTGAGGCCAGGCATTTCAGGGGGAAGCATCTGGACACGGCTGTATCGGCCCTGATCGGAATGGAAGTCCGAACTGAGACGCCCGCGTGGGGGACTCATCGGACCAGGAGTCTAGGGGATGACCATTTCAGTGCACTGGAAAGAGGAAATAATAGGTGGGTATGGGTGAAAACATGACTTCTCAAATACAGGATGTTGTTGTAGCAGGTAGCCAGTCATCCAATTTCCTGCTTCCCAAAGAAAACATTCGTAAAGCATTGGAAGTCCAGGGGACACACAATGACGGGCCTATGTGCTGCTTGGTCTGCCACACAAAGATGTTGAAGGTTAAGGGCCAACAGAGGAATGGTTCCATACACACTCAGTGCTGCGTTTAACCCTTCCTGTGCCACTAACGCATCCACACTGTAGAAAAACAGCTGTGTGTTTGCGCTTTCACCACTTCCCTCAAATTGGACCAGGGTGACTACTGCTGTATTAGTGAGAACATTAATAGCAGTTATTTGTAATGGAATTATTGATATCGGTACTGGCTGTGGTAATAATTTAGTACAGCTAGTGGCAGCAGTTATGTCAAAGGAAAATAAAACCTGCATCCAAAGTGGTGATGTGAAAACCAATGAAACAATGAACACCTGTTGTAACAAAATATTTTTATATATTGATTTTTTTGTTAGATTTTAGAAGCAACATTTCACTACCATCGCTCCTAAAGCAGAATTATTGTGCATGCTGTCATGTGGTAGCAGTAGTAATGTATTTAGATCATTATTGACTAAGACCTGGTGCATTGAGAGAAACACCCTCACTTTGTTCTCCTAGACTTCGAAAGATGAACAAGAACAAGATGGAGCACCTCAAACGTATGTGAAGGGAATTTACATTTTTACTCCCTGCCTCTGCTGCCTTTCGATGTTTATTCGATGTTTATTTGTCTAGAGCAAAAGACATGCATATCAATTTTCAGCCATAACAATTTCAGGTTTAATGCTTTATAATTTAAATACTGAATGGAGTAAATCCATCATTTACAATAAACTATTTAGAATTGAGATATGTGTGGAGGTAAGTCGAAAATGACACGTCTGACCTGTGTGTTTGTATTCAGACTTTTAACATATTTGTGGAATTAAGCATTCCTGGCTAGTTGCACGTCTAGGCAGGAGTTTTCCCAAAATAGAGGCGTGTCTGGAGATGTTCGTTATTCTGACTTAGTCTTAAATTGTATGTATAATGTATGTATATAAAGTGATGTAGTGGGGATTTCCAAGGTTTAAAATAGTATCCCGCCCTTCTGGGGTAGCTACCTCAGGAGTGGAGTGAATATGTTGTGACTCTTCTTATATGGAGGCACCTGATATGTTAAGGTGTGTTGTTGTCCTGGGTTATCTACCAATGGACAATGCATTGGTTCTATTCTGTAGAGGCACCAGTTCAGGAAATGAATCACAACAGTAAAATAATTAATTAAAATAAGGAACCATCGATTTATCTGAAAATTTGGAGATCATAGAATTAGTAAAGCGCAATTTATTAGAATAATGAGACAACACAATTCATAATGCAAATAACATGTATGAAACAAACATAATATTTACTAAATACAATGTAAGTGGAATACAGTATATGGATTAAGAGTGTGAGATTAATACCAAATATGAATTACAGTTATTAAAAGAGGAGAATTCGATAAGAGTGTGTTATATACTCAGTCTCTGTTCAGGTGTTGAAGTCTGGAGTCGCTGGGCCTCTTTACAGGCACGGCACATGTGGTCTTGCTGCTCTCCTTGCCTGGAGTCAGGGCTGTGGTGGTCTGGCTCCTCTCCTTGCCTGGAGTCAGGGCTGTGGTGGTCTGGCTCCTCCTGGGTCCTGGTGTGTTCCAAAACAGTTCCTTGGGGACGTGGTTCAACCCGGTTCTCTCCTGAGGCTTAGAGTTGCTCCCTTGGATCATCTGGTCCAGCCTAGGATTCTAACAGGGGTTGAAGTCTGTACAGATACTGGGCAAAGTCTAACTTGGAATTTCCATCTCAAGTTTAGTAGACTTGAATGTAGTTACTTGTAACTGTACTGTAATTCTACTGTCGGTTCTGTTTATTGTTCATTGGAAGTTTTATCTCACCATGTGGCGAGGACCTGGATCCACTTCATATTATGCCTCTCCAAATATCAGTTCAACCAACATCCCGATATAAACAAAGTTGGCTTCCCCAGGCCCTAGTGCTGATGATATCACCACGATTCTCAACATGAGAGGAGCATATCAATGGCAACCTTGAAAATATATCTTGTGGTAGTAAGCAACCCAAAACAAAAATATAAAAAGGGGGTATGAACTTGGCTTTTGCTGGACCTTCCCCCAAATCGTAAATTATGGGCTAAGAAGGGAGTGAGCCAACCCCCCCCCCCCCTCCAAACACTTGTGTGATCTGTTGGTGGCATGAGGCAGATTTTGGTGGAATTCTACAAGTTTCATTTCCTGTTTTCTCTTGGAAGAGCTGCTTCAGCTCACACCTCGGCTGTGTGTGTTTGCATTTTTGGAGAGAAACAAGCTTGGTTTGGTATAATTTTCTTCCATTTCATCTCTTTTGTGATTGTTACATGTCAATTTTATGTCTAGGATTTAGTATTTGTTAAGGTAGTTGAACCTACGTCTGTAGATTGGACGTTGAATATTTTGCCTAACTGTTGTAACTGAATAAACTAGCTGTTCATTTTAATTGAATTGTGAGTTGTATATTTTGATGAAGGTTGATCCTCCAGAGTCCTCCGCCTATCAAAGAATTTGGTGATTTAATCGATAATTGCTATCCTGTGTAGTAATTATTATATTAAATAAAATAAATATATTTTACATGTATGATAATTGAGGGGTTTTAACACGTAATACCACTTGTGTTCAGTATTCAGAATGCTGAACTTTAAACAAGGGCATTTGACTGTTAAGGCTACTGGATTCAGGGAATATACCATTTTTATTCTAATTTCACTGTTCCGACACCTCCTTAATTGAAATCATAGGAACACGCTGGTGCAGACAATGGTGTAATACATTTACCCTTAAAAATACAGCACAAACCAAAATGGATTGTAAAAATGTATATATATACAGTATATATATTAGCAGTGTAACAGTACACAAGCAAGTTCGACATACTGTCAGCGAAATAGCCGATCTCAGTTGAACTATACTGGCACACTGCTTTCGTCCGATCCATTGCTACCATAGTTCACTGGGAAACCGGATGTTCCCAAACAGGAGATTTGAATGATATGGGAGGGTCTTCAAGCTTTGGCTTCTCATTTGGGTTGTGTTATATCTTGGGGGGGGGGCTCGAATTAAGTTCCTCACACAAAAAAGTTCCGCGCACGTGCATTAATGGTTAAAGCAAGATTGCATACGTTCGGTTCACAGCGCATACCGAACCGAAAGTCCTGTACCAAATTGTTTGGTACAAATACGTATACCGTTACAACACTAATATACAGTATATCCTATATGTGTCAATGCCCATTCATAGTTTCCAACAATAATTTACATGGAATAACACCCACCTTAAATGGATAAATTGAGACTGAATGGAAAAAATTATTGAAACAAAACTCTCTGAAACATTACAGTTGGCCATCAGAGGGCCAATAATTGGTGCTCCAACCAATTTTTAGAGTTAAGTATGTGCATAGCAGAAGTCTGCATACAAAAAACTTTTTCCACGCAACTGTTATATTAACTGTTCTACTGAACAGGGCCCTGAATGCACAAATATGCATAAAAGTGTGAAATGATAAATACTTAATCTAAGTGAATTTACTCTTTGTTGCATAAGCTCCATTTACCAAAGCAAAAGCACACAGAACGTTAATGGACACATGCTGGCTCCTGAAACAAAACTAGGACAGTTCTGCCAGTATCAAACCAGCGTTGATTATTAAAGCAGACTCAGCTATGGAACATTCTTTAAATAACTCATGATTTAATACTTTTTGAATATGACCTCTGCTGTGTGCAGTGAAATGCACTGACAAAAAAACATTTGTTAGCATTTGGAGGAACTGCCAGTGACTTCACTCTGCAATGTAACAGGAGAGTCTTCTAATGGTCTTTCAATGCAAGGAGGACATATCGCTTCTGAAAGCAAGGACACCTGAGAAATCTGCTGAATTGGCTTCAGTGTATTCCCGAAGAGAAGAGATGGGATCGCTGCTCAATCTGTTTCTGCACAAACTCATATCATGGGTTTGCATTAATGCATACTGCTGTAGCCACAGGTTTGTCCTGTTAGAAATTACAATTGGAAATCCTTCATCCTTTTTCTATTCTCTTTTTCCAATCTTAAACTGAAACTAAATCATAATGTTTAACATCCATTAATCGCTCATGTCACCCCTGCTTCTATTGGTACTTTGATGAGAAAATGTTTGGGTATTTGAGTATATCATTATTCAAAATGGGTATAGTAGTTTTCAGTACTTCACAGATTTGAGAGCTTCATTCAGCCCAACCCTAAAAGCTGTATCCATACTGACAAGGTTGTGTGAAACATCAAGGGGCACATGAACTCCCGGATGACATAGCTGAGACGTGTCAGTGAGTCATTGCGTATTAACTGATCTGTAACTCTGTTCCAGTTCAATGGCTGCCCTCTCCATGTATTGTTAAAGCATAAAAGTAACAGCATTGAAGTTTGACAAATACCAACAAGAACTACAGAAAATAACAATCCAGAAATGTTGAAGGCTGTTAACTATAGGTAAGGTCTACCCATGGCTATGAACAAAGTAAAGGATCTGGACATTGAGACCCAGATACCTCAGTTTTCCAGATTATACTTCTAACCTCAGCCTCCAGTGCTATACTGTCAGCTGACTCTGATGGGGATTTTTTAGGATCTGAACCATACATTACCAGGGGAAGGGGATCCTGGTCTCCAAGACGTAAAGTACAGAGAGAAGAGGCAGAAGGGGGCATTTGAAGCTCAAGACATCTGAGCAAACAAGGCTCCCCCTAGTTGGGGAGGAAAAACAGCTGTAGGCGTAACTGTCATGATGCATTCAGCAAACCTTTTTTTCATGTTTTCTGTCCCTCTTGTTTATGAATATAATATTAATTGATGCATTATGTGATGCTTTGTTCAGCTGCTTCTAGACACACCTCGTTCTCTGTCTGCAATCTGACATTTTATCACTACTTCTTTCAGCAATGTGGGAAGTTAAAACCCTTTAGAACCCAGTAGAATTCTGCTAAATAATCCCCAAATAATTCATGGAGAGTAGATGCTTTGAATTGATGAACTGTTGGGTAAGGTCTACCCTTTGAAAATATAAAAACATAGGATTTCCTAGGTCAGGTTCATGATTTTGAATCAACAAACAAACTTTACCTCTTGTGACCTCAAGATATGAATAATGTTGATGAGAAGTATAGATATAACTTTCAATTTAGTCTCTTTTGACTTCTTTCAGTAAACCCTCTCAAGGAATAAAATGGGAAGGGTTGGATGTTTTGGACACTGCTGTAGAATTATGGATTTATTATTTATGTTCAAATCCTTTGAATGAACCTGGGTCTTCAGCCAGTCACTGGGGGTAGAGCCTGAATTTACTCCACTCTCCTTTTTAGACCTTACCCCAGCTAATTCACAATATTACTAAAGCACTCATGTGACCTTGTAGCATGACTGGGAGAATGTAATGCATTGACTACACTTGAGTGCTCAACGTGAAGACTTTCTCATCCTTGCCGATGTAACAGGCAGACTTTAGGACACAGAGGCAACGCTGGCGGGTAGGGTATGTCTCCCAGCATGCATATAATGGCATCCATTATCCAACCTCCCCTTTTCCTTTGTGTGTCTTGCGTTTGTAAGAAGGGAATGCCAATCTAGTCCCTGGAATCAAACCGCGGTAGGTTTGAATTGTATTTTGTGCTTTTAACTTTTCTTATATGTAGCATGCTGCTAGGTAAGGCCCTGTTTCGACATTTGCCTATTAACCATGTTTGTTTTCATTCTTTCTTATACAATATTTTCTGGATATATAAATGTTTCTTTATTTTGTTTGTGGATGTACGTTTAGTTGGGTGTCTCTGTACCATAGTCCAGGCTGGGGAAGTTGACACACAAGTGTAGCTTTGCATGCTGTGACAGGTCTTGCTATAAACAGTATGATCCACCTGTTATTAACCAGCGATGTTAACTCATTTAATTTCATTGCTGATATGAAATTGGTTGTGATATTTTCCCATTGTCCCCATCTCATTGATCTTGTCCCATTGTCCCCGTCCTTATTTTCATAAATGATCTTGATATAGACGTTAGTAGCAAAATAGTTACATTTGCAGATGACACTAAATTTGGGGGTTTGGCAAACAGTTTGGAACCAACTAAAGCAATCCAAGATGATTTAAACAAAATCCAAGAATGGGCAGATACGTGGAAGATGGCATTCAATATTGCAAAATGTAAAGTTATGCATGTGGGAAATAAAAACATAAGACAGGAGTATTTTATTGGAGGAGAAAAGTTAGTAGGTCTTCAATTTGAAAAAGACCTAGGAATTGTAGTTTATCAAAATCTATCAGTGTGCTACAGCAGTGAAAAAGGCCAACAGGATGCTGGAATACATAGCAAAATGTATTGAGTATAAATCAAAGGAGGTTATATTAATGTCATATAATGCCTTTGTCAGACCTCACTTAGAGTACTGTGTGCAGTTCTGGGCACCGCACTACAAGAAAGATATAGAAGCTCTTGAAAAAGTTCAAAGAAGGGCAACTAAATTGATACCTGGTATGAAAGGTAAAAGTTATGAGGATAGACTTAAGGCCCTCAATCTATTTAAACTTAACAAACGGAGACTTAGGGGGGATTTGATTGAGGATTTTAAATTCCTAAAATGGATTAACAAAGTGAATTACCAAAGATTTTTTAAGATAAGTGGGGTCAGCAGAACAAGAGGCCACAGGTGGAAATTGGTTAAAGGCAAATTCCGCATGGATATTACACAGGACCACTGGACCACGCAGGAGACCGTCATTATTTATTCCTATGTTCTCATTGCAGGAGCCTTCTCTGGTGCGGCTCAGTCACTGTTTTTCCCATGCATATTTATAATCCATTCGAGTAACCGTTACATTTCTGCTTTACCACCGTTTACCTTGCTGCTGGGTGTCAAGAGTAGTGGTTTAAACTAGGTAATAAATTGGGAGGGGACACCCTGATTGTAAATACCCATTACGTTTATGTTATTTGATTTTACTTTTATACTACTATTTTGATACACCTTCAGTCATTATCTAAATCACCTGCTCATTAATCAATTATCTAATCAGCCAACTCAATGCATAAAAGCATGCAGACATGTTCAAGAGGTTCAGTTGTTGCTCAGACCAAAAATGGGGAAGAAATGTGATCTAAGTGACTTTGACACCGGGTTCCACTCCTGTCAGCTAAGAACAGGAAAGTGAGGCTACAGTGGGCACAGGTTCACCAAAACTGGACAGTTGAACATTGGAAAAACGATGCCTGGTCTGACGAATCTCGATTTCTGCTGCGACATGTAGATGGTAGGGGCAGAATTTGGCGTAAACAACATGAATCCATGCATCCATCCTGCCCTGTGTCAACGGTTCAGGCTGCTGGTGGTGGTGTAATGGTATGGGGAATGTTTGCTTGGCTCACTTAATACCAATTGAGCATCATTTAAATGCCACTGCCTACCTGAGTCTTGTTGCTGGCCATGTGCATCCCTTTATGGCCACAGTCTACCCATCTTCTAATGGCTACTTCCAGCAGGATAATGCGCAATGTCACAATGTCACACGTCATCTCAAGCTGGTTCCACGAACATGATAATGAGTTCAGTGTACTCCAATGGCCTCCACAGTTACCAGATCTCAGTCCAATAGAGCACCTTTGGGATGTGGTGGAACGGGAGATTTGCAACATGAATGTGCAGCTGACAAATCTGCAGCAACTACGTGATGCTATCATGTTTCCAGCACCTTGTTGAATCCATGCCACAAAGAATTTAGGCTGTTCTGGGGGCAAAGGGGGGTCCTACCCAGTACTAGAAAGGTGTGCCTAATAAAGTGGCCACTGAGTGTATATCATGTTTGTGTCTGGCATGTGAGCCATTTTAACTGTGTTTGCCTCGAAAAGAGACAAGAGAATTCAAAATAAAAGTATTTTATACTTTACTATACATCAGCTTTCATTTGTTTCATTCACTTGAAAACTTCCTGTGCGGGGTGTGTTCCTTGAAATATCTAACAGGGTTCTCCCACCCCTGATGGTGGGAGTGGAGTAGTCAACTGTGGGGCTTGCAAGCGCCTCCTGGGGGCCACACCTATTTTAGGCCCCACCATCCCATCTGTGACACATCCTCTCTTTTACTGCTCATTATTACTATTTTAGGCCACCTGCGAATGTGTTCGTCCTCCTTGCCTCCGCTGTCTGATTTTCACCGGGAAGCCCCCCCTCCTGCACAAGGACAAAACTGTTAGACAAGAGAGAAGAAAAAATGTCTTCCACACATCCTCCCAAGACGGAAATCAGGTGGAAAAGGGGAGATGAGAACCAGTGTGTGCGTGCACGTGAGTGTGTGTGTGCAGGTGTGCATAGCCATTTATAGTTGCCCCCACCCCCTGTCCACCAGCCACCACTATGATTAGTGGGCCCTCTGTGTGAGATAAATCTTCCATCTCCACCTTGCAAAACTCGGTCTGGACAGTCAGGGTGGTTGTGCAGCACAACACTCAATTACCCAGCTTTCCTGCAAGGTTTCCTTTGACGCCTTATTTAGCCAAATGGATGCCAGGATCAGTCAAGCCTCCATAGGAAATATCTCTCCTCCTGGCTAGAAGCTCTGGGCCATACTTCTCAGCACATGTTTGGAGAGAGGAAGTCAGTTGGAGCTTTTATGAAACCACTCTCAACTTGTCCCAATAGGGCCACACTGGGACAGCTGAGCAGGGGGGTTGTTTGTTCTTTACCCCTCCATGTGGGGCAGGCAAGGCCCCTGAATAAGATCAAATCATATTCTGCTGACAACAGTCGTGGACAGCAGTGTGGAGTAGTGGCTGAGGCATCCTAACCTACAATTGGACAATGCTATGGCACCATTGACAAACCATCCTAAAAAGAAATACAAAATATTTGTTAAACAAAGGGCCAAATATGCAATGTTGTGCAGTTTTGAAACATACAATTATTATATGAGAAGGATGATGTAATATTTACAAAATAAAACATGAAATCATGTTTTTTCTTGGTGAAGTTTATCAACTGAATTTTATTATTATTTCCTTCTTGTGACTTGTAACTGTGGCCCAGCAGTACTTACTGTACTTACTGTACATTCATGTCAGAGCGGTTGGGTACAAGTCAGATGGACCTTGTTAACAAATCTATACAGTGTGGGATTGGGCATCACTCTACAAACCACATCAATGGGAGAATGTGTCAGAAACCCTACAGGTAGCATACGCCTCCACAATAAATGACTGAGGCATAAATTATCACAAGCCAGAAATGTGAAGCCTGTGGCCTGTGAACAGCACTACACCACAAGTCTCCCTCAGCCACCTATTTCAATCAATGTTCAATACATTGAATTACTTCCAAGATTACTTCCATGGCAAGAGTGATTTTTTTGGTATGACAGGCTAGTATTGCCTCTCCCTTTCTAGTTTGTACATCTACTGTGGGAAAATAGCACCGTGCCTCCAGATGTTCCTAAAAGTGTCTGTGTGGGCCCAATGTTCCGGTGTAATGATTGGAAGGGAGGCGACTCCAGCAATGAAATGAAGATGGAGTGAGGAAGCAGCCCGTTCCAAGCTTGAGCCATGACTCAGCATTACAGACCAGATCCTCAGATGGATTCAAAATGCATTTTTGCACCACAGTCTTTGTATGTGAAACTCTAAGGGTAGCTGCCAGGTTGAATGTGAATTTGTGATTAAATAGTATCCCCCACACACCACGTAGAATAGGGTATGGGGTGAATGAGGCTTTTAAAGTCAGCAGATGGAGTATAGACAGACCCCGAAAGCTCCTCAGACTTGATTTTACTGGCAGAAACACCCACACAGAAACACAGAAACACCACACCACTGCTCAAGGCTTGAGCTCTAGGGGAGCTACCCATCAGCGTTGCTGTATGTTTCTGTAGAGACCTATGCCATTGTAAAAAACATTAGGACTGACAGAGAGAACTCTTCTGCCTCATACGGGACCTCTTTTGTGTCCTGTGTCATTGTCTCCAAACTCATCAAGGGACAACAGTGCAGTGCTACACCTCAGAGAAGTTATCACAGACACAGAGTTAATCAAAAGCTTTGGTAAAAGATAGACACAAAAGTTGGCAATTTTGGGCGTAGTTGACAAAGGGTGCAGTTTCGTATAAAGAGCATCTGATGATCTCAGTGTTCTAGCTGGTGTGTAAAATGTTGCACAACGTTACAAAAAATCTAATATGGCCTACATATTTAATTATTGATAATTTGCTCTTCAGGCCACTTTATTCTGCAAATGATGCTTTTTTGTAAAAAAAATTAATAACACAATATTATACGCTAATAATAATAATACTAATAATAAAGTACAGTTTACTACAACTTTTCACATTGGACAAATAACCTATTGTAGGCTATGTTTCTCAGAGCCAGATATTCTCAGAACATGAACACATATGCCCAGAATGGTGCTGTAAATATTTAGAATATAATATTCTAGCAAACTAATATGTAATATGTATGTGAAGATGTACGTGAAGTTTTCAGGAACTTCCAAGAAATATGTTCATTTTTAGCCACACCGTGAAAAAAATATTTTCTTAGGCTACTCCTATTTGGGTTAGCCTGTGAGAGGCTAGGCGCAACCTAATATATCAACAAAAGGTTCTGGGTATAAAAAGATAATGCAAAGGGTTCTGGATCCACAGGCCTGGTTGTCTATAATTGTAGCTAGTATGGGTGGAAGTATGGAAGGTGGGAGCATGGAGTACGGAAGACGGAATTCCTGAATTAAATGCAATACACACAATAGACAACAATGCATATTGATATGTTTATCACAAAGATGCACATTTATCATGTCTTAATTAAAAACAGTACAAGGACATGAACCATTCGGTGGTTCTGTGTGGCTCAGTAGGTAGAGCATGGCGCCGACAACGCTTAGGTTGTAGGGTTAAATTCCCATTGGGGCCACATATACTGAAAAATGTATGCATTCACTACTGTAAGTCGCTTTGGATAAAAGCGTCTGGTAAATGGCATATGTTATACATGGATTGGAATACTGTGTTGTGTTTTTCCTCTTGAGTGTATTGCTTTTTGTAATGATATGATTTTTGTTTTCATGGCACATTGACATTTTGGGAAGCAACGCATATGCGTATTGCCAAAAGGGGGTCAAAATTAAACATGACTAAATTGAATGCAAAGCACTGCTGTTAATTGTGCCAAAATGGAATTAAATCCACAGGCCAAAAACTGGTGTGTTTATTTTAGCACTGAAAAGTTAGCCAAACTGCACTCAGTCACACATTCTTCATTCGGATATATCTCATAGTGAGACAACTTAAACCTACAGTCCGATGTTTCAGAACACATGCAGCAACAGAAGTTCAAACCACAACAAATAGTGGGAGGGGAGCGAGAGAGGGAGAGAAAGTGGGAGGAGAGGGAAGAGGTATGAAGAAAGATACATAGATAGATAGGTCGAGCTGAGACAGAAACAAGCCATGGTAGCATATATTTGCGGCCAACGTTGAATAGCATTACTATGTTCAACGAACAGTAACATTTCAGACAAACTTGTAATTTATTTTTTAAATTGAGTAATAAATTACAAGTTTGTCGGAAATGTTACTGTACGAAATGTCATGCTACAGCTAACGTTGTGAGCTTGACCAGAGCTTAGCTACTAACTTGTTAGCTAACATTATCCTGATAAGTAGCTGTGAGACAAACCACAGTTCCATCATATCTTCAGATAGGCACCTTTAGCTAACTTCTTTAAACGTTATCTAGTAAGTGAAGATTCCTTACCTGGCTTGTATAAAATTGACCATGTCCACATTGTTTCATGTCCTTCACCAAATGCCACATTGCCAATATTAACTTGATTCCTTGCTTCATCATATTTTTTTTTTTCTTTTAAAGAAAGGACATCTTCTTTTTCTCTTCAGTTGCCATAGCGATGATTGTGTCTCTGAACAGGAAGCTGTGGCTCACCAGCTACGTCAAGCAGGAGATGCCATCTTTCGTTCAGCTTGATGAATGCAGCACCTCACACCACTCAACGTACAAAAACAGAGTGCCAGGTTATTATCATTGCATTACTTCTGATAAAACAGAAACATGTGCCATGTTTCTAAAACATGGTTTAAGCATTGCAGTTTGGCATTATATCTGATGATTGGTGCTGCCACAGGGTATCCATGCTAGCTGATTGTATTTGAAGTTTACAAAATATTTGTTGGTTGTATCCAGACTACCAACTACTACCACATTTTATTCGGGCCTAATGGGGCACTGATGTAAAAATATTAAGAAACTCCTGGTTTAGCTACAAGTAACCGCCCAAATTAATGGAAACACTTGAGTAAATGAGGGATCCTTTAAACGGGAAAAGTACCACGAGTGTCTGGTGGATACCAGTGGATAGGCCCGGCCCTCTCTTTTCCAACGAGCCCCCCCCCCAGTGTTCTTTTCAATAGCTACATACAATTGATGATGTTAAAATTGATTTCAGTTTCATGTTATATGAATATATATATATATATATGAATAACTGCAATAATTTGAAATGAGTAAAATTAGTTTAATCGCTTCAAGATTTTTACATTTTATTTACTATTGACACACTCAATTGTGAGCTAATGGTATGACAATGATGAGCTGTACATTTCCCACCCTCCAAAAAAACCTGGATCCACCCATGGAGTCCAAGGCCAGGTTGAGGTAAATGGGGTGCGTGGGGTAAAAGGTTTGCAGCCTATGCCAGAGTGGGGTGATACTGGAGGCTTTTCCAGTTACAGGTCGATACTCCAGGCACCGCATCACAGAAGCCAGCCATGGGAACACTTGGGGAAAGGGAAGTAGATTTCACGCAAGAGTGCATCCAGGAAGTAGAGGAATATGCAAGGTCTGCAGATTGTAAAACCACAGAGACGTGAGCCCAGTCCTGGTGGTTTGTGTGTGTTTTTGCTCTGCGTGTAATTTTTTCCAAACCAAATTGTCTCATTGCCCTTCACTGAGAAGGAATTTCACACAGTGTTGAGAAGTCGTCAGGTCACTAAGATCTGCAGGGTCGTATCCCAGCCAGGGAATAGCTGCTGTTCATTGGAGACAGACAGCATCTTTATTATGGAACATTTTCAGTAGTAATTCATAATGTTTTGCACATGCAAAGCAACCCGGAATGACACATGAATAATTGATGACATATTTTATATGTTAGATATATCCCATCATCACTTTTATCACAGTAGACAACTTTTATGGCACAGTGCCTGCAATCCATCAGCCTACCACGAGCGCAAAGATCACAGACTGGAACGTCTCTAAGTTAACCGTCGCCCCAAGTAAGTGAGTCCCATGCGCTAGCTAATAGGAGAGTGTGATGTACCGTATATGACAACAGGGGTTAGGGGTTAGGGGGAGGGGGGTGGGCTATATTTAACACTTGCAGTGCAGTATTCATGGTTGTTTCAGTAATGCTCAATGTCAAACAGTCAATAATATAAAAAAAAGAAAAAGAATTGATTTGACAAAAATGGTCCGGGGCTATAGCCCAATAGCCAGGCCCTAGCCAGGCCCCTGGTTCGTAGACCTCTCCCTCCCTCCCCGCCCCCCGGCCCCCGCCCAGGCTGTGGCGTGACAGGCCAGGATTCCTGGAGTCTTTCCTTTATTATTTTACATCCCGCACTGTCTTTCATCAGAAGCATCCTCCCGTTTAAGATTTCACTCGGAATCTCCCTTTGCAGCGCGTGGGAGGATGATTTCAAACACATGTACCCCCTTCCACATGAACAATGGAGGGCCTGTGAGCGTTTCCCCCGACGAGACAGAGGTAGTGATGTCACGCTTTAGACACCCACCTCTCAACTCCCAACTCCGGCTCTAATTAACACCTGTTTTCACGACCTCTTTGTGCCAGGCCAACCTCACAAAACAAGCTGTTTGGTCTAGGAGGGATTCCCTATGACCCATGGGATTAATGCTCTAAAGTCGGCGCAATTCCCCAACTTTGACCCATCCTCCCCCCGCGTGTTTTATGGTCACCCATTTCTGTCACCCTTCCAGACACTAGAGCTGGAACATAATGGAATATTGAATGGAGGGTTATAAAGGGTTCTGACTAGGGCTGTCGACTGATTTCAAAAATGTGTTATATATATACTGTATATATAGTTTTAAGTTGATAATTTTTTGTTGAATTAATTGGTCGAATAATCACATGTAAGTTTAAGAAACGTTTTTTAGTCTGTAGTCTGCAATTATTTTCTATGAGTTTATCCATTCCTAAACACCTTACAATTATATTCCAAAGGACAGCATGTGGCTGAAGTTAATTTAATCGCATGCAGTGCGTGCGACTTCTTAACTTGAGTGACAAAACAGCAGCTATGTTTAACCAAGTTACTTTTACTGCACCAAGAGGTTTAGATAAAAAAATATTTAATTCCCTCTTGGAAATCCACTCATTCATGAAAATATGTTCAAGGTTTAAATGTCTGAGGGCAGTAATTATAACATTTCAGAATGGCTGATTGTATTTCTTATGACATTCGGTTTTTCTACAACTTTGAAAAAAGGTTTTTTCATTTTTTAATTACATTTTTGTTTTTTAAACCTCTGCCATTGTCATTACTAATGTGCATCTCTCGATAACAGACACTATGACAAAGCATTGTATTCATAGTATTATGATTATGCCAAGTACGTCAGTGCCCTTCTGGGCAGTGTGCAGACTGGTGCCTTGTCCTCCTCTGACGGCAATAACATATCATACCCCGCTGGTGGTGCATTCTAAAACTTAAAGAATCTATCAGGCAGTATTATAATCGCATTAACATCTTTCACTGTTATGTCTGTGACGTTCCTATGGGGCTATAAATACACACAGAGGGTATGCATGAAAAAGGGTTACAGTGCAAGCCTTTGGCTGGAATAACCCAGCACGCACAGATCTGTAGAGGGAACTCATTAATATCAAGAGCGGCAATGACATCAGAGCTATTATTTTGGGTGCCGCTTATCATAATAAAAAGCCCACGCTCTCCACTCCGCCACAGTGAGAGAGGACCTTACGACAGCATTGGTTTTGCACACCTCTTAATTGGTTAAATAGTCCTTGCAGCAGAATTGCGCCAAAGACAACAAACGGAACGTCCTGAGGATTCTCCTGAGGGATAAGGGGAAACCGAGGCCCAACTGAACAAATCTAATTACGCTGCAGCCGAGTCCCATCAGCACGCTGCCCAGACGCTATTTCTCGTAACATCAATTAGGCAGCCTTTTAGTCCTTCCCCTCGCAGTTTGAAATGAGACACCCGGGCCTTTCTCACGGGCAGCGGTGAAAGGAAAACAACACAAAAAAAACAACAGGGGGGGGATGAAAGAAAATATCGAGAAATTTCATAACGAGCCCTGGTCCACTGGAGGAAATGGGCAGGCTTTAAGGCCGGAGCAGGTCACGGAACATACACTCACCGGGGTCCACAGAGCAGCGCACAACAGTCAAACAGGGCGAGGAAAGACATTAATCAGTGGGGCTGCACAAATGCCAAATGGCAACAATACATGTGGACCATTGTTAACCATGTTATTGTATATACAACAGGACTCCCCACCCTCTGCCTTATATATTAGTCATCCGTGGGCCTGTCTGTGGGGAGAATATTCTTCTGGGAAGTCTTGGCAGGAGTGGATGTCAAGCACTGTTTGTAATTTATGTTTAAAGTGCATCAGCGATGACAGACGGTAAAAACACAGGCCTATGTGTGGTGAAAGGTGACATTTGCATTTCTTTTTAAAAATGTTTTATTTAATGCTCTTTCCCCTTTTTTTCCTCCCGATTTGGAATGCCCAATCGTATTGCTAAACTACACTTGTTACGACCTCTGCTGTCAATTCAGGAGAGCGTAAACAAGCACACACTCTCCTCCGAAACACATGATGTCAGCTTTTCACGCTGCAGTTCACAAGTTAAGCTGCACGGATATGAGTCGGAGGAAAACACTTCTGTGCAGCTTTTTACTGGAAAACTGTGGCCTGTCCATACAACAGAACAGTGCCTTAACAGTGGCACTGTTCTTAACAGGATGAGCCACCCAGCAGCATTTTGACATTTTTGAATTTGAATTTCTGATGGAAAATAAAAACCTTCCTCAAACAGTCTTCACACCTGTGGATGATGTGACTTGTAGTTTGGTGCTTTGGTAGTCTAGATATTTATACTTTGGCAGGCTTGATACAGTGTGCACATTAGCCATGGCCACATCACAACACAATGGATATCTTTTACTTTGTGCGAACACTACATTCAAACCTTGAATTCCCTCAAAGACCTGTGTCTACATTACTGCCATTAGATTCATCTCTTAAACTGAGGCCTAGATTGATTTATTCAGTGAACTCAGGGGTTTCTTTACACGTGGCAGGCTGCAAAATCATTAAATGGCATGACCTATTAGTAAATTGGTTTGCGTTCACAACAGGACTGGGTGCTCTTTAACAGATCTAGATCTTAAAAGGACACCTAGCACACATCTGAAAAGCTACCCCATCTCATAACAACATTCCCCAAACCCTAAAGAAGATTCAAAGACTGAAGCACTGCTCATTTTCATTCCCCCCTGCCCAAGACTCCCAGTATCCCCCACCCCACCATTGCCCCAGTCCCCAGCCAACCAGTTTTCACTTCCTCAGTTTATATGAGCTGAAGACAGGAAATCTGTCTGATGGGGAGTCCCAGGCTCAGCCCAGCGTTCTGGCGGTAAACTAATCCCTGGCAGGCTATTGGCTTTCAGGCAGGGCTGCCCCTCACAGTGCCCCTCCGGGTGCAGACCCTAAACTCACTGGGCTCCCAAAACAGGTGTCAGGGCCTTTTTTCTTCCTGTTCTGTTTTTTTATTTTGCGGGGGGGGGGTTCAAGTAGTAGTTCCTTTAGTTCCTTTAGTACTAATTTCACAGTAATGCCTTGACTGTCCACTCTATTTCTCTCTCTCTCTCTGGTCTCTTTGTCCCTCTCCCTCCCTCTCTCTCCCTTTCTCTCTCACCCACTCTCCTTCTCTCTGCTCTCTCTTTCTCCTTCTCACTGCCCTCTCCTCTCTTTCTGCTCTCTCTCTCTCTCTCTCTCTCTCTCTCTCTCTCTATCTCTCTCTCACACACACAAGCAGCTCCAGATTGTTCTCATTTAGCTGTAAAGGTCTGCCTTTATCCCGCACGGAGACCGATTTCCCTTCTCCTTCCCGCTGCCTCTTTTTTTACAGGTTTCAGCAGCTGGCTTGCCCTGTAAACCCAGCCCCCTTGAGAGTTTAGATTGTTAAAAAGATGGGGTCAAAGGTGAGCAGCACAGGGCAAGTAGGCATTGTGGAAAAATAAGGTGAAAGCTGCTCTCTTCTTCCTTTTTTGGTGCCTTTCCTCTTCCCTGTTAGCGAGTGTGCACCTTTCCAGATTTCTAAGGAAGAGAGCATTTCAGGGGTTTTGTACATTCCAGGCCTCTTGTAACGGATACCACAGTAATCAACCTGTAAGGGCAGATTTGAGCTGACAGCATATGACAGTCCGGTTGTGTTCACCCACCCCAAAGGAGTCCAGAGGCTCTTTCACTAGGATCTAGGGTGATGTGCAAGAGTGTGCTGTACATGCGCAGGCTTAAGTGAGAGGTTTTAATTCACAACACACACACATGTCACACTTAATGAAAGTGGTTTATGAAAAACTTGATCCCATGCAATTTATGGTCATATGAAACTTTATCGATTATATCTATAACTTTTACTAAATGTTATACATGATTAATGATTTAACTTAAAAAATATATATTTATCCATCTATGAGGGGTGTAGCAAAAGCGTTACAATGTCAAAAACAAGGATTTTTAGTATTACTGAATTAGTATCACTTTATGGAATCAATATATGCATAAAAACCACTATATTAAATCAAAGCATATTTGTTTTTGTCAGTCTGGATGATGCTGTAGCTCCGAGACATGCTCCCTGTTTGAATTGTTTGGATTTGGATTGCTAATCCATCCATGTTTTATATCATTCTTACGTGCAGGGGGGCCAAAACGAGGGAGACTCCTTTGAGACATCAAAGGGAAGGAAGGCCCCCACGTTCACCCAACCTCCATCTTGACCCTTTGTGAAAACCAGTAGACAATCTGGGGGGAACCTGATCCATGAAGGAAAGGAAAAAAAATAAGTATGAAGTCAGATCCTTTTTAAGGAGCCAGGCCGCAGAGCCCTGGTGTCCAGGGGAGGGGAAGAGGAGGGAGGCTGGGTGAGGTGGCTCGCTTGTTTTCTGAACACTTGCCAGGAAAATTTAATGGTTGTGGAATTTGGACAGGAAAAAAGTGGGCTGGAAGTTTCAGAGGAAGCGAGGATTTGTGCTCCATGCAGCACCTTTGTTTGTGTTCTCCAGACCCCAGCGCCGCTGCCGAGGAGGAAGAACGTCAGCGTGCTTTTCCGGTGATTGCCAGTGTGCCTTGAGTGGCATCCACCAGACAGCACAGCCACATTCGGGCGTACCTGACCCCACACTCACACAGGTATGCATATGGGCAGACACAATAATAGTCACACAGACAGAGACAATGGGACACCTACAAACACCCACACACACACACACACACACACACACACACACACACACACACACACACATGGACAGGGATAGGAAGTTGACAGAACCGTCACACAACACTGTTCCAACTCAAACACTATATATGAATATATTCTGAGACAAATGCTGATGCTCATTAAATACCTTGCCAAGGAACACATTAGCATCTCTCTTTTGGAAATTCAAAACAAAAAACCTTGTGGCCACTGGTCTGCACATCTGCTCTAAATAACAACAGCTACACTAATCATAACTGTGAACAGGGCAACCGTGATGATTTCCAGTCCAATCTCAGCATGGTTCTTATTCAGGTCACGAGACGGGAAGGGGAGATATTGATGATGGGTGGGGGACGGACAGAGCCAAATTCTCCTTTCAGCCCCACTGCCAGGCCTCATCACGCACATCACTCATTACCACCAGGCGACAGCTCCTCTCTCTGTCACCAATAATCACCCAGACTCTACCCACTCCCCATTCCTCTCCCCACACCTCTGCAGCCGGACAGGGAGCCTGAGCAGGCCCCTCAGCACCTCCCCCACCCCTCCTTGCATCACCACTCACGTGCTTCCTCACCCACCAGGGCAGGTTCTATCTGGGCCATCACTAAGCACCCACTCCCTGCCCTGCCCCCCCCCCCCCCCCAAACTGATATGTGATACTGATATTCACCTTTCATCACTCTAAGATGCCCCCAAGGAATACCCTAAAAATGCCTGACCCTCCAACTCCAAGCTGACCAAAGACTTAACATTGCCAAATGGCCACGCAGACAGACATGGCACTTTGTAGAGTCGCATAGCCTGAGGACAGAAGCACACAGGAGGCGCGCCGGATTTGTTCCAGGCTGTAAACGAGGCAGCCCATCCACAGGGAGGGGAAGCTCAACTTTTGACACTCCACCACTGAATAAGAAACAAACTTTTGGCACCTGTGTCCCTAAAAAAACAAACTGCCCCCTGGGACTTTTTATTGAGCAAACACTCTGGACCTTCATTTTTGATGAACAAATGATGACAAAGCTCATAGATGCATAGATACACAAAATAATGCATAGCCTACATGCAATGTGTATATTATATTTGCGTGGAATGGTTTCAGTGGTTCTGTGCGGCTCAGTGGGTAGAGCATGGCGCTGGCAACACTTAGGTTGTGTTCCCACTGGGACCACATATACTGAAAAATGTATGCATTCACTACTGTTAGGCTTTGGATAAAAGCGTCTGCTAAATGGCACGTTATTTTGATTCTAGGAGACAAATATTGTTTCTAAACAAATTAATAAAAATAACATTCTGACCACATGACCTAATAGTGAAAATAAAGCTAATGTAATGGAAGAGCGGGTTTGAGGTCTTTCATGGGGTATCTAATTGAATCTGCCCTTTAAGAGATCAGCCACTGTGTGAAGTGCCTGGAATTTTTTTTTTTTTTTAAAGCATGACCTGAGATCATACAGAAGAATATTCCTTTAAAACGAAACTAACAAAATGGTGGCCAAACTGAGCAAAACTGTGTCAAAGCAAATCCACACGCAGACTGGAAAACATAAAACCATCCATTTGTCTCCCCTTTTCTTCCCATTAACATCATTAACATCACACCTAAGGTGACACAATCCACACTAAAGTAGGAGACCAAATGCAGTTGTGAGACATGACAGTGATGGCAGAGGGGCAGTGACACGTTGGAAGTGATGCAGATTTTTCTCTCCTGACCGCAGGAGTGTGCGACCGGCCCATCCTGCCCCCTGGGTTTTCACTGGGGGGGCGGCGGCGTGTTTGGGGCTACCTGTGGCTCTGCTCCCAGGCGGGGCGGGCAGGACTAACGGCAGCTGTTTACTCAGCTGCGGCGCTCCCCGGGTCCAGGGGAAAGAGGATGTGTTCAGGGCCTCATCAATCATAGGGGCTTCGGAAGAGATAAACAGGCCTGGCCCAGAAGGGGTGCCCCGTTGAAGGGGGGAGGGGGGGTTGACCTCACAGTGGTGCTTGTAGACCCCTGGGGTACGACAAACATTTCTGAATCCGCCGATATCAGCTCCATGTTTCTAGGCCGTATTGCTCACAGGGTGTTTATGTTCAGCGTGTGTGACATCTACGATTGAGCTCACGCGCTGTCATAGGTGACGCTGTCATTGGTTCTGTCTTTTTCTATCGTCTATCTGTTTTCTAACTCTACCTTTCCCCCTGTCTTTCTTACTCTGTGCCTTTCTATCACTCTCATTGGCTTGTTCTCTGCTTCTCTCTTTCTTCCTCTTTCTCAATCCTGTTATCACTTGCTTGCTCACTCACCCACCCGCTCACTCACTTGTTCACCCACCAATTCAGCTTGCTCGTTCACTCGTTCACTCGCTCACCCACTCCCACGTTCACGCTCAGGGGTTCAGGGCAGCAGGTACATTTTGTTTTTTGTTTTTTTGCTTGCTTACATATGCTTCAATTTCGTGGTGAAGCAAAAAGAGAGAGAAAGAGAAGGTGTCTGACCCAAATGAACAGGTGGGGAGATACTGTATATCGGATAAATCACCTGCCGGGCATACAGCTGTTATTGTACCCCCCCTCCAAAACCTACAGAAATACTGGGCCTGCAGCATCTTCAAGCGCCCCATTATTGCCCACCGCCCCCCGCCGAATTTCACACAGGGCCCATATGTTTCAGCATGAGCAGGATGGCACTCTTCCCAGGCCATATTTCACTAGCAGAGCAAAAATAAAAGAATCTGAGAAAGAGGCAGAGAGATTATTACTATACTCAGCCAACAATAAACAGGCAATCTCCATTTCAACGTGAGTGTCCTAACACTCAATAAGGGAAAAGATTATTTCACGTCTCCCTGTAAATGGATTTTAAGATATTGTATTTCCCTGTTTGTGTGAGCTCACTGCACAATGTGCTGTGTGTGTGTATCTGTCTGTGTATATATACGCATTATTCTGAAATGCATCAATGACTGACATTTCTAGGAAACTCCTGAAATTACAAATCATTGCCAGCCTGGATTTCCCCCTTTTCATACAGTAAACGAATGGGAATTCTTCCAGCGAATGGCTGTCAAACCTCACGCACAGCTCCTTACACCGCTGCCCAGCTGCCCTGTCCGCCGGTCTGATCAATCGCTGCTCAATCATGATTCTGAAATCCCACGAATAGCTGGGTAAGGATCAGTGGCGTTAAGATGATCCCAGAGTGGCAGATCAGACAAGAATAGAGGCTTGTTCTGTGGATGAAGGTGCGTCTGTGCCCGGTGTTATTTTAGGAGCAGTGTCAGCCGCAGGTGTGGGACCATGGGGCCCTGTCAAGGCTTTGATGTCCGGATCAACAGATCCGCTTCTGTGGAGCAAAAAATGTGGTGACAGCAGGCAGTCAAGAGCAGACAATACTCCAGACTTTCACGAACTATTCCTCTTCTTCCCACGAGTAAAAAATAGCACAGTTATTCTGTCATTGCTGCTTGTCACTCTTGGCCGCAGAGGAAGCAGTAAAAGGCCAGGGAGCATGCAGCAGCGTGGCCATCAGGCTCCTGACTACCGATCGCTCCTAATCACCTCTAACATTGACAGATAGGCCTCAATCTGCAATCGAATCCCATTCATTTTTAGGTTCATTCTTTTTTCAGAGCACATTAAGATAAGCCATATTTGTTATGTCTAAGACTGAACAAATACAAAATGTGAAAATTTGTAATAAATAGTCAATATTTTATTTGATCAGTGGTATAATTTGATACATACTGTATATACAGTGGGGAAAATAAGTATTTCACCCCCTGATGATTTTGTGAGTTTGCCCCCTTACAAAGAAAGGAACGGTCTATAATTTTCATGGTAGGTTCATCTTAACAGTGAGAGACAGAATATTTTAAAAAAATCCCAGAAAATTACATTATATGAATTTTATACATTTATTTGTGTTTTATTGAGGAAAATAAGTATTTCACCCCCTAGCAAAACATGACTCAGTACTTGGTGGAGAAACCCTTGTTGGCAAGCACAGCGGTCAGACGTTTCTTGTAGTTGGTCACCAAGTTTGTGCAGATCCCAGGAGGGATTTTGGCCCACTCCTCTTTGCAGATCCTCTCCAAATCCTTAGAAATCCATTTTCAGTGTCCTGGCTGAGGGAAGGAGGTTCTCACCCAAGATTTCGGTACATGGCCCCATTCATCCTCCCCTGATCCGGTGAAGGTCCTGTGCCCTTAGCAGAGAAACAGCCCCAAAATAATGTTTCCACCGCCATGCTTGACGGTGGGGATGGGTTCTTGGGGTCCCAGCTTTTTCTTCCTCCAAACCGAGTCGAGTTGATGCCAAAGAGCTCGATTTTAGTCTCATCTGACCACAGCACTTTCTCCCAAGCCCCCTCTGAATCATCCAGGTGCTCAGCAAACACGGGCCCCTTCTTGAGCAGGGGGAGCGGGCACTACAGGATTTCAATCCACCGCCATGTTACCAATGGTCATCTTGGTGACTGTGGTCCCAGCTGCCTTGAGATCATCAACAAGCTCCAGCCGTGTAGTTCTGGGTTGTTCCCTCACCTTTCTCATGATCAGGTTCACTCCACGAGGTGAGATCACGTGGAGCCCCAGACCGAGGGAGATTGATGGTCAATTGGTGTTTCTTCCATTTTCTAAGTCTCAACAGTTGACTCCTTCTCACCAAGCTGCTTGCCAATGGTCTTGTAGCCCATTCCAGTCTTGTGCAGGTCTACAATTTTGTCCCTGATGTCCTTAGACAATTCTTTGGTCTTGCCCATTGTGGAGAGGTTGGAATCTGATTCATTGATTGATTCTGTGGACAGTTGTCTTTTATACAGGTAACGAGTACTTAATTAGGACTACTAATTAAGTAAGAGGACTAATCTGTGTGCCTCCTGGTCACATAACCGGTCTGTGGGAGCCAGAATTCTTGCTGTTTTGCTAGGGGTGAAATACTTATTTTCCTCAATAAAACACAAATAAATGTTTAAAATTCATATAATGTGATTTTCTGGGATTTAAAAAAATATTCTGTCTCTCACTGTTAAGTTGAACCTACCATGAAATTTATAGAGACCGTTCCGTTCCTTTCTTTGTAAGGGGGCAAACTCACAAAATCAGCAGGGGGTGAAATACTTATTTTCCCCACTGTATATATTATTATTATTTTTTTTTACAAATCCCGATATTCAATTGGGGCTTGTTTCGTATATGTGTAATGAGGCATGTACTAAACTAATGTACTGTCCTTGGTAGGGTCTCCTTATCATATATTTAACTGGATACCTTGTTAGCTGCTTAGATGCGGTCATTTGTAAAGAGGGATTTACCACTCCCCCATCAAAGATACTTCCACGCAGTCCTGAATCCTTTTCACATCCATGGGCAACTTTTATGGATATTAAATACAGACATCAGCAATCACTTCAATATTATTCATTCCTTATTATTCCTCGTTGTAAGTTCCCTCCTCTCCCGTGCATTCATATCAAAGTTCTGCAATTGTTCAGGGCATTGCCTCGAGTTATCACACATGAAAGTTGCACAGCTCATAATGTTTTTATTGACACACCCCCCACTGCACTGCCCCACCCATGTTGACGCAAACGCCTTCATTGCATTCATTCAGGAGACTCCTGGAACCTTCACTTTTTGGTAAACTTTCAGACTTCACTAACATCGCAAAAAAGGAGGTTCAATTTGCCAGGGTAATTTGACCAAATGCTAATACTTAATCCCCTCAGTATTCTCAATGATAACCAGCTCTTCCTGAATCAAAGACAAAGCTGAATTTCTCCCTGAATTGATGGGCAGGTTGTCCAGTTTCACGGCCGTCTGCTTTCGCAAAGAGATGTTACTGCTCCTGCGTTTCACGGTTGAAGGATTGGGTAAGTCTGGTTTGTTTTAGTAACCGACTTGCAGCAAGGCTAAACCACGCTCTGCCTCCAAGGTAGCAAGGGGCCAAGTGAGACACATGTGGCTGTTCCGTCACAAATTTTAGATACACCACTGCCACCTAGTGTTGACTGAGGATTCAACACCTCTATGGCCACTTCTGCCTTGGTGTGTCTCCTTGTATCAAAGGTGAAGGTGCTTCCATCACCTGCTGCACATAATTCAATCTCAACAAAAATGTTTCCATTGATAGCGGCGGTCTAACGCACCATGTTTTAGCTGGTCCGATATGGTGTGCGCTGCCTGTCAGGGACCCATCTCTACCAGACCAGCCCTGGTCGTCAGCCCCGATCGGGGGAGGCATTTGGCTGTCTGTCCGAGGGGGAGGGGGGAGGGCAAATCGAAATAAACAGAGGGTGTAATTGCCTACTAAATTCGGAGAAAAACGGGAAAAAGTCAGAAACAAATGTAAAAAGAAAAAAAAATGTTTCCATTGTAAAAAAATAAAAGAATGTCCTCAGATATACAAAGCATATACTCTATACATCTGTAAAACACAATCCTAAATTCCGTCTGCATACCAAATTATTCATATCAAAATTATGCCAAGTTACAACTAAACTTTCATCAATGTATTTTCCAGTATTGATTGAACAGTGCATTGTATTCCACTTGCACTGTTCAATCAATGCTTTAGTGGGGTGTTATGAGCAGAGTGTTATGAGCAGAGTGTTATGAGCAGGGTGTTATGAGCAGAGTGTTATGAGCAGGGTGTTATGAGCAGGGCGTTATGATTATTAGCGATGTGTTGTTTGCTGCCTGCCTGTGCTTGCTCACACAGGCTTGTCTGTGTCATGTCTGCCCTCCATCCCTTTCTGTTCTGTAGTGACACGGCACTGGGGAATACAAGCCTTGTGGTTAAAGTGGGTATTGCAGCTTTGTGCATTAGGTCTATCACACCAGCACAAGGGATTGCAAGTAGTGTGCTATCACACCGGCACAAGGGACTGCTTTAGTCCAGTCTCCCTGCTGTTTGTTTAGACCATTCAGCCTCTAACAGTATTTTCGACTCACCGAGTCACAGATGGCACGGTTCTTGGCTTTTCACCTGTAAAACAAATATGCACGTCAGGTGTCAGCATTCTACAATCCCCCCCCTTGTTCTCCAACCACAACATCGGGAGTCGGCAGCTGCCTGTTTATCCACCATCGCCCGCACACACACGTCAACTTTATTTTTGTTGGTAGATAAGGGCGTTTCAACTGTTTGTTCTCCCTTTCAGCTTGTCTGCTGCTTTTCGCCTTTCTGTGCCTCTGTGTGTGTCACGACATTACATTACTTACCCCTACCTGGACACACATCCCACAGCTACAAAATGACCCTAAGTTTGCTGTGTGAGCTTTATTTCCTCATAAAACAAAATGAAAGGGTGTGTTGGGTGTACCAATAATTTAAATATCAGTCTAGAAAAGGTCATCAATCTTTGCATGAAACTAAACAGACATCACTAAAACATTGTTGTTTTTGGAGCTTATTTTCAAATATTTACTGTCTTCTTACAGAAAACTGAAAACATCCTGTCCCTATCGAGACCCTGTTCTACTGTGTGGATGTGTCTGACGGTCTGGTGTAAGACCCAGACTACGTCGGTGCCAACTGGGGCTGGCAGCGCACAATTGGCAAATTAAGATTTTAAAAATTCCTAAAGAAGGTTACATACATTTTAATTTACATTTTAGGTATTTAGCAGACGCTCTTATCCAGAGTGATTCTCATCTTGTACAAAACGTGCATTCATGTCCAAGAGATCAGTGTAGTAACTCTGTAACAGACACCATTGTTGACAGTTGCACATCGTATCTGTAACACAGTGAAAGAAAAGTTGGGTTTTTTTAAAGTAATTTTTTAAGCATTTTTTTACATACATGGTAGGCTTCCAGGTCTTTCTCATGGACACAACAGCAGTGTTAGAAACTGAACCTAAAACCCACTGGTCACAAGGCCAGCGCTCAAAATGTCTCTGTTCAGCTGTGAGTTGCGAGGCTCCTTCCCAGCTGTGTGTTTATGGGCCGTTAGCCGTGGACACACACACACACCACACACTTTGGGAGTGTGATGGTGGAGGTCTTCACACACAGGCATACATATACTTTCTCTCTCAAACGTGCATACACATCTTCACTTTCTCAAGTTATTTATTTGTTTATTCATTTATCTGGCAGACACTCTCATCCACAGGGATGTACAGGGGGTAAACAAAATAATGGAAGCACCAAGCAATATATGAATATTTATTAACTAATAAGGAGTTGGGCCACCCTTTACCTTCAGAACAGTTTCAATCCTTCTTGCAATGCTGTTATACAAGTTTAAACTGTTTCTAGTGGGATATTGGACCATTCTTCAAGAAGGAAAGCCTCCAGTTCTTTGATTGATGAAGGTGGTGGAAATGTACTCACTCTATGTTCCAGAACTCCCCATAAAAGTTCAATGATGTTTAGATCTGGTGATTGGGGAGGCCATGGAAGCTGTTTGACTTCATCCCGGTGTTAATGAAACCACTCTTGAATCCATTTAGCAGTGTGTATGGGGGGCGTTGTCGTCTTGTAATATGGGAACATCTTGAGGAAACAATGTTTGCGCCACCTGGTCGCCTAAAATGTATTTGTATTCTTTGACCATAATTCTACCATGCAGATTAATAATTGGACCTAATGACTCGAGATGGCTGCCCATACCATAACAAAGCCATCACCATGTTTAACAGTTGGGAACAGGTAATGTGGGTTGAAAGCTTTCCTTTGGCTTTGTCCAAACACAAACCCGTCCAGATGTAAGAAAAAGAGGAAAGGATGACTCCTCAGACCATATTACTTTCTTCCACTGCTCAGAAGTCCAGATTTTGTGTTCATTACACCAGGTTATGCGTTGTCACGTATTGGCCATGGTTACACGCGGTTTCTGAACGGCAGCTCTACCATAAATATCAGCTTTGTGAAGCTCATGACGTACAGTTTTTGTTGCGACTGGGTCACAGAGGTGTAGTTTCAGTTCTGTAGTCATTTTTGAGCCCATTGTTTTGTAGTTTTATCGACTATCCAGCTAAGTGTCCATCTATCTCTGTCAGTGATAGCAGCTTTGATTTCTTAACACATTAAATAATTTTGCATTTCTGTGACTGACATGCAAAATGACAAAAAATTAATCTGATAAGTAAATGATAATTTATTCCAAAGGGGTCACGGACCAAAGATATATCCATCAACAATAAACCATATTTTTTGGAAAAAAAATCTGAGAAGTAGGAAATAAATTGCCATTGCCACGAGTCCCTCGTGAATACAATGTTTAGGACCCCAAAAATTCCTCTCCTTATTCTTCTTCTTAGATAGCGTTAACATGCATCCGTTTCTGGTGATGCATGTCTTGCTTCCTGCTCTCTTCTGTCTTCAAAAGGCCTCCTTTTCAACCCCACTAGTGTCTTCTGTCTACCATTTCCTCTTTTAGCAGGGGAGTCATTTTCTGGGTCAGTGAACTCCACCAACCAGCTGATTGCTGCTGATTATACAGGTGGGTCCCTCAAGTGCAAACTCCCTCAGTTCAGTACAACAGCAGACACAGAATATGCACAATGTTTTCACAACATAATGTAATGTACGGGGAATATTATAAGCATTGCAGCCGCGTTGTCAGAAGGCAGAGGACCGAGAGAGCAGACACGCACCCAGCTACGCCCCGCTGATTCCACACTGAGGTACGGAATGACAGGAAGTCACCCCAGCTGATCTCTCAATCTTCACAAAGTTCTGTAATGTTCCAGCTCGAGAGAGAGTGAGAGTGAGAGAGAGAGAAACTGCCTCACATTACCGTTCACATGCTTTGTTTTTGTTCTTCTTTAATTAAGAAGAAGAGGGAGGGAGGGAGGGTAGGAGGATCCATTGCCCCATGTAACAAGATTAAGATCATAAGAACATAAGAATACATAATGACGAGAACAGGCCGTTCGGCCCATCTAGGCTCGTCATGTCCTAATCTAAAGAGTATCTAGTACTTCATCTAGCCTGGACTTGAATAGCCCAAGGATTTCTGCCTCTACTACCCGACCTGGTAAGCTGTTCCAGGCATTGACAACTCTCTGTGTAAAGAAAAACTTCCTAATATCTGTGCGGAATTTGCCTTGAACTAATTTCCACCTGTGGCCTCTTGTTCTGCTGACCCCACTTATCTTAAAAAATCTTTGGTATTTTACTTTGGTAATCCCTTTTAGGAATTTAAAAACCTCAATCAAATCCCCGCTAAGTCTCCGTTTGCTAAGTTTAAATAGATTGAGTGCCTTAAGTCTATCATCATAACTTTTACCTTTCATACCCGGTATCAATTTAGTTGCCCTTCTTTGGACTTTTTCAAGAGCTTCTATATCTTTCTTGTAGTGCGGTGCCCAGAACTGCACAGAGTATTCTAAGTGAGGTCTGACAAAGGCATTATATAACATTAATATAACTTCCTTTGATTTATACTCAATACTTTTTGCTATGTATCCCAGCATCCTGTTGGCTTTTTCCACTGCTGTAGCACACTGCTTTGATGCAGATAGGCTTTGATCAACTACAATTGCTAAGTCTTTTTCAAATTGAACACCTACTAACTTTTAATAGCATAAAATACTCCTGTCTAATGTTTTTATTTCCTACATGCATAACTTTACATTTAGCAATATTGAATGTCATCTGCCATGTATCTGCCCATTTTTGGATTTTGTTTAAATCATTTTGGATTACTTTAGTCGATTCCAAACTGTTTGCCAAACCCCCAAGTTTAGTATCATCTGCAAATGTAACTATTTTGCTACTAATGTCCATATCCAGATCATTTATGTAAATAAGGAAGAGCAGAGGTCCCAGCACCGATCCCTGCGGGACACCACTATAGATACGGCCCCACCTACTGTTACTCTTTGTATTCGCCCTTGCAGCCAATTATGAACCCACTCTGAAACTACTCCTGCAATTCCTACTGAATTCATTTTAGCAATGAGCCTGTCATGTGGTACCTTGTCAAATACTTTCTGAAAGTCCAAATATATAATATCATAAGCCTGGTTCAGGTCAACACACTTTGTAGCCTCTTCAAAAAAGTCCAGGAGGTTTGTTAGGCATGACCTCCCTTTGAGAAAACCATGTTGTGTCACTGTTTTACCTTGCTCAGCTGCTGGAGGGCACTTGACCATGTGATGGCCTGTTTTCTTTGGTTTTGTGTGAGGAATCATTGTTATAGCCACCTTCCTTATATGGTCTTTCGTCAGTGTGTTTTCCGATCACGTCCAGCTGTGGATTATCAGTGTTCATTCCGCCTCCTATTTAAGTTCTGCGTTTTCCTCATACAAACGCTTCTGTGTAAACCATTATTACGCTCTAGCCGGTACTTCTAACTAAGGGTTAGTTTTCCACTCTGTGGTCTCTCAGTTAAAGAGAGAAGGTACTTCGTATTATTCCAAACAAAGGGTTATCTTACCACTCTGTGGTTCTCTCAGTTAAAGAGAGAAGGGTCTTATTTCGTTCTTATATCTCTACTCTTTGTTTGTCGGGGCTATTGTTCCCCAGAGCTAAAGTCTATAGCTATTTGTTTTCCATGCACCTCGTTGAGGAGCGTTCGCCCTACTAGGGTTGTTTCTGTTGGGTTTATTCCCGTGGAGTTTGTCCCGGGGTTTTCTTTTGTTTCCCCGCTCCCTAGTCTGTTTTCAGAATTAGTGGCTGGCCACTTGCGTCCAGCTTTTAGATTCCCGTGAAATCTGTGTGTGGCTCTTCCACCTTCGACCCACACTACATGTTGGCTCTCCCTTAAAATACTATTATTTTTCAAGAATGATTCCAACTTATCCCTAATAATACCTTCCAGCATTTTACATGTGATGCAAGTTAAACTGACAGGCCTATAGTTCCCTGGGTCAGTACGGTTCCCCTTCTTATATATTGGAATTATACTACCCTGCTTCCAGTCATCTGGTATTTCTCCAGTGATTATGGATTGAATGAAAATATCTGTCAATGGTTTATATATAATTTCCCCAAGTTCTTTGAGTACTCTGGGATATATGCCATCCGGGCCTGCTGCCTTATTTGTCTTAAGTTTTCGTAGTTTTTGTAGTACTTCTACATCCCTTATCTCAAAGTCCTCCAAAACATTCTGTACCTTGTCTATACATTTAGGCATGTTTATAACCTCTTCTCTAGTAAAGCTCTCAACAAAGTAACTGTTTAGTGTGTTAGCAATATCCTTATTATTATAAACCAAGGTTCCTTCCTTATTCTTAATGCACTTAACCTCATCCTTAACTTTCCTTTTTCTACTACAATATTGAAAAAACTTCTTAGGATTACTTTTTGCATCTTGGGAAATTTTCATTTCAAACTGCCTTTTAGCTGATCTTATTTCCTTTTTAGCCTTAGCCCGCATATTACAATAATCGAACTTGTTTCTCTCTGAGTTATCCTTTTTATATACTCTGTACAGTCGATTCTTTTGCCTCAAAATCTCCAGTAAAGCTTTAGTCATCCACTGTTTTTTCATCATTTGGGGATAAATTTACACTGTACATCTACAATAACCCTTTTAAATATAGTCAATTTTTCATTCACAGTTCTACAATCTAGACGTTTTACCAGTGGCGGGCCGTGTATTTCACACCTAGGCCTTCAGTAGTGCTCCGTCTGAATCAATCCACCCCTCAATAACTATTTTATGGCTATAAAAGCCATCTTATTGTTATGTTTTGAGTGTCTGTTCGGTTTGTTTTTGCACTTTGTTTATTTATCTTCAGTCATGTTTCATTCTCGTTCTGTCATGCACTTCGGGAAATTCTATGTTTCGGTTTTTCCGTCTTCGTTTCTAATCTCGTTTTACTTCCTTCTTACTTTCTAATTACACTTTGTATATTAGTTAGATGTATATAGTACTAACCAACTAATCTACTAACATTAGGGATTTAGATTAAGTTACTAACACTACTAATCACTAATTATCTCACGCTTCTAACTATCGCTGTCATTCTCTCTCGTCCTATCTCACGTTCCGCTTTATTCGCACGCAGATTTCTTTATGCATTCCTCCTCCTCCCTAAAAAACCGAAACATAGAATTTCCCGAAGTGCATGACAAGACAAGGAGAGGAACTCGAACAGGAACAATGACAGACGGGGAACAGAACGAGAATGAAACATGACTGAAGAAAGATAAATAAACAAAGTGCAAAAACAAACCGAACAGACACCCGTTGCCGTTGCATCACAGATAGATAACTCGTGTATCCAGAATAAATGCCTTTACTGAAGAAACAAACCTGGGGTGCTACAGCTGCGACACACATAAAAAGCATCAATAATAACCTCATAAAATTGCAATATTATTTAAGAAAATAGCAACATTTTACTCACCAAAAATCCTTATTATTTGTACACAAAATCCATCCTCCTTTCTTTCCTTAAAAATAGTTCAATTACTCTGTCGTACAGATTATCCGTGTGTTTCAGTTCCATCAAGAAGTCCTTTTCTATCGCCATCGAAGCTAATGCTGAAAGACGAGCCTGCCCTGTCGTATTTCTGCCATAAGTTTTAATTCGCTTTAGGGCTGAAAATGTCCGCTCAAATGTCTGAATCACAGACTGATGTTAATTATATTTTGTCCATGAATACTTATTAAATAATTCCAAATGGTCTGTCCGCTTCCTTTCATAGCTTTTCCCCTGCTTGCGCTGCTTCCAGACATGTATTTTCATATTAAAGCATTTAACCAATCACATTACATCATAGTCAGACACTGTCTGACTATCCAATCAAAGGGTGTAAATACGCTGACGCTCGAGAGTTAGAGGAGGCTGTCTTAACTTGCCAAAAAATATCAAAAAGAACTGCACTATGGTCAACCCCAAGTGGTTCTCCTACCTCTGTGCTGCAAATTCTATCAGGATTGTTACACAAAACCAGATCCAGTATTGATTTCCCTCTTGTAGGCTGAGTAACAGACTGTACCAAAAAGCATTCATTGACCATACCTAAAAACTCCTCTTCACATTTGCCCTGACCTGTCACTATCTCCCAATTAATAGAGGGGTAATTGTAGTCACCCACTATTATCGTCTCTCCTTCAGCACAGGTTTGTTTTTTGTTACCAAAGAGCGTACTATTTTTGTTACTGTCTGAAGCTGGAGGTCTATAGTATACTCCTATATTAAGGCCCTTCTCATGATCTCCCAGTAATCTAATCCAGATGTCCTCACAAGAAACGAATGAGTTTATACCTGGAATTTCCTGCACATTAAGATTGTCTTTCACATAAAGGGCCACTCCCCCTCCTCTTTTATTAGTTCTGTCCTTCCAAAACAATTTGTACCCCTCTACATTATATTCATCCCCATCCGCTGCGCCAAGCCATGTCTCAGTAATCCCAACAATGTCATAACCCCCATTCAACATGACAGCCTCCAGTTCCCAAAAAAATGTGTTATGCTTCTCGCACTTAAACACATGAACTTCAGAGCCTTACTCACACTTACGTTGTCCTTCCCCTCCACACATGAGTGTGCCGAACCACCTCTATTCACATTATGATCAAAAAATCTTTATTAATTATATCCTCAGATTTATTATACTCCGCCCTGGTATCTTCCATCTGGGCAGTCTGTACCTCCATATCCATAATACTACTACTACTAATTTCCCTCCCTGACCCCCCAGTCCCTAGTTTAAATATTCCTCCGCTACCCTAAGCATACGCTGGCCCAATGCATTCCCAGTTCATCAGTGACTTTCTTTCCTTATCTCAGCAATCAGGATGGGGGTGATCAGGACACAGGGAAGAATGGAGGGGGAGGTGATCAGGACAGAGGTAAGGATGGGGGGGGGGTGTGATCAGGACAGAGGGAAGGATGGGTAATGGACACAGAGGTGATGACATGGGGAGAGGGATGGGGGTTTTCTGGAGATGGTGGCTGATACAATTCTTCCAGGTGGTGGGAGTTACGGGTTAGGGATTGTGGGCCTGATGGTGGTGTGGTTGACTCGGTGTGGTTGCTGTGCCCCTACTGGGACATGGGAGTGGAGATTACAGACATCAACTTGCACAACAATGTCCAAATGTACCTATCGTTTCTAAAAAAAAAAAATACAAACAAAATACAAAATAACAACAACAAAAACTTACCATGATCTTTGACTGCATATCTAACATATACATGAAAGTACTATTAAAAACACCATGCATTTGATAGATAAAAGACCCTGTTTAATCTATATATAAAACAATCATTGTTTAGTTGCTGTCCATAGTTGGTAGAAGATTACTTCACATTGTGTCCATAGTGATCAAACAGATTACTCTTGTGCTGCATTTAAACTAATATTAATATTGAGCTTGCAAAGAACATCAAATAAATTCCATGTACTTAATGGAGGATCTGCATTAATATCACTGGCTCTGGATTGATGATTGTGAATTAGAAACACGTTATAGTCTGAGGTGACACTGGGCAGGAAGAGGGCAGAACGCCATGGCAGTACCTTAGATAAACTACATCATTATTTGTTAATATTGTAGCAGTGAACACCGCGGAATCAAGACTCTGGAGAGTTTGCTTTTCAATTATCGCGCTACCTTATTCTAACAAAGAATTGATATGCCATGAATACACAACAAACGCACAGGGGTCATTCTTCACACACACACATACTCTACCACGGTGGACAATACAAATAATCACATGCAATCACCGTTCAAACAAGGGAAAAAGGGACTTTCACACAGGCAGCATTTCCATAATTATACAATTATTTAACATGAACATAACTAGCTACGAACTATAATTATTAGCGGCCGCAAGGGCCTCTGGGTTAATGCTAACGTTAATGTGGTTAGCATCCATGGTGGCTAGGCTAGCTCAGGAAGTAGTCACTGCTAAAAACAAACAACATGTCGGCCAGCTAGCATTACTGGTGGCTAGGCTAGCTCAGGAAGTAGCCACTGCTAAAAACAAACAACATGGTGGCCAGCTTGCATTACTGGTGGCTAAGCTAGCTGCTCATTGTTACAATATGTATTTGCAAATGACATGCACTGAACATTCTTCAAATGATTCCTGAGGAGACTTGACCTTTTAGAACCTGATCCATGTAATATCTGTCATTCGAAAACCCACAATGGAGTAGGACTAGAAGTGTGTGAAGAGAAGTCATTTAACATTAACCTGAAAGTTCAATTTGGAAAGAAGAGCAGCTCAGCAATATGCTGCTGTCCATCAGTTCTCATTAAGGATTCAAATTTTTCCTGAAGATTTGACATTTTCCAAGGAATTTTCATACCTCTGCCAGGGAAATCCTGAGTTCCCTGAACGAACCAGAAATAAACCTTTATGGTGCTTCATATCTAAAATGTGCTAGAAATGACCAGGTACCTTGATATACCATGATATACAAAACTCACACGTCATTGGTCCTATGACCCACAAGTGGCATAGTCGGAGCTCTATGGTGATTCATCATTCATCATGATGAGGTCAGAAGAAGAAGAAGCCAGTAGGAGAGTATCTCTGCACGGCAGACGAGTGAATCAAAGCGGAACATTCAGAGAAGGCCCAATCAGCTCTGTAGACGACATGTCCCTCTTCAGGAGACAGATAGATGCGTGAACTGAATTAACAGCTCGGCCAAAAAAGGGAATTGATGAGGGGATTATTCGTGCCTCTTTGATTGTGCCTCTTGTAGCAGAAGGCCATAGTGAACCCCAGCCTTCCTTTTTGGATAGGGAATCAATAATAAATATGAAATGGGTAGTTCCGGTCCTGGATGCTGACTGGTCAACCACACTTGGCAGTGGAGATATTTTCGATAAAGCATGGCTAAACAGAATGTTTTATATTATTATTATTGTAATAAAAAGGTATCATAATTACTGCATTAATATGAATGTCTGCCAACTTTGCTTGCTACAAAGTATTTTTGTTTAATAAATGAATATTAACCCATATCCGCCTAATGCATTATTCTGTATAAACATGGTGTGTGCCTAGCCATTCACACTCAGCCAACCTTCAGTCTAACACTTCCCTGTTGGAAATGGAAAGAGAAAATTATGTATAATTGGAAATAGCATGAAATTATCTTTATTTTTATGTATAAACTGATGTGTTATGCCCAATCACAAAAAAGTTGTGATTGAAAAACTTCATATACAAATTATGAACATTTGAAAATATGTATTTGTACATAATTTATCATAATACATAATTTGTGGAGATATATGGTATGCTATATCAATTAAACATTTTAACGTTGCGTGCCTTTTGTTTGTTGTGTCTGTTGGGATCCTGTTGAGTTCCTACTGATTTCCTGTAGCTTATACCTATCAAGTTTGTTGAGACTCTCTGAAGTCGCGCAATTTCATCTTTGTATTATGAGCTTTTTGTAAACAATGCAAGCACTTAGAATAGCAATGTCAGGCATGTACCAAATTATTTTATAGTACAACTTTAGTGACTTTGTTTGTCTCTTGTAACAGGCAATTGTTTTGTCAGCGAAGTCTACACCCCCCATGTGTCTGTTATATAATGATATAATATTTGGACGTTGCACCTCAACACGCATTTCAATTTCATTGAATTTCTGCTATGGGATTTTCCGCAGGATGGCGACTGTAGCGTTTGCGCGGTCTGTGGAATATCCTATAGATTGGTGAATGAAGGGTTTGCACAGTCTACAGAAAATCCCGTAGCTCGGCGGATATGGGTTAAGGTGCTCCCAGGCGGTGCATCCAGCTCAAACACTAGTCCTTGATTGAGTAATGTGCCCCATGGCCTGGAACTGAATCTTGACCATGCCAATGCCAACTGTAGCCAGGAGACCAGTGGCTTGACACAATTGGCTAATGCATCATCCAGGGAGTGTGAACCGTGTCAGCCATTGCCTTGTTTGTCAAGTGCATTGGATACAACCAGCTCACTATGACAATTGACAATTGCCTTCTGACTTGTATATTTTATATATGGTTATGTCAAACCCACTATAATTTGTCTTTCCAGATTGACTGATTAGGAATTCTAATAGTGTCTAAATGTGTGGCTTACTGGCAGAGAAAGTTGCCTTAGTGAATCGGTGGGCGTCTGTGTGGCATTATATTCCTGTACGGTCAGCTTAGCCCATGCAGCTGCATGCCACTTTTCATGGGCATCTGTTATGGGCAGACAGGACCGCCCATAGCAGTGAGCATCATTGTGTGGTGCCTGAGTGATTTCCAGCACCACAAAGCCTAGAGCGAAACCATGACTCCAGTGGCGAGCAGCCTGGGGACAATCAACAAAGCGACTGTTTGTGGTGGTGAACGGAGGGCGCAGGTGCCACTGAGCACGCTTGGAGGAGGTTTTGTCCCTCACGTGCCCCCACTGACATTTCCGGCCTACTCTGACATGGCAAAGCATCCCAACAATGACACAATGCTCTCCGGGCCTGGACAAAGCGTCACCCGCAAATCTAGAGCACACACAGACCCCCTGTTTAACAAATCGGGCCTCCCGATTTTGTGGAGTCTGGGTCTGATGTGGGGGAGCTGCGGTCCCAGGCATTCCAGGGTGGTGGGGAGAAATAATTTACTATGTGAAGGTACAGGCTCGCGGGCAGCAACAATCTGAGGAAAGGGCTAGAAGCCAGTGTCTATAAATCTGACACACTGTTATTGTACAACTCTAAGAGTTACAGTTTTTCACGACAGCAAAATTGCAACTCCTTTTTTTCCTTTTTTGCACCCTGCTATGTTTAGATGGAATGTGTCCACCATGCAGACTCACTGTTTTCATAACTGGAAAGGGGCTATGAAATATGGCAATGAGCGCACATGGAAATACTTTATTGCATTTTTAAAGAGGAAATTTAGGCTCGTAGGTCATCGTAGTTGGTAGCTCCATTTTGAGATTCATTGCTGTAGTGTATATATAGGATGTCATGCCACATTTAGGCTGGACTTACAACAGACAAAAGCTAATATTATCATCGTTACCTACATTTAAAATATGAGTAATACGTTTATCCTTAGTTACCCTCTTTTTTTCATATTTATTTCAGAGAATTTTTTCCCTGTTTTTCTCCCAATTTGGTGACTAATTGTACCCTCTATTTCTTCAATTCACCCTCCCCCACAACTATTGGAGCAGCCACTACCCCGGGGCCTGCAATGAACCACTTCCTACAAGACGGAACTCACCTATTCGTTTATGCCCGCAGGGAAGCTTTCCATGCTCTCGGTGAGCTCATGCTGGCTTCCCTCCCCCTGGGGCAGACAGCCAATCACTGACCCCGAACAGGACTCCCAGCCAGAACCGAGTTGGGGATCGAACCCCAGCCGCAGCGGGCAACCTGCACTCTGGGTGAGTGCCTTTACCATTTGGACCATCCAGGGGCCCAGTTACCCTCTTTTAAATTGTCATGGACATATTATATTGACAGTGCAAGTTCTGAGTCATTCTAATTGGCTGCCTAATACAGATACTGAAGGAACCACAACCAGTAACATTAAATTACATTGTTTTACTTGAATTGCCTGCCATTGAAGTTTCAAAGTTTAAAAAAATGAATTGTCCAAATATACTACAGTATCTAGATATTAGAGATTTAGAAGCTAGGAAATGGTTTAGTCCTATATCCATCTAGCTATCTGAAACAGATTTAAATCAGACATTTTAAACAGACTGGAGCTGCTTTGTTTTTTCAGGTGAGAGTCATTTTCAGACTCTGGGGATTGGGGAAACCACCTTCTGTGTTTGGAAACGGGTGTCTGGGTTTCTGGGCAGGACACAAAGCAGCCAGCGTCCACAGAGGATGTGAGATAAGGAGGCAGCCAAAGGCACGGGGCGTATTTTTAGTCGCCGCATTTATCCTGCGGCCCGCTGGAATAGTTTGCCCTCGGCCCTGCATGGTTGGCGCCCCTATCACACAGTGCTTGTTTTCGCAGGGAATCACCTTCCAGTTCACATGGCACGTGAAAGCAAGCTCCTCTTTTCCCACTGTCAACAATCCACGGTCCCTGTCTTGAATGGCGTTGGTCCACTCTGAGAACCGGCTCCCAATTGTTTGGGTTGCAGCTAGCCGTCTCGCCAACAAGGCGAGCGACCGCCATGGCGAGTCAACTCAACCGAGCGCCAGATGACTCCAGCTCAGGATCTACAGGCTGTATCAGATCCATGGCTCCGACTTCAGTCTGGGATTATACAACATCTTTCCACATGGCTTTAAAAAAAAACTGGACAGCAGAACCTAAGAGCTCTGGGAATGAAGTAAAAAATATGAAGTACATTATTCCTAGATAAATCAGAAACTTCTCAGTATTATTAGTTTGGATCTTTGGGCAGCATACATTTAAATGCTCAGGGACTTTTTTTACAGTTAAAAAGTAAAGATTGGAGCTTTAACTTGATGTTTATCATTATGCAAACTGCCCTGAAGAACCTGGCAGTTGCTCCTCCTGGTCCTGGAGAGCAGAGGGTAATGCGCTGTTGCAGTGAGCTCAAGGCAAGCGGTCGCCTAGCCGCTACTTTGGCAACCAGCGGGATTCACCAAAGTCATGCTAGACGGGTGATCATCTCCCGGGGCCAGCCAAAGTGGTTCTGATGTGAGCGGTAAACCATAATCAAACCTTCCGGGGGTTCCACAGGTCTGCATCTCTTACCCTGCCGACCTCAATGGGGCACTGGACAGGGCAGAGGACTCTGGGGCAGCCCTGAATGATGGCGGCTTCAACAACCCCTGCCATGCTGTCGGTGAGATGGAAGATGCCAGCGACAGGGAAACAGCTCCAGTATGTGCCACCATTCCACCAGGCATGTGGGGGAAAAATAAAAAATAAAAATAAGGTAACATGCACAGAAGAGGGAAAGGTCCAGGCAGCTCCAGGACGAAAGAGGACAAAAAGACTCTGCCCTGAGGGTGATTTCCACTTAAATGCCCTGCTCCATGGACAAGTGGCTGCAATGGGGTAGTTTCCAGATAGTTCCCCCTAGGTTTATCAATGACAATTTACAAAGGGGGAAGTCTTCTAGGAGCTTGAACAATTTGATTATGAATTATAATTCATAATCGCTATGAGCCACGAGATGGGGTTATAAGTGTTATGTCAGAATTATACTTTTGAGACATTCTGTCATGCAGCACCGAACATGACTCTTTTGCAACCTCAACCAACTTACTTTTCAAATAGTTCAGAGGCCGTTATCTTCATAGCCATTTTTAGTGTCACACGGAAGTTACAATCCCCAGCAGTACCGCTCTGACAATCTGTTTTGTAATGTTTGAAGTTCCATGCATAGAGACGGCCATGTGCGTGAAGCTATGTTATATGTGCTACTCTTACACATTGGGGCACTAGTTCCATGGGAGAGGTGAGCGTGGTGTTTATTGAGGTTGTCTGTCAATCTTTGGGTGTTTGCTACCAGAAAGGTGATGCTTGATAAAGAGCTCTGAAGGGGTCTGGCATCAGGAAGCTATGCGTATTTACGTTTGTTGCCTTTGATAAGTTGTTCTGGCTTGAAAGGGGGAGTTTTAAACTATCAGAAAAATGTCATTGGGGATTTTAAAATGTTCCCTTTTGACCTATAGTTTAAGGGAAACATTTATTTACATATTTTGTTGAAACTCGTGATATTGATATCACCTAAACTGATATTTAAACTGATATTCTAAAAACGAGGTATCTGACATCCGTATATCTTGGGTGGGCCATAGAGAAAGCAAGCGAGAGAGAGAAAGGATAATTATAAAGAGGGGAATATTTTTATGGTCATGCTAATAAAGCATTTTTGAGTTTGAATATGAGAGAGAGAGAGGAGAGGGAGAGTGAAAAAGAGACAGAGAAAGAGGGGGAATGCGAGTGAGGCCATTTTGACAGAAGTTTCTCTCGAGGCTTAGAGGGCAGACTCCCTCACCCCCAGAATGGGAGTTAATTAAAGCCCCAGTGGGAGGTGGGGGTTGGATATCCTGCACAGCCAGACCGTTCGCCGCACCACATAACCACAGAGTCCACCCAGAGCAAGCCATCCACCAAGGCTGTGGTAAAGCAGGGAAAACAAAATATATACGCCATTTAGCAGACGCTTTTATCCAAAGCGACTTACAGTAGTGAATGCATATATTTTTCAGTATATGTGGCCGCAGTGGGAATTAAACCCACAACCTAAGCATTGCCAACACCATACATTTTACATTTTTACATTTTACATTTTAAGCATTTAGCAGACGCTCTTATCCAGAGCGACTTACAAGATGTGCATTATTACAAGGTAAGAACAATCATAGTTAGCGCACAAGATCAGTGCAGTAATACAGCAATAGACATCATTGCAGGCATCTGCGTATCATACCTGTAACACTGGGAAAGAAAAGGTTAGTGTTTTTTTTCTTTTCTTTTTTTTCTTTTTTAATAGTGTAGAACAAGTGGTGACAACAGATTGACTAGATGGACAGTGTTCAGTGGTAGTGGAGTCTGAAGAGGTGGGTTTTGAGTCTCTTGCGGAAGATTGGAAGTGATTCCGCAGTCCTGACCAATTGCGGGAGGTCGTTCCACCAGCGAGGGACCAGGACAGAGAATAGGCGAGACCGCGAGGAGCGGCTGCCAGGCGCCCGGAGGGATGGGGCAGTCAGTTTGCCAGAGGAGGCGGAGTGGAGGGGTCTGGGCGGGGTGTAGGGAGTGATGAGTGACTGGAGGTATGGGGGAGCAGTACCTCTGGCCACTTGAAAAGCAAGCACCAGTGATTTGAATCTGATGTGTGCTGCGATGGGGAGCCAGTGCAGAGAGGAGAGTAGAGGGGTGACGTGGGTGAACTTCGGCTGGTTGAACACCAGGCGAGCGGCAGCGTTCTGGACTAGTTGCAGTGGCTTGATGGCACAGGCCGGAACGCTCCATGCTCTACCTACCTACCTACTGAGCCACACGGAACCACAGATGAACAGATGAACCAAGATGAACTCCAAAACACAGTTGCACATCAAATCAAATTAGCATTGATTAAAAAAGCACACCATGGCACCAGCTCCACTTACACCTCCAGGCTGGTATGTGGAAAGGCCCGCCCTATACATTGTTTTCCTCCCCTGTCAATCACACAACCACATAGGCTAAACACAATGTCAAATATATAAGGGAGAACTACACAATCAGGTAAATATTCTATGCACAGGAATGCTGTCTGCTAAGTTAATCTCCAGTCATATGGTTCTGCAAGTGCTACTATGGTGTTATGGTGAAGGCCTGAGCTAGTAAACAGGAGGCCTCGACTCTTAGGAGGGTACCTGGCATAACCTTAAGCAAGTTTTTTTCAGTTAATATCTAGTCATAGAAATGGATAACAGCCATATGTGGGCTCTGTAAGTTCCCCAGGATAAATGTATCTACTAAGCCAGCGGTTCTCAAACTATGGGTCGCGACCCCACTTGGGGTCAGCAAAAAAATTTAACCATAGGAAGACAGTTTTTTCTTCCGTAGCGCACAGAGGCGTAGCGTGCGCTGTGGAACCGGTGCGAATGGGCACCGGGGCGCAAATCATTTTTCCTCTTGCACCCCGGCCGCGAAATAAATGAACAGGATTTAGCATTTTTTCGCGTGTACCAACCACCCCCGTCCACAGAAAAAACACAGTTAGGGCAGCGGTCTCTAACCTGCAAAGCACGCTACGCCACTGACTTCATGCCATTGCCATTCAACTGGATGGGGTCGCGCTTTATGTATGGGGTCGCAAATTTTTTCATTTATGTATGTATGGGGTCGCGATTTTTTCCAGCCCATGAAATGGGGTCGTGGAGTAAAAAAGTTTGAGAAACCCTGTACTAAGCTAATAATAATAATAATAATAATTAATAATGAGTCATACCAAGTCGTATCAATATTTTCCTGTATCAGCTAAGCGGATAAGTGGTGATTACTAACAGAGGATGAGATCCCTTCTCTGTCTTTGTGAAGCACTCTGAAATCTGATTAAAAGTTTTAAACAAATGCATCAAGATCTTAGACTGAGCTAGCTGTATTATATTTCAGATACATTTATTATTTTTCCATGTTGATAATTATGGCTTTAGATGTACGCACCCATTTGTACTGTAACCCTGTAGTCCTTCCGCTCCTTATCAGTCACCGTCGGCCTTACCAGAGTGAGATGGGAGGATAAAGAGGAAGGGCTCAATCCATTATTCAGCTGAGGGAGGAAGAGAGAGGTAGAGGGCAGAGCAGGTATCAGGGTTAGGGAAGGGGAGGGTGGTCATAAACGATCTCTATCGAGGTGAAAACAGTAGAAAGAGCTGTGATCACTCCCACCCCCTTTTCTCTCCATAGTGACAACAGAAGTCCTGGTAACAGGAAAAGGTCATTTGATCCAACAAGTTTGACCCTCTTTGATCGATAGGCTCCTTCCAAGCTTGCGTCTTCCTCTCTGGAATAACTCCTTGTCCTCTGTTGAACTCCCCACTCAGCACACCTCAATTGTTTTTTACTTGCCACCACTTCAGTCTCTCCCATGTTTCAATTTATCATCTTATGAACCTTCACTCCATCTGCAACACCCGGTCCAGTAATTGCATGCCATTGTAGTCAATGTTGTCTTCTACACTACCCAAGTTATCGACATGATCATGCTTTAGAGATTAGCCATAAGCTTTTATTTAAAACCTAGCCAGATTGGAAGCGCACCTGTCCCCCACTCTGTAGCTAGCTAACTTCCAAAACTTTTTTTCCAACAGAAACACACACAGTTAGCTAGCTAGTGAATGCTCTTAACTTACAGACCTACGGACGTATAGCCTTTTCTTTTTTGTAAGGCTCTCATCGGTTCAACTTCACAGGTTTGCAACTCTAAGAGCAACTTGTTTAATTGTCTGAAAGATGAAAACCCAGGGTTGGTTGACTTTTTAGTTGAACTTTAATAGGTCATGTTAAGTTCCAAGAACTCGGTTTATTCTTCATCTAATAAGTCACTTTTTTAAATTGTTTTTACAGAAATGTAAGCAGTTGCTAAGATGGCAAAATAAGAAAAATAGGCTTGCCTGGGCCATGATGCACTGCCAGTGGACTACTGAAGACTGGAAGAAGGTCTTATGGACCGATGAATCCAAATTTGAAATCTTGAAATTTTGAACGGTTTTTGTAAGCCGTCGAGTAGGCGAAAGGATGGTTCCTCAGTGTGTGACACCAACTGTCAATCATGGAGGAGGAAGCGTGATGGTCTGGGGCTCTTTTGCTGGATCCAGAGTCGTGTTAACCCACATTAACCCATTACTTGTTTCCTGAAAATGGGCTTTTTTAACTCTGAAATTTACATTCTTTTTCAGTTTTTGGTAACCTAAACTTTTCTTTTTACCTCTGGCATTAACCCATGTACCATTTCAGGTTATTCACTGGACTTGAACTGCTTAAATTTCAGTAAAAACTGGAAAATTGTTCTAAAATTTACATGTATGTTTTCAGTGGGTTTTGGTAATCTCACCTGGAAACTTTTTTTTAAACACATACCTCTGGCAGCATTTTAACGTCACAGAGTTTATCATTTGTGCAAGCCATTTCAGGTTATTCACTGGATTTAGAACATCAGGCCAGCAGTCAGGTGTTAAATTCACAGAGACCAGTTTAACCCAAAAACTGGAAAATGGAACCATCAATGTTCCCCATTCGAGTCCAAAACTTTTGACCCCGGCAAATGCATATCATTCTAACTATGCTGCGGTGATGGTTACAAAAATTACTCATTCTAATACATACTTGTGTTAGTTATGCTAAAAGCCTACTGAATTATGACTTAAATATTTTGTAGAAGCTGAATGCAAAAGGATGCTAAAGGTCAGCCTCCATCACCTCCTGACTGATATAACTGACCTTGGGGACTGACCAATACGTAGAAGCATGACCTGCCGTCAAACTAGAGTACACTGGGAGTCTACCGGAACGGCATTGGGAAAAGGTTTCACTAGGTGTAACGCTTCAAAGACTGTCTCTCCACTCTCCAGTGGCCACACTCCCACGTTCTTGGTGATGGCTGTAGGATCCCCCTGTGGCTGGCCCCACCCTTTCGGAAGCCCGGGGGCTGTTGAGTGCTCTCTGAGTATCAGTGCAGGGATGATGGATGGCAGGGAAGGGCCCGTCGACAGGCACGCACACCCTCCCTGGGCCACTTTATCTCGGATCCTCTAAGTGGAATCTGCCCTTCCCCCTTCCTCCCATGTCCTGCTATCAGTCAGCATTGATTTCCACTAATGCAGATTGCACACTGGGGGACTAAGTACTGTAAAAGCTAATTAGTTGCTCTCCAGGATGGGGTTCTTCAGAGAGAAGGGACGAGGGGAGGCCAGTTGTCAATGTCTAAAGCATTTAATATATTTTTTCAATACCTGAATATTATTCTTGTACATATAGCATAAAAATATACTACATATATACACGTATATATATACAGTATATATTGTGGTGTCCCTTGGGGTTGGGCAACACTCACGGACCATGCAGAGGGCGTAGGCAAGTTAAATAACCCGGAGGAGGCAGTATTACAAACAAAATTATACTTTATTACATAAATCTTGACCAACACAAAAAGAATTCAAACAATCCTTACTCGTCGTTGTAATCCAAAATCCAAAATCCAATCCAGTTCCTCAAACAGTCCAAAAGTCGGTACACAAGCAATCCAAAAACAAAAAGCACTCTGCGAAACACTCTCCACAACACTCTCAACAACCACCAACAAGAGTCCTTTAAATCCTCCAAATGGCCTTCAGCTGTCCATAGTCCCAATCGCTTGACTTAGTTCAGGTGCGGGATTGCGGGCTGCTGTAGTCTTTCTGGCTCCAGTGGCTCCAATGTGTTGAAGGGTGAGGCAGCCATTTCCTTGGGCAGCCGCTTTGGCTGCCACAATATATATATGTACTACAAATATAGTACTGATATTTTTATGAAATATATTAGTAGGGTGTTTATTCATCATGAACCATTATCATTATTATTATTAGTAGTAGTAGTAGTAGTATGACATATTTGAACAGTTTCCACTAGGGTATGCATTGCTAAGTAAGTGCTTTGTTAATTTAATAATATTGTTAGACAGTTTCAGCCATTCTCAAGATATACCCACAATATAATGTATAATATCTTGGGGCAGAACATGACAAATACAACACAGATTATAGAGATAAAAAACGACTAATTCCAAGCACCACCCCCTACCAGAGGGTGAGTAATCTATCAACAGGAAATACTTTAAAATCCCATTACACCATATGTTTGCTTCCATGCTCTTGTTTCCTCTGTCAGTGAGTAGAAGCTAAAGTCAATCCTTTAGCAAAGTGAGTCTGTAAGAACTGTATGGTAAAGGGCAATATTGTTATACAGACCTGACAAAGACCCTCAGGGATCGAAACAGGTTTCTGCTGTACACAATAAAAGTGTGGGCAAATGAGCAAATGAGTGTTGCGAGCTTCACTTTTACTTGATTCAACCCCACGCCACTTAATACAGTGTACAGTGTGTGTGTGTGTGCATGTGTGTGTGTACGTGCTTGTTTTCCTGTCATACAAGTATTGTGGCTAATATAAATGGATAGGACTACTTAACATGATCTACAAACAGCACAAACGATCATTGGGGGTGGATTGCTATATTAAAGCATGCACTGGAAAGTTTACCAAAAACCACTCTGTAGAGCCATGCTATGTGGGAAAACAGAGGGTCCGTAGGCACGGAGCACTTGGACAGCTTCAGTCGAAACAATGGATAAATAACACACCCTGGCCTTTGTGTAGACTGCATTGTTGGATCATAAGAATGGCAATAATCAATTAAATACGCTATAAATAATTATAGGCATATAGTAACATGGCAGGGGACTTAGTTCATGCGTAATTTCAGACAACATTTGTCATGAGTTCTATTTTTGTCTTTTACTCCACAGAAAATTAATTCTACCCTGGAAAGGTCACAGGGCAAACCGAAAGAGCATTTCCCTTGAAGACTAGAGGTTTGATTTACAGAGGTCACACTGCATCGCCGTCACAAACAGTATCACGCTCTGCAGGTCTGATCCAGATAGGGCTTGCCAAAGTGAAATGTGTGCAAGGGCTTTTAGGTTTCAATGCCCTAGAGGGAGTACCTACTTTACAATGGACTCTCTTAAGTGCTGAAAATGGGAATCGCGATCAGGCTATAATTCTTAATGGTGAGACATTTTATTTCCTTAAGCTATAGATTCAGTAACCATCTCCGTTTTGTAGCATTTGAAGGGCCTCCATGTGCATGTCCAATATAGATTACAAGAACAATAATAGCTTTTGAAGCAACCCTTCATGTGGACTGAGCTTGATTCTACAGTAAAATGGCATTTTTATTGTAATAACAAGACCAACAATCTTGCTTTCTCCTACTACAAATGTTAATAATAGTAAATGTGTTTGCAAGCAGCATATTAGGGAGTCAAGCACGTCAACAAAGGCACCCTTGTAAAACCCATTCGAACCATGCCACATTCTGCACCAACAGGTAAAATTGCTGCTTAAAAAGCACATACGAAGATACAAAAGTCAAATGACCACATAGTTGCATGTTTATTCTACTGGTTTATATGTTCTAACTGCACATTTCTGAATTAATTGCACATTACACTTATTATCATTGAAACGGTGAGCTAATAGGCTAGGCTACTAATTATTATGCTCACCCAATTTGTTAAAACATGTCAAAGAACTATAACAAATAATTACTTCTCTAGCCAATCTTGGGGATCAATGAGGTTATCGGCTAAATAGCCAATCTTCAGAGACACATTGCTCCAAACCCGTCCGTCTGAGTAGGCTAACTTAAATAAATTAACCCTCTGGATCAAACACCAGCCTGCGCAAAAGACAGTGATCAATGAGGTTATCTCAGCTATAAACATATATTTCAATGTTAACAAATATTTTCTTCTCGTGATTCGTGATTAAAGTCATGTTCTGCACTTGTGCCAACCAGATACGGGGTTGGTTAATGCTTCCATCGGTAACACGATGTTAAAATGCTATCAGTACGAATCTAGAAACAATTTGAACCAGCAGAAAATTAAACATTCAATATAATATCTGCCCATTTTTTAACCAATTTTTTTAAATATCAGTGTTCTGTATTTGGAGAGACAATTATAAACATTGCATTCCAAACCACAAACTACAAAATTCTGAACAAATTCTACAAAGGCTTTTAACTCTAGAAATAAATTAAGGCCCTCTGCTGATCTTTAAAATAAGAGACATTCGTGACACATAGCCTACCCCAAAGTCAGTGTACATCTCTCATTAGGACACATCTACTAGTGTTCTGTGTATCATCTAAACGACAGCTTACTGCAGACATTACTTTTCAAAAGCAATTGTGTATTAACAGAGAACACATTACAAAACCAGGTGCAAAAATAAAACTGGTGATGACCGAACCCCTGAGCCAACCAAAAATAAAAGCAAACTATAAAACGAAAGACGTTGCCCAACCAAGATGTTTTCGATGTCATTTCACATATTGTCCCAGAGCATTGCCATGCAATATTGCCATTTAAAAATGCTAACATATGGCACAATGTTTGAAATATAAGCTATAGCATATTGGATATACATCAGTTCAACAAAGACCACGAATACCTTCGCTTCGGTAAGGGTATGCTATGTTATTTAATTAATAAACCTATTAAGAATAGTTCGACTATATGCAAATATGCAGGCTATATACTCCGCATATGTTATGTAAAAGACTACGTGTGTTTGGAAATAGGGCGGAAACCATGGAATTGCATTAAATTTCCTAAGGAAAAGAATGAATTGCCTTAATTTATCAAATGCGTTAGGTAAAATGAAGTTGTTAATAGCGCCTGCAAAACTGCATTTAAATCAATAAACAGCTGGGGCCTCGTTGCTCTTTCCAAGTTTTTTATGAATGAAAGAGTCCCTCTTTTTATGAATGAAAAACAACTGGAAAACCTTTGATAAAATCTCTGGGGGTCCCAAGTACTGATTGGTCTCTGGCATTCCAGCTCCACCCACGGTTGCTATGGTCCCCGAGCATCTAGCAAATGATTGGTTTGCAGGGGAAACCGAGATTTCATTCACAAAGTCTGGTCATTCATATGACAAAGGCAGAAATCCGAGAGGAAATCCACCAATCAGCAGCTCCCCAGGACAAACAACTGTCCGAGAGCAAGAAAAACAGGTCCAATCATTTAAAGGGTATACTTGTCTTTTTTCATTTTATTTTTTTTAGCTACGATAATACACTTTTAACTCAGTAAAACAACAGTACAGAATTCTGTTAAGTTAAGAACAACAGGGGTGATGTAATTGAGAGTTATTCACTACCATAACTGACAAAACCGTAACTTTTCTCAGCGGGAGAATTGTAGACACGCAACATAATATTCTTTACACTATCCACAACTCTGTTTCCACTTTTAGGGAAATAACCTTAATTTAAAGTGGTATCAGTGGTTAAACTGCGGACGTAGTTCAATTACATTTTGTGTGATTACATATAGTGATTCAGAAGAGTCAAAATATCGATTTTATTTTATTCGAATAATAATAAACTCGTGGCTCAATTGGCAGCAAGAATATTGTCAAAAAGAGCACAAAAGTAAAGTTACAATGTTAAATGATATTTCTTTCAGCATCATAAAATTCTGTTGCGAAGAGAGCGCTACAGTCGAGCGGTAAAGGGGCACTGAACCGCGTTGGGCAATCGCTCGCGTTGCCCTGCTTCTCTGTATTTTTTGTGAATGGAGCTCATTATGTATGCAGCTTTCTCGCCTTCCCATTCACAACTGCTGTTGTCTGTGTCGCTCTGTTCTCTCCCTGTAAAAAGGTGCGTGGATTTCATTCAGTTTCAGCCTTAATGTCCACAAACGGTTAACGGATGGATTGTAATATGGATGGATATTTGGACCAGCAAGTGCCTTATACTTTATCCAACGTAAGTGTGCATAAATCTTTTTTCTATTCGTATATTTACCCTCGTGGTTGCCTTGCTTTTATCTAGGATCGGCTTCTCCACGGGGTGAGTCGAAGAGACTAAAACGATTCTCTATTTTCATTTTCGACAACCAAATGACCTCAGCGGACAGTGTTGCAAATTAAACATAGTTTTGTTCAAACATAAACTTCACTCAACAATACATCTATATTGTTTGACTGTGGAGATGGCTCTAAATAAGCGAGATAGCCGAAGTAAACGAAGCGAGTAGAATCCTGTCTGTCTATGCAAACTTACAGGTATTAACTCGAGTGTTTATCCCTTTGAATGTAAGCATAGTTATGTATCTTGTTGATTTTTATATCATACATATTATTGTTTCATACGCGATTCCCGAGAGCTAACTGCCGAGGGTCTAATTGTCTGTTATTGTAATATATATTTAGAAACCATTACTACAGTTTGAAAATGTTATTAACTTTACTGTACGGGTGACTAATAGTCAAACTAAGATGGCACAAATACCAATATAACGTTGCGTTGAAGACTATAAAACGGCAGTAATATAATTCTGCTTATGATGACATTGGTCGCGTCAACTGTAATCATTTTTCAATAGGGTACATGTATTCCGTTCATTATGTGATGTCCATTTGTACACTGTTCAAAATATTTTGCAGAAGTCGCAAGGAAATGGGTCCTTAAATAGACTATTGATGACGACAAAAAGGAAATGCATGGAGACGGAATTACCCCCTCAGGAATCCGAAGGTAAAGTTAAGCGGATATTATCCGAGCACAGTTCACATTATTTGACCTGTGCTCCTTGATGTTTTGCCCTACCATTCCAACCCTTTTCGGTTCAACATATGATGATGGTGATATCGAAAGGATCGATTAGTGATATAGGCCTACATTTAAGTGCACTGTACATTCCTGGGCATCAATCCTGGGCGGCCACAGCTGAGGATGCTTCCAGTGTCAAACAGAATGCATTAATTTACCATTGTTTGAAAAACTGGACACATTTTTATCCTGTTTTGCTGCCCATGGTTTATACTGGGGTGTGTGAACGCTGTTGTTGAGGATGTTTGATCTCATGGCCCAGTTTTATTCATTTCAACTCTTTCTTTCTCTCCTTAGATCTATTTCAGGATTTAAGCCAACTTCAGGAGACGTGGCTCACAGAAGGTGAGGCATCAACACTTTTTATTTGTATTTTTTATTTACTCATTGAAAGGCGTTCTAGTGGATTAAAAGCATGGATCACACTAACTCAAAACTCCCGAGATTGACTTTTACATTTGTATGATAACACATTGACTTAGACAATATCCCTCGAATTAAATCATTCCAACTAACAGCTGCTGCATTTGAACACGACAAATACAATTTAAAAGTTCTGATTACAGTGACCATTACCTTAACCTCCCTGGATACAATAGTATTTTTAATGGGCAGGTGTTGGCTGGGTCTTCTGGGATGATGAGATACCTCACAGTGAGACAGTGGGAAGTCTCACAAAGGAATGTCCGTGTGTCAAAAGTAGCATATTGGGGTGGTGTCCATCTGTCCTGTTGTGCTGAGCTGACACGTTCATGTGAATCAGAATTCTGGAACTAAACTACAATAAGGCTCAACTGCCTCTCCACTGGAACGGTTCACCTGTGACAGTCTTTGTCAAGAAATGTAATTCAGCTGTGGATGACATCAGGAGTGTACAGCAACATTAGGCATGTTAGGAACACTGATTCACTATGGGTCTTGGGTTGTCCAGATGGGTCTCTGGTTTTGGTCTATGGTGTTGGAGCTATACTGGGTAGAACAGTGAGACTGAAATATAATTTGGTTTCAGTGTGGTAGAAATAGTGGAAACTAGTGTGAATCAGCCTGATGTAATAACTGTGGAAGTTGCCAAAGGGTTGAATCGGAAAAGGAGCACATTCTCAATGCAGAAAGCGTGTTACAAACCGCCGTTAATGTGGACAAACTCTTTTAGTGGTGCCTGACTCCTGGAGTTTAGAAACACAGCTTCCTGCTTCCGTGGCTTCAATTCAACATTTTCACCCTAGATTTGATTTAAAAATTTGATGAGAGCCATGATTCCCAGTGCTGCTCCTGTCAGCCTCTCTGTGTTCTGAGTTGTTCAGTTTGGTTCACCCGATTAGGGTGAAATTTGAGCAGAATACTGGTCAGTATTTAACATTGCTTGACAGTTTTAACTATTTGAAGTCCTTTGTGAAAGAAATGTTGCTGGAGTGTGTGTGTAAGCGTGTGAAACGCTAGATGTGTTTGTGGACACAGAGAATTACAAGGTTATTGTACAACCCATTTTCTTCATTTATGCCTCTATTTTGTAAAACAAATTATTTTCAAGGTAATTAAGAAGAATTATGAACAGTTGAACAATTAATGCACATTTGCAAGTAAATTGGTGCAAAGAACACAGGCAGTGGTCTACTGAGCAGTGGAGAAAAGTAATATGGTCAAATGAGTCATTCTTCATCCTGTCAAGTACTGATGAGTTGGAATTGGAATTTACCAACTGGTAATGCAATGATGGTGACGAATTCTACCTTAATAATAGTCTGTCTACAGGGCGAATTATTACTATAAAGCTTTAAGGCTCTACCACAAAGTTTATTTCATGATCCACTCTAAACCGAGTTACACAAGCTAAATAAACAAGTCAAAGTCACCTCTTCCTGTTTTGCCATAATATGTAGAGTTCATATATATATACAGACAACTGCCAAAATAAAGGAAGTGCTTCAGTAAATGAAGGGTTCTGGCAGTTCTATTGTGGTGTGGGGTGCATTTGCTTGGCATGGCTTAGGTCCACTCAACCTCGTAGAGGGAAAGGTAAACGCTAATAAACAAAGCCATTCTGAGTGATCACCTTCATCCTCTGGTGAAACATTTTTATCCTGATGGGAGTGGTCTTTTCCAGGATGACAATGCCCCCATCCACAGGACTCGAGTGGTCACTGAATGGCTTGATGAGCATGAAAACAATGTAAACCATATACCAGGGCCATCTCAGTCCCCAGATCTCAACCCAATTGATCACTTATGGGAGATTCTGGAGCGGCGCCTGAAACAGCATTTTCCACCATCATCAACAAAACACCAAATGATGGAATATCTTGTGGAAGAATAGTGTTGCCTCCCTCCAGTAGAGTTCCAGACACTGGTAGAATCCATGCCAAGGCACATGGCAACGTGTGTGGTGGCCCAACGCCCTATTAAGACACTTCATGTTGGTGGTTCCTTTATGTTGGCAGTTACCTGTATGTTGTGTATAAATAGAACATACTGTATCTGTCAACATACATGTCAGAGTTAAGGACATGAATACAATTGACGTGACCTCTGTTTGTCACTGGCTCAAAAAGTGTTTTGTTTTCCCTATAGAGTACAAACAGATAAAAGCAAACAGTTTCTTCCTCATAATCCAAATTCCATTCTTTGAATAGTGTAGAAACCCTGTTGATGAGCTCAGTAATGGTGAGCACAGGAATTCTGTTGTTTTTCGACAAGGGTGTTATTACAGCACTAGCAGTGCTGGAGTGAGATGCTCAAATGGTGCCAGATGGTGAAGATGTCTGGTTGTTCAGCAATTTAAGGCAAATGTATTACTGCACTGATCTCTTGCGCGAACTATGATTGTTCTTACCATGTATTAATGCACATCTTGTCGTTCTGGATAAGAGCGTCTGCTAAATGCTTAAAATGTAAATGTAAGTCCGATCCTAGCACTGTTTGTCTACTTCAACATCATAATTATATATGGACATAAATTATCCAGTGAAGCAAACAAGAAATTAGTTGACTATGGAAATATAGAGATAGGGGAGGGACTAGATGGGGTGTGTCTATGTGTGTGAAATGAATGGTCATTGTAGAATCCACAGCGATACTAAAAATCAGGCATGGTCGAGTGCAATTGTCAAAAGTAATACATTAAAAATGTATTTATTAATTTATTAAATTATTATTTTAATTATTATGGTGTCCATGGGTGCTGGAATGCTGGAGGAGGGGGCTATTGAAGTGGGGTTATTTCCAGGGAAACACTGGTTTAGCATGCTCTGGGAACATTATGATACACTTTCTTAATCCCCAGAGGGGAAACTAGATTGTCACCAAACATATAGGACATGACAACAGACAGGACAATAACAAGAACAGCCATACAACACAAGGCAGTAAACAAAACGATAAACATCAGCTCATAGTCATCATCATCATCATCGTAATCACCATCATCATCTTCAACAAACTCCATCAACTTCAACAACAACAATGCTCGTTGAAATGCCTGACTGCTGCCGGTACAAAAGACTTCCTAATCTTTCGGAAGAGCATTTAGACATAACTAGCCTGTTACTAAAGGTGCTCCTTAAGTCATTAAAAACACTGTAGAGAGGAAGGTCCTCACTTTGCAGGACACACTTGTCAAGAGTGAACATTATGATTTTCATCTCAATCTATTCTGTCTTTCTGATTCTGCCATCAACCACGTGATGCTCACACAATACACAAAAGACAGTGGGAAGTAAAAGTCAGAAAATGACAACAATGAGATGGGGCTTCTGGACCTTGCATTTGGATGAACCTCAGTTTGCTGGGACTTTAAACTTCACTGCTGAAGTGGGCACTGTTACAAGAGAACTTCAATCTCAAACAACACTGCAGCCTTCGTTTTCTTCTTGTCAAGTTAGAGAATGCTGCTAGCTAAATTACAAAATCAATTTTACTGAGTTCAACTCAGTAAAATTATTTTAATGCTTTCAAAGTATAGATGCTCAGAGCTAACAGACAAACTTTCTTGCTTTCATACAACATACAGAAAATATGAAACGATTTTTATCTCGCCAGGATACCTCGAATTCAGGCACAGAGAATGGAGAGTAGTCTACATTTATCCAAAACCTAAAATATATCCTGAGGATATAAGAAAACACTGTACAATTTTGCGATGTAAATAAAAACAATGCAATTAAAAAATCAACAATAGAAGCTGTGAATATTGGCATGACAGTTTTCAGAAGTTACTGATGTAAGTACCCATCACACTCTGGCTAGAAGTCAGATTCCAAGAGAGATTTATCTCTTATCACCCTCTTCTTCACTATCTTTAATTAATTTTATTTATATAGCACACTTTAAAATACAGAGAAATCTCAAGGTGCTTTACAACAGGCAGAAAAAAATATATATACAGTATAAATACCTAAAAACAAGATTAACAGATACCATTGAAAAACAACAAAAAGAGAGAAGCGGGAGCACTATCTTTGGAGCTAACTCTCTGTGACCCCCCCCCCCTTAAGGAACATAGTAGCGCAGTGTTTAATTTGACTAAGGTGTTTCTATGAAGAGTGTATAATATAAAGCAAGTAATTTATTGATATGTATCTCGCCCTCAAACCCGCTCATGACCCACAGTTTGGGGGCCACATCCTTAATGTATATCTAACATAATCCTAGAGAGGAAGAGCTGTTCGTAAATTTTAGGCGGTTAACTTCTTTGTGAACCTGGTACTTGTTTCCTTAAAGGTGTTATTACTGAGCAATTGTGGCTATGGGTGATTCACCAGCATTGCAAACACAACTGGAGGGACACTGATCCAAACAAGTGGCATTATATGAGTGTTTGGGGAGTAAAGATAGTGATGGGACAGAAAGGTTCTCAGTGGGGAGGATCAGGAGCCTGCCCTGGCTTGTCACTTCTCTTCAGTTTTTATGACTTAGGCTTCCATGCTCCTCCCAGGTTCTCTGGAGCAAAAGAAAAAAAGGCATTTGAGGTACTGTAGAAAAAACCCCACAGAAACACACACCCACCCATACACAAAGACACACTCCCGGTCTTGTGCTGACTTGAATCTCAAAGCTCTCGACATGACGTTCCTGAAAGCAAAGCACAGACACACGCACAAACACAGACACATACACACTCACACACAAAAAAGCACACTTGCAAACGCACACATACACATGCTCTCACACACACTCAAACACACACACACAAACACACACACAAACACACACACACACACACACACTCACACACACACTCACACACACACACACACACACACACACACACACACACAAGCACAGACACACACACACAAGTACAGACACACACACAAACACACACACACACAGGCTGGATTAAGAAAGGGAGGAGAGGGTGTTTTTTGTTGTTGTTGCAGTCAGACACAATGAAGGAAAGGCCACTAACCCTGAGACTGTCATTAATGTTTTTTTAAATGAATCCGACAAGTTCTGTTCCAGGCAAGTTGAAACTAGTCAAAGTGAATTATTGTTTTGGACCAAACAACCAAATCTTCACTCTATCCCTTAGGGCAAATAAGACGGGAAAAGGGGAAAAGGATGTAATAATATTATCACATTCCAACAGGCCAGGACAGCATTTGCTAAATCAATGTCAAGAATCAGAACATGTTCAATGAAAGACGGCCGCTGTTTCCGCCATGCAGGAAATGGAGCCACGGGATTAAGCAGATTTGACTTTAGCTGTTTCATTTGTTGTTCTTCCCTTCTTGTATGTCTTTGGTTTTTGAGCTGCACTTATGGTCTGGCGGCTGGTGGGTGAGGTGACTGCAGAGTGGTTACAAGCTAAACAGCACTTTACTGGGCTGGTTGATGTTGCAGGCACCCGCCATCGACTGCTTGTAGGTCCTTCAGACTTGCAGTGCATTATGGGACTATGGGAGTGGCTCAGTCAGAGACTTTGAGGCAAGCGTTGAGTTACAGTTTCTACATTTTCCATGGCAAGCCAGTGTATGCCAATTGGGAATATGGGTAATTTCTCCCAAGAAGGGTAATGCTGTTTTTAGTTATGATTTTATGCCTTCTACATTTTAATTAATAATGTAAAAAATACACAGGGAAACAGATGTAATCCCTCTAATCACAGTTCCTGACACCAAAAAAGATTATTTAGAAAAAGGAGCTAGTGTTTTTCGATGCCTGATGTTGTACCTTATTCCATTTTCAGAGCGTGTGGTATTTGTCCATTTTCAGATCAGGTACTTATTGCTTGAAATTCTTGTTTGAAGGTTTCACTATGAGGACTTCTATACACGAATATAGTACTTAAAGTACTTACATATTTGAATATTCTCTATCATTTAAGGTTGCTGAAAACATATTTGAGTGCTTCCATGATTTTTAGATTGATTTTAACAGAATGCAGGTTGGGCTCAGTAAAAATGAGCTGGAACTCAGACAACAAAGTGTCTACACTTTCACATTTTAGGACTTTTTAAAGAATTTAAATGAAAGATTTCTGTCAATCGGTCAGTCAATTAATGAATAAAGTAAACAGGTATAATCTTTCTAAATGCACTCTTACACAGTACATTAGACACAATGCATTATCTGTCTGAGAACTTGTCCTATTGATTAAACATACCTTGAATAAACATTGGATATTGCTTCTTCATGGTACACATATCAATTTCCATCATGGCCAAACAGAAGATGATTGCAAATAGACAATTCAGACTAGATATGAATAAATGGCTCATTACTCTTGTGATATCATTTGGAATGAAAACCTTCACACAAATGGGGGGCCCTAGGGCCAGGTTTAGGAAACCATGCAATGGACAACACGTTTTTAAACAAAACAGACTAAACTAAACTCAAAGTGTAATGACTCAAAAGCTTGTACGTAAGATCATGAATGTACAGGGGGTAGACAAAATAATGGAAGCATCAAATGGAAAAGGACTCGTATTTTTAAGCAACTAAATCACAATTAGAAAGGAGTCCACACATCAGTTTCATATTAATGTCAATACTAATTACAAATATGTTTCTGTTATAAAATACCTTTTAGAATTAAAACTTTGATATGTGAGTTTCTAAAGTAACATGAGAGATCTAACAGATTTTGAAAGAGGTCAAATAGTTGGTACCCAAATTGCAAGTGTGTTAGTCATGGAAACGACAAAATCTTTTAATGTGGCAAGGGGAACAGTGTCGAAAATTATGCCAAACAAGGAAAAACTGCATCAGGAAAGAGGAACAGTGGTCACAAGTCAAAGCTCACCAACAGGGGTAGATGAACACTTAACAGGACAGTTGCTAAAAACCACAAAACAATGGCCTGAAACATTAGAACTGACTCTGCACCTCTGTGACTCAGTCTCAACAAAAACTGTATGTTGTGAGCTTCACAAAGTTGATATTTAAGGCCATTCAGAAACCTCTTGTAACCAAGGTCAATGTGCAACAACGCAAACCCTGGAGTAATGACCCCAAAACCCGGCGCCTCATTTATAAAAAAAGTTGCGTAGAAACCATCCTACACAAGATCATTTCTGAAATGTGCGTACGTGTGATTCAGAGAAAATAAACGTACGCACAAAAAACCGTGCGTACGCCACTCCCACAGATGTGAAATCTCTAAATCACAAATGATCTTGAAATTGTGCGTAGCTGAATGGTTTTAGATCTCCGCCTTGTAAACGCCTCCTAATTAATATCATTAGCATATAAAGGAGCTCGAATCAAAACACAAATCCTCTGCTTGATAATGGCGAGCTGCAAGAAAAATAATTTTAGCGAGGCCGAAATCGAGGTCCTGTTTGCGGAGGTACAGATGTGTGCAGGGACGCTATTTGGGAGCCTTTCCAGTGGCTTTACCAGTAAAACCAAGTACGTGGCCTGGCAGACTGTAGCCCAGGCTGTGAACGGGGGGCAGCAAAGGTCCCTGAAGAACGTAAAGAAAAGGTTTTCTGATTTAAAACTGAGGTCAAAATCTCTAATAACTCGTTACCTTCTTATTGCGTGGTTGGCGATATCTTCGAGAAGTGACAATGCTGCTCTTGCAGACATTTTATAGCCTATAGATTGACCAAAATGTTTTACACGTGTGGAACCATAATGTATATTAAATACATTTCCTTCAAGGATGTGTCAATTATGCTAATATGGGTAGTTTTGGAAAACCAATGTGTGTTTTTGTTTTGTTTTTCACAAGTAGCCTAGCTTATGTTTTAATTTATTAATAACTTTATTGTGCAAACCATTACGTATAGCCTAAGCAATGTGTTCAATCTTTCTCAGTCTGAAAAAGGTGGGTTTTGAGTCTCTTGCGGAAGATCGCAAGCAGGGGCGTCGTAGCGAGGGGAAAAGGGGGACTGACTACCCAGGGCCCCAAGCGGGGGAGGGCCCTTGAAAAGCCTGGAATGAAAAAAAAAAATGTCTGCAATTTTACATTTCGAAGTAATTAGTGTCATTACTAAATTATATTGGCTGAATAAATAGGTTGAGAGACTGAACTTTGTATCCATAAAAATATTGGAGGCTCTCTGGGCCCCCTCCCCTCTCCCCTCTCAAAAGCGCAAATGGTTTTGTCGCCAAACACGGCTAATCACGCTGACTGGTGCTGATGCTGGAGCCCGCAAGTTTCAGTCAATCTTTCCAGAAGAAAGTGAAGTCGGGGTATCGAAAAAGAAGAGAAAGGGAAGAAATAGAAAAAAGGCAAAGTGAGGGAAAACAACTGCTCACTAATTTTAACTTTATTATTAATTTATTTATTTTCCTTAACTTTTCACATTTCGGAAACAATATGGAGGATCGAGTTTTCAACTACGTTATATCGCAGACATATGGTGGGAAAAAACTAGTTTACTAGTTTAGGTATGTTACAATTCCCCTGTGCGAGCGATTACGAGAGACTATGGCCATACCCCAAAAATGCAGGCTTTTCAAGGGCTGTCGGGGTTTATTTTCACCATATGTCTGCGATATAACGTAGTTGAAAACTCGATCCTCCATCGTGTTTAGTGCTTTCAAAAAGATATATCGCAAGTTCAGGACTAAATAAAAGGTATCCAGGACGTTAATTTAACATTTTATCTTGTTTCTGGTGAAATGTAATTGAAATCTCGATGCGAAATGCGATATCTTTGACCCGGAATGTGAGATATCTTTGCCCAAATGCTCACTGCCTGCCGTGGTTTTTGCCGTGTCGCGGCGTGTGCGCAGCATGTAATTAATTGATTATGTAATGTAATTTCAGATAATTCAAATTAAGATGTATCATATATTTTTTTGAATGCTTCAATCTGTAATTACTTAAAAATTCATGCAATTATCTTTATTTTTAAGAAAGTTATGGGCATTTATGTTATTGAATTACAGCTTTTGTTTCAAGATCATTGAAAAACAATAGCGGTCAATATGCAAATTTCCAAGTTTACTTCCTTAAATTACCATTACTTCCTTAAAACTTAAGATATGAGAGTGAATAAGGTATCAAATTAAATTTATTTTCATGCTCTATCTGGTGGGATAAGTTTCAGGCTAGATTTATAACATCTTCAATTTTTGTAACATACCTAGAACTAGGGCTGTCAACGTTAACACGTTAACGCATGCGATTAATTTCAAATGGATAACGCGTTCATTTTTTTTAAAATCGCGATTAATCTCATTTCAGTTTCACTCTTGCTACTGGCAAACATACTACTGGTGGTGGTGAAATGCATTGCAACTTTGTTTTTGAAGACTCATTTGATCCAGTTCTATAACAAGACAAGCTAACCTTGCTAGCTACATTATGATAGTTAGCTAGCTAGCTGGTAAATTAAGCAGAATCTAGCCTCTAGCCTGTTTCATTGTATATTGTAAACAGGTTAAGAGGCTAATATCAATCCTGTATGCTTCATGCTTGTAGAGGGGCCTGTCCTTGTAGCAGAGAGTGAGCAGGAAGAAGATGTGATCGAGACAAAGAGTGAGCAGGTAGAAGAGGCAGAGAGTAGGAGTTGGACTAGTGAAGAGGATGATGGAGGTGAAGAGAGCAAGGAAGATGAAGGTTGCTCTGAGGGTAGTGAGAAGGATGAGCAGAAGACAGAGGAGGAAGTGGAAAAAAGTGAGGGGAATGCAGAAGGGTATTTGCCAGTGTGACGAGGACCCAGGACTATGGCCAGAGAATCTTACTAATCTTACTAATTATTTGTTTAAATGTGGTATAAGCAGTTCATTAGCGATTACCCTAATAACCACTACAGATTCATGTGTATAGTTGTTGATTCAATTAAAACAAATTCTAAAAATCCGTGAGAGTCATGGATCAAGAGGGGAAGGGGGCCCACAAGACTGCATATGTATAGGGCCCAGAATTGTGTGCTACGCCCCTGATCGCAAGTGACTCCGTGGTCCTGACCGATTGTGGAAGGTCGTTCCACCAGCGAGAGATCAGGACAGAGAAGAGACGAGACCGCGAATACCTGCAGTACTCCAACATTGCCACAAGGAAACGTGCGTACGCCAAGTTGGAACCTGACGTGGAGCTAAGTACTTTTCCACGTCAAAGACCATTTTTATAAATCTGAACTTTGGCGTGGATTTGAGCGTACGCACGTTCTAAGATCAAATCTGTGCGTAAGCATGTTTTATAAATGAGGCTATCTTCCGCAATCGGTCAGGACCACGGAATCACTTGCGATCTTCCGCAAGAGACTCAAAACCCACCTTTTCAGACTCCACTACCACTGAATTCTGTACATCTAGCTAATTGTCATCACCACTGCCTACTTGCTCAACACTATATACCCCTGCTTACTCCATTAAAAAATAATAATTGACTAACCTTTTCCTTCCCAGTGTTACAGGTATGGTACGCAGCTGCCTGCAATGGTTTATTGCTGTATTACTGCACTGATCTCTTGCGCGTACTATGATTGTTCCTACCATGTATTAATGTACATATTGTAAGTCGCTCTGTGTAGCAGCCCTCGATATTTCTTCAATAAGCAAGCATGGAGTGTTTCCTGACGGGTGCATTTATTGCTCTCTCTCTTTGTAGAGCACCAGTAGGGAGTTAATCAGGTCAGGGCCTGTCAGCAGCATGTCATTTAGAGAGACACCATGGAACTTCGCTGAACAGTCGAACACGACCCTTAGCTTCTCTGGCTTCTTGGGGTGGTACACACCGTGGTGGGGTATGTACCACACAGTCTGCCCTTCAGGTGTTTTAGGGGCTGGCTCCGCGTCACCTCTGATCATCATTTCCTCCATGAAGGCCTTGTATTGGTCGTTATACGGTTTGTTGGCCTTTAACCTTTTCTTTAAGTACTGCAGTTGAACTGTAGTCAGCCTTTTGTTGTTTGGTAGCGAAGGTGGACTGCTGCTCTTGAAAGGGACAGGCATTTCATAGTGTCCGTCTTCCTTCTGACTGATGTTGTCGCTAAGGAGCTGTACAAAGCGAACATCATCTTGGGACACATACTTGTCTCTGTCTTTGTACCTCTTCTCATTGAAGTCTGATTCCAAGACCTTCAACACATCAGTGGTTGATGGAGCTGGTATTTCTTTCACAGCAACCCGATGCACAAACCTCTGGTTTCCCTGTCGATCCAGATGTGGGTTGGATGAGCCTACTATACTCCAGCCCAGTTCAGTTCTTTGTGCAAAGGGATCATTTTCACTTCCTGTGATGACTTCAAGAGGGGCCAATGCTAAAGGGCAGTCGTTTCCGATTAACAGTCCCACTTCACAGCCTTGCAGTGGTGGTAGCTTGTTTGCTAGATGTTTGAGATGAGGCCATTGCAGGGCAGTCTTCTTAGTCGGAATGTAGGACTTGTCAACTGGGATGAAGTTGCGAGAGTAGGCTTGGCGTAGTTGGATCTGCTTTTCAGAGTGTAGCCCTCGAACTTGTAGACCGCTAACACTTTTACTTGCTATGACTGTGTCAATAGCCGTCATTGTGCTAAGTTTCAGCTGCACTGGTTGTGTGTCTACATTTAGCTCCTCGAGTAGGTCTTCCAAGATGAACGTTGAGTCACTCTGCGTGTCGAGTAGAGCATAAGTGAGAACTTCTCTCTGCGGCTCTTCTGCTGATGACATGAGAACTGGGACAATGCTTGAAGTGGCAGAGGCGCGCTGCATCACTGTGTGAGACGTGACCTTGATCTCCTGGCTTGCACTGTCGTCTGTGGGAGTGGAATGTTTCTCTGGTGCTTCCACAGGCCTTTTATCTCTCTCTTCATGTAAGCAGGTAGGATGACGTCGGTTGCATGTGCCACAGGTATGTCGTCTTTTGCAGTCTTTGCTGCTGTGTCCTTTTCTCAGACATCCAAAGCAGAGGTGATTTTCATGAATGAAAGCCTTCTTGTCTTCCATAGATTTTGCTGCAAAGGTGGGGCACTTGGCGACACCGTGCGTTTCATCTTTACAGGTTGGGCAAGGTGGTTTTGGCTTGGAGTTGGATGTTTCTTTTGATGTCATCTCTGAGGTGGAGTTGTTCCTTTGAGCGCTTGTGTTGAGTGCTTTAGCTCTCTTAGGCACTCTTTCATCCGTGGGCTTGTGATTCATCAGGAGTGGGGAGGCGATGGGGTTACAGGCTATCCGGTCTTCCGTTTGGATGAGCTCTGTGAAACATGCAAAGCTCGGGTAGTCCCCAGATCCGTCCAATTCTCTCACAACAACTCGGCTCCATCTACGCACAATCCACTCTGGTAGTTTTTTAAGCAGCTTGTGATTTTCTTCACAATCATCCAGAATGGCCAATCCTTTGACATGGGGTATTGCCTCAACACAGCCTTGTAAGAAGTCTGCAAACTCTCAAAGTGCAAGAGCATCATTCGCACTAACCTTAGGCCATTTCATTAGCTTGTCTCGAAAGGCCTTCTGTACAACAAAGGGGTTTCCATACCTCTCTTGTAGGACTTTCAAAGCCCCTTGATATGCATCTTCTGAGTTTCTATAGAAGAATCCCTCCACAGCTTTGCATGCTTCTCCAGCAAGGTAGTTTTTCAGATAAAACATCTTCTCGCTAGCTGGTAGAGGCTGTCGGTCTATCAGGGCCATGAAGGATATCTTCCAGTCTATGAACTTTAAGGGTTCACCACTAAACGTGGTTGGCTCTGGGGCAGGTAGACGATTCATACTTAGTAAGGTTATGATTGCTTGGGTTAGGCTACCTGACTCCTGAGCTACTGGCACTTCAGGGTGTGCTTGTAGAGGCTGGAAGGTCATTGCGTCTGGATTTAAATGGCTTTTGGATTCAGCATTTCGATGGACAGAGTACGTTGTGTGGTCAATCTCTTCGTCACAGAACTTAGAATCGTCTTCAAAGCTGTTGTATGCTCTTACGCGCGCCGCTGCTACTCTAACGTCTGTTTCTACTTGTAACTGCTGTAGCTTTGTCTTCTCTTCTTGCATCTCTGCCTCTAGTTTACAAAGTTTTGTTTGCTGAGCATGGATTTCATGCATAGCTTTAGCCTGTTCTTGTTTGGCTGCTAGATCTGCTTCTGCATCTGCTCGCTTGCTGGAGGCCTTGGAGGCATTTGAGTGATTGTCAGATTTTTCTGAGATTACAGTTTCTGTATCTGTGCCTCCAAAGACAGACAGATACTCATTCTTATTTAGTCCTATCCTCACTCTTTCCTTCTCAAGTTGGCCATTGAAGGCCTCATCTATGGTCCTTAGCCATCTACTTACAATGTCACAGATCTCTGCAGTTATCGTAATACAGGCATCCATTCTCTGAGCAATGTGTGGAGTATCAGTGCAGTTGCGTTGAATGGGCTCATAATGTTTGCTTATTATGTTGTAACTGGCTTGGATATCTTCTCGAATTTGATCAAGATCTTCTGGAGAACAGAATGATTTTAATGTTGTCCTAGCCTCTTTTGCTATATCTCTCCAGGAGTTATAAGCCTTGCTAAATGCTTTCTCGTGTTTCTTTGCTTCCTGGTCACGCATCTCTTGGCCCTTATCTGTTAAGGTTCTTTCACAAGAACTTGACCTAACCTGTTGTGAGCCATCTGCTGTCTCTTCGGGGTGCAACATTTTGTTTGGCTTGTGCAGCTGTCTGATTAATTATGACTATAAGGTGTCTTGAGTCTGGGTTTGAACTTCAGTGAGTGACTTACTGTTACATATACTACTTTACACACCTAACAGATTTCTATAAAAACAGGTACTGGGCAATTCTCATAAACAAAGCGTAGTATAATTGCACAATTTCCCCTTTAAATTGGTTTACAATAACACAGGTTCAGTAGTTCTAATTTTAAGAGATGATCTTAACCTTCTGTATACTCTTAGATCATGTAACTTATAAAGTCCTCAAATCATTTTACATCAGAAAATATATACAATCATTTTTCTCCTTTGTTTCAGGCAACTTTTAGTCCAATATGTGGATATCAACCTTACTTTTGTCAGAAATGTTCTCTCATTGCATCTAGGCTACTGGTACTTATCTAGCCTGAGTGCTGGTTGCAAACTTGGGTCGACGGACTGATGGTGGTAGGTGGCGCTCTCGTAGCACAAGATGGCAGACGGCAGATGTGGCGCGAGTTGTCGTCGATGCTTAGCGTCGAGTTTTCACTGTAGCAGCCCTCGATATTTCTTCAATAAGCAAGCATGGAGTGTTTCCTGACGGGTGCATTTATTGCTCTCTCTCTTTGTAGAAGAGCACCATTGACGTCAAACATCAAACACCGTGAAAACTCGCTCCGCTTATCGAGGGTGCAAAGAATTCTTAATTGAAGAACTGACCGACGTCTTGGGACAGCTAGCAACTTGGTGGAAACAACTGCTCTTTCTTTCTGATTACTTTTGTTTCCTATCAAACATTCAACTGCTAATTTTACTTACTAGCTCTTACTTTTAACTGCTGCCCAATAATCACTGCAATATAAGCTATCGATGTATGCAGTTAACATACAAACTTTTCACGTTCCATTTCACACACTACATGCCATGTCGTTGAACAAACGTGCACTTGAACTCTGAACTGGACAGTCGGCAAAGTAGCGTTATCAAAATAAAAGTCCCGCTATCAAAGGAAAAGTACCCAAAGGTAAAACATTGTTTGCGGTCACTTACACTCTGGATAAGAGCATCTGCTAAATGCTTAAAATGTAAATGTAATGTAAAATGTATTCGGAAATCTAACAGCGCCAACATGTCGTCTGTTGCCTCATTATTATTATTATTATTAGTAGTAGTAGTAGTATTACCAGATTGAACACATTGCTTAGGCTATACGTAATGGTTTGCACAATAAATGTATTAATAAATTAAAACAACATAAGCTAGGCTACTTGTGGAAAACAAAACAAAAACGCACATTGGTTTTCCAAAACTACCCCTATTAGCATAATTGACACATCCTTGAAATGTATTTAATACATATTATGGTTCCACGCGTGTAAAACATTTCGGTCAATCTGTAGGCTATAAAATGTCCAATAATGCAGTGGTTTCTAAGAGGAAGAATGGCTTCGCTTCTCGAAGATATCGCCAACCGCGCAATAAGAAGGGAACGAGTTATTCGAGATTTTGACCTCAGTTTGAAATCAGACTACTTTTTCTTTACGTCCTTCAGGGACCTTTGCTGCCCCCCGTTCACAGCCTGTGCTACAGACTGCCAGGTCACGTACTTGGTTTTACTGGTAAAGCCACTGGAAAGGCTCCCAAACAGCGTCCCTGCACGCATCTGCGCCTCCGCCAACAGGACCTCGATTTCGGCCTCGCTAAAATTATTTTTCTTGCAGCTCGCCATTATCAAGTAGAGAATTTGTTTCGAGCTACTTTATATGCTAATGATATTAATTAGGGGGCGTTTACAAGGCGGAGATCTAAAACCATTCACCTGCGCACACATCAAGATCATTTGCGATTTATAGATTTCACATCTGGGGGACTGGCATACGCACGTTTTTTTGTGCGTACGTTCAGTTTCTCTGAATCACACTTACGCACATTTCAGAAATGATCTTAGATCAAATATAGGATGGTTTCTACGCAACTTTTTATAAATGAGGCCCCTGGTGTACGGTAATGGACGTAACACTAAGCCACAATAACCGTAACCACAACCTCAGAGAAAAAACTGTGAAGCACGCAGTGGTATAAAAAAGGAATAAACTGGAGTTTATTAACACAAACACATAACGAAACGACATCTCTAAAGACATTCAATGTTTTAACAAATGCCCAAGCGTAGACTGCAAAGTCTCACCCAGCAGCTAGGGTGCAAGTCCAGACCCACGTCAAGGTGGATCCGATTGCTACTTAGTTGTTAACGGTGTCCTCGGCTCAATGCGTCTCCTGAAAGGGGTTGCCAGGCAACAGCGTTCCGTGCCCTCTCCAGCACAGCTCCCAGAATCTCCGCAGTAGAACCATGACGTCATCTCCACTTGTAGGGGAGACCCAAACAAACATGGCAGCCCAAAGCCAAACCAAACACAAAGCAGTACAACAGACAAAACAGAGGGACATAACAGAGTAATTTTTTACTCTTTTTCCTACATCTGGATGGGTTTATTTGTAGAAAGCCAAAGGAAGCCTTCAATCCACATTACCTGTTCCCAGCTGTTAAACATGGTGATGGCTCTGTTATGGTATGAAAAGCCATCCTGTGGGAGTCATTGGATCCGATTATTATTCTGCATGGTAGACTTACGGCCAAGGAATACAAAGCCATTTTAGGCGACCAGGTGCATCCTATGGTGCAAACATTGTTCTACTAAAGATGTTACCATATTCCAAGACAATAACACCCCCATACACACTCAAGTCAAACACCATCCATGGCCTCCCCAATCACCAGATCTAAACATCATTTAACTTTTATGGGAAGTTCTGGAACATAGAGTGAGGAGTAGATTTCCACCACCTTCATCTCTCAAACAACTGGAGACTTTCCTTCTTGAATGGTCCAATATCTCACTAGAAACAATACTTGTATAACAGCATTCCAAGAAGGATTGAAGCTGTTCTGAAGGTAAAGGGCAACCCAACTCCTTATTAGTTAATAAATATTCATATATTGTTTGGCATTTTCTATTATTTTGTCCACCCCCTGTATGTTTGAGAGAGATACAATTCCCAATTCTGGAAAACTGGCTATTTTGGGAACTACAGGGAGAGGAGGTAGCTGGTAAGAGCAACTTCAGAGGGTCTTTCCAGGATTTGAGACAGGCCGCCCTGAGAACCTTTTCTCCTGTGCTGGCACTGAATAGCCCCATTGTTGATTTTATGTTGGAGACCAGGGCAGCAAGATTGTGCCAGGTTACGACGCTCCTCACTCCAGAGCACGAACACAGACATGCACCTCACTGGCGTGCTTCATTTTGGACACTCGGTCGGATGGGACAGGGAGTTGTATAATGAAGAGGTCATCAAACAGTGCCAAGTCCATAGAGAGACTTAATCATATTGATGAGGATATCAGTGACAACCCTCAAGAATCTGCATGTCCCAGTATTGTTTGAAAAACATTGGCTCGTCTGGACCATGGCACCATGCTGGCAAGCAAAAGGCTTTTGAAGTCTGTGTTCCTTTGGCTCAGAGGTAATTTTGTTCTTTGTGTGCCCGCTGAGGTCCATCAAATCAAATCAAATCAAATGTATTTGTATAGCGTTTTTCATAAATGCATTGTCACAAAACACTTAACAGAAGGGAACCCAGGCCTAGACCTCTCCAAAAGCAAGCCTAAGGCGACAGTGGCAAGGAAAAAGGAAAAACTCCCTTGACAGGGAGAAACCTTGGGAGGAACCAGACTAAAAGAGGGGCAGCCCATCCTCTTCTGACCAGCACAGGGTGTGTCCAAAAACTACTGTATCATGGTCAGTCCAAGGTGGCTGGCTGACTTTGTGCCTCTGAGTTAGGTAGTCAGTGAGGGGGGGGGGGCTGAAGGGGGTCCAGATCCAGAGACTGGGTAGGTGTGGTGGTGAGGGTTGATGGGGGCCCTGCCCATGGTGGTGTTCACATGAAGCGTGAGTTGGTGGGGCGTGCCACAGATTCAGTGATCCATGTGATCACCACAGAATGGGACCTCTGCTTTTCTCTCTCCAAATGGAATCAGAGTAACCAGGGCTCAACTCGCCCCCCGCGTGGAGGAAAAAGGGTAAACTTTTCCTACCTCTGTGTCGCTGCATTTCTGCATTCTATTTGCATTTGTAATGTTCACAGGACGTAACGTTGTTTAATACCAGTTTAAAATACGCGTTGTTTAGATATTTATGAGCCCGAGGCTCTGATTCTAAGTAAGACATTTGCCGGGGTGCAAATTCGGATTCTTGGCTGCGCCCCGGCTAGCCCCAGCACAAATTATGCACTGCGTGTAATAGCTTCCTGGATCTGACCGAGGAGGTGCTTGCATCCTGGTTTAAATATCAGACATTTCGCTGTTCTGACCATTCTTAAGAGGGCATTTGAACGTTGCTAAACCAAGCCTGAGAACAACAACGGCCCCCTCTGGCCACGTTTGCATAATGTCTACAAGGCTCTGATAAGGTCCTGCAAGGTTTCAGTATGTTGCATTTTCATATTTCAAATTGTGCTGACCAGAATGATCTTGAGCACAGATGGAACAGAATAATTTCTGTGAAGCCTCTTTAGTTGTCTGTAACCGTGCATCCTCAACAGGCTGGAATGAGCCAGTGGAGGTGACCATTCTGGAGAATAGAACAATGCGAGTCCAAGGTTGAAGATGGTGAAAAGCGGAGCCAAGCCGATGGCAGGAAGTTGTGCTATTTCAATTCTTCCAACTTTCTGTTTAGACTTGTTGATTATTTTGGGCTCCATCGGCCATTTCCTTTTCCCAGGTGTGGCCAAAAATGAATAACAAGAGACTGCCCCCTTTTACAATATTCAAGTGGTAGACATCAAATTGATGCATTGTAGTTGAAGTGTGTATTTCAGTTCAGTTATTTCATGTCTTGCTTTATGTTTTAATTGGTTCACATTTATGCCATTGTTATGTCCAGAATTGCAAGTTGTACTTGATCTACATATTTGAACCATGGAAATTTGAGGTAGCTAATGCCCATTCCTGCCATAACCACCACAGATAGCTTAGGTGAGTGTTGGACCACCACAACAATTGCCAGAACAGTTTCAATGTGCCTCGGCATAGATTCTCCAAGTGTCTGGAACTCTATTGGAGGGATACAACACCATTCTTCCACGAGAAATTCCATAATTTGGTGTCTTGTTGATGGTAGTGGAAAACGCTGTCTCAGGCGCCGCTCCAGAATCTCCCATAATTGCATTGAAATTTGGTGACTGAGACAGCCATGGCATATCATGTTCATGCTCATCAAATCATTCAGTTACCACTTGTGCCCTGTGGATGGGGCATTGTTACACTGGAACATTAGAATATAAATGCTTCACCGTCAGATGAAGGTGATCGCTCAGAATGGTTTTGGATTGTGTACTATTGTCTATTAGGTAAAGGTTGTAGTTGTTTAAATTCATTCACATTTATAAACAGATTTTACCATTGTTCTACCTATGCATTTTTATCCATATTGTTTGCAAAGAACTATGAGAAATCTGATTGTTCTTTAGTGAGTCTGCTGAAGTCCACAGCAGAGCAGACTCGATAGGGGCATGAAAGTGAGGGTGAGTGAACAAAACAATGTAAACCTCACTTCTCATAAAGTCAAAACTGACATGCGCTCAAAAAAAAGGACTTTGACACATGTGGGACTTACAGGAAATATTTTTTTTGTCTACCTCAGGGAGAGATGTAGAGACAGAGAGAGAGAGAGAGAGAGAGAGAGAGAGAGAGAGAGAGAGAGAGAGAGAGAGAGAGAGAGGGAGAGAACAGGCATATCAAATAACATGAATAAAATAGATCTTCCATTGTCCCCCTCATGGGTTCAGGCTCCAAAACAATAAATCTAAATAATAAACTAAACAAAAATAGCCCAACTGAAAGAGCTGAGCAGTTTTAAGCACACAGGGCACAGGCACTGATGCCTTCCACAGGGGTGTTAATATAGCTATTGTTGTGGGCGACATTGCTAGACAAACTGAATCGCTTGGACCAATGGGTGCTAGCAGTTTGTCTCTTTGTTAGTTAGTTAAAATAGCTAACAATATTTAAATTGAGCTAATTGCATGGTGTCATGCTTGTATCGTAAATGTCAGCATTTAAGAACATATGATACGTGTGCATTCATACATTATTAAACGTGTGCACTGCTTTAAATTATAAGCCATGTTTTTTTCACATGTGTTTAGCTTAAATTTATACACAATAATTCATACTGAAAAGTTTGCCCTGACCCACCCGTTTCTCTGGTCAGCAGCCACACCTGGATGGGAGGCTACAAGTCGGAGGACAGGATCTCTGCTGGACACAAGAGCCCAAACAGCTCGGAGAACAAACATTTTGAGCTATGGTCAGGGTCTGCATGGGATAGACTGTAGCATTAAGGCCTCGGTACACTTAAAACGAAAACGAATTTGGCGTGTTCACACAGGCTGGCGAACTGCTGTCGAATACGGCGTTGTGAGCAAATGTCAGTATACTCACTGTGACTTGAGGTCTGTTCGCTCCACGCAAGATGGGGGAGCTTGCTAGTCGCTAGACTATGGAACCGGAAATATAAATACAGACGGTGAAATCCAAAACAAAGCAAACATCGGCAATGGCCATGAATGTGCAACACAGTCATGCTTGATGTACAAAATAACCCTACGTTTAAACCATCAGACCGTACGATAGGATCCTGTAACAGACATAAGAAAGTGTGCTCCAGAAACTGCAAAATGTAATTTTCTGTTGAAAATCACGTGACATTGTTGTAATCACATGACATTGTTGAGTAATTGCAGGCGATGGTGTATTGGGAAGCGGTGAACAAGGCTGTGCGAAAAATTCAACAAGTTCACCTAGCCAGCCTGCACAGACTGCGGTGATCGAAGCCAAATGCGGTGCTTCATTTTGTTCAGAAACCCGCCATCTTGCCTGTGTGAACAAGCCAACTATGGAACCGAAATTTCGGTGAAATTTAAGCAAACATATATGAATGGCCTTTAGTCAATGAGCCAAAGCATTGCTGCAGGGTGCACCAGGTGTGAGAACACATGGGTCCTGTTGTGTTCATGAGAATATTGAGGCAACTTGCTCTTGATTAAAAAAAACTGATGCATTGATGATCTGTCAAATTAAATCAATTCACTGTAATCCACAGTGCAGTGTGGGAGCTCAGGTCAAGTCTGTCTGGCCATCCAACACATCAAAATGGTTTAGATTTTTGAATACCCACACCTAAGGCTAAGTAGAAGCCTTCAGCCACAAGTTGTGCTGGTGATGTTTTGACCATTTGGCCAGAAACCCAAGTTAGATGCCACTGGTGAACTGGTTTTGAGTCCATGTGAGTTTGATCCACAAACCTCTTGTCAAAATCTCACTTTAAAAACTTATGTAAATGAAATCATACATTAATGATGAGCACTATTTGAAATGGCGGTGTAAGTAAATGCCACATTGCGTGTGCCTGGCATCGACGGACCACGTTACCCCTCGTTGCTTCCCAAGGCTGGGGAAGTGCCATTCATGACCCAAATGTCTGCTCTTATTTAATGACCACCCTCGCTTTGTCAAGACAATAACTCCCCGTCTCTCCCCCCGCTCTGATTGCAGCGCAGGTTCCTGACAGCGATGAGCAGTTCGTCCCCGACTTCCATTCAGAAAACTGTGAGTACAGCCCCCGCAGTGGTGTGGGACTGCCTGTGCACGTTGTTGTGTGTGAGAACGAGAGAGAGAGAGAGAGAAAGACTGAGAGGAACTGCTGGAGGGTTGGGTGCAGCTACCATACTATCATCAGTAGTAAAGCAATCTCCTCCAAAGTCAAAGCGTTCTCACAAGACACAGTTGATACACGATCTACTCTTTATGTGGTTCTCCCGAATTAATTTGTGTAGGATGTATTATGCTCTCCACATCCATATGCAAACTCAATGAAACCGGTGAGAGACAATTCAATGAGCTGGATGTAAAGACCCTCTTTTGTGCAGAATAGAGGGGTAAATGAAAAAGCATATTCCGACATAGGGCTGTCTTTTGTGTCTCTTTTTTGTTGTGAGTCAAAGCAAGATGGATCCAGGCATTGCTGGTGTATGCCCTACAAAAGTGTCCTCCTCAAGAGAGTCCATTTTCATTTCATACCAAGACTGATCATCCTCATCCTCTTGTTCTTCCTCTTACCAAGGCAAAAAATCTTGTGTATGTACATAAATATATGTATACATACATACATCCTGTGTGTGTGTGTGTGTGTGTGTATATGTATATATATATATTGTGGCGTCCCCAAGGGTTGGGCGACACTCACGGACCTTGCAGAGGGCGTAGGCAAGTTCAAAAACACAGAGGAGGCAGTAATATAACCAAAAATGATAATTTATTGTTCTAACACGAACAAGGGCAACACGAAACAAAGGGTGGGGTCTTCAGGGGAATACAAACAAAGTCCACAAATCCTTATCTCATTGTCCAAGTCTGTTCCAATGTCCAAAATCCAGTTCGTAGTCCGCAATCCAGTCCGTAGTCAAAGCCAAAGCAATCCAATTTTCCACACAAACAAACACAAAAGCACACTCCAACGCTCTCTTTAAATCCTGGCTGGTCAACCGACTTCCACAGGTATTTTCTCTCTCTCTCTTCACACAACACAATACTTTCCACTCACGTTCCTACTCCTCTCCCAGTGTGATGGGAATCAGCCCTTTAACCCTCTGAGGTCCGTGTATGCTTTTAGATGTTTTTGATTTTGGCATGGTCTGATATTTATCTCAATTTCATCAATTTAAACACACTTACTCCAAAGTGTTTGATATTTTTATTTGAAGGACAATCACAGCTACATTTGTATGCCATCAATAGTTTGGTCAGTATCATATGCAGCTTGTAAATAGATCTACAAACACACAAGTTAAAAATAGTAAATTTTTCTGCTGTCACAAAAGTTGTGAAAGCACACACTAAACTATAGTGACGAATTGTTTTGCCAATGTGCGTTTGTTCATCAAGGTCTTGGTTATGTAAGGGTGTGAAAACAGTTTTGCACATCTGAGATCTAAATAGCTGAAAACCTGTTTTTATCAGAACTGGTCACATTTATTTCAGGCTGTGGGAGGGCTAAATGCTAAATACCTGAATATTCATTATTCATTGTCCACACCTCTAAGATCTGTCAGATGGGCCATCTCACTGGGCCATCAGTGTTATATTCTGAGTTCCTGTTCTGTTGTTTTTGGTCTTTGTTTATTTTTCATTCAGTCCTTATTCATTATTCTTTATCCAGTATTGCATTTTCCCTGTTCTGTCACGTTCTGCTCCCTGTCTGTCCTTGTTCCGTTTATTTCGAGATCCTCCTTGTCTTGTCATGCACTTCGGGAGTGCACTGGTTTTTTCCGCCTTCGCTTATTATCTCGTTTTCTTCCTTCTTACTTTCTAGATTGCACTTTGTATATATTAGGTAGATGTGTATAGTACTAACCAACTAATCTACTAACGTTAGGGATTTAGATTAAGTTACTAACACCTTGAATATGTTTGGCGTCACAAGACGCGAATTCATATTTTCACGAGTATTTGAAAACAAGCGAAATAAATAACATTTTAGGCTGTTTGAAAAGTATTCATCCATAGATCTTGTGTGCATATTGCAATTTGTTACGTTGCAACACGCGGAATATGTAGTCACAAGACGCGGAATTCATATATTGAATATATATACAGTATTTGATAACATGGCAAATCAAATATAGTTACTTACTCTTCGTCAGTTATTGTCTTCGTCGCTTTTCATCAATACTCTCAAACACTGCAGCGCAGAAAATCTTTCCATCTTGAATAAAATTGTATGTCTGTATAAAATCTTGCTTCAAATTGTCGGGACAGTTTATGTGTTTACGCCGGCGTTTTCACACATGGCCCCAAGCCCTCCCCACACACCTCCCAGAAACTCGCACCTAGTTACCATGTCAATAGAAGGGGGACGTTACTACCAGGTAAAAAGAGAGCAAAAGGCAAGGTTTACTTTTGGTCTAATTAACCTAATTTAAAAATCCCATTTGATTTGCCAGTGCTCAAATCGGAAAGTCGCGATTCTAAGGTTTCTGTCAATGTTTTTGTCGCGTGTATATGATAAAATATCGCGAAGTTAGAAATAGTAATATACTTTTATTGCTGCTGGGAGCGGCGCCGCTCCCGTCGACCTCAGGGGGTTAAATAGGCCTCAAAATGGCTTTCAGCTGGTCGTTAGTCCCATCACTTTCACTTGGCTCAGGTGTGACTGTGGCCTGCTGGGAAATGTAGTGTTTCCTGGCTCCCATGCGTTGTAGACCAGGCAGCCATTTCCTAGTGCAGCCCATTGGGCTGCCACACACCCTCCTCCTCAGCTCTGACCTCGGGAGGGCTGAGCGGCCTATGTCCAGCAGCCACCAGGAGGCCCCCCCCCTCCAGGTCCACTCAGGCAATGCTCCACCGGGATCAAATGTCCAGACTCCATCTCCATTCCCTGCCTGAAAAACCATCTGCACACCGTTAGGGAATGGAACAAGTTGCTCACCTTGTCTGCCCCCAACTGGCCACATGTGGGTACTGGCTCTGGGCTCCATGGACAGAACGGTTACCACTCTTGCTCTGGTCCTCACCAGCCTTCCATGGCTGCTCCAGCGAACCCTGTGCAGCATTTCACTCCGTAGTCCATTCTTTGGCCTTTTCTTCCACGTCCCTTTATCTTTCAGGGGGTTAGGTGGGGTAACTGGGGAAAACATACTCTTCGACAGGTGGTTAGCTGTATCCTTGAAGCTCTTCTCCACATTTACATTTCTCTCCATAAATGTTTCCCATGTTCCTTTCCCTTTATATGGCAGCCTGTTTTGTTTCCCTTTTCTCTTCATATGAGAATTTCCAATATCTGCTTTTTCTTCTCTCGCTCCTCAACTTCAGGAAGGAGATGTACTCACCACTTCAGGAGGGGGTTGGGGTCCACCAGGCCTCTGCTATTGCTAAGAGGCTTTCCTCCACACTATGGTCCCACCATAGCTCCTCGTCCGCAAACTGCTCCTCCAGTTCCCCTCCAGGGTCCGGCAGGCTGAGGGGGACTGAGGACCATCGCTCCCACTTCGATTCCCCCATCTGGTCATCTCCTGTCAGCTCCACTGGCTGCGAGATCTCCACCTGGGTACTAGAATCTTTCATGACCGGAACGCATTTTACATATTGAAGTTCCTCACTCACCTCTTCCAGTCGCCTTTGCAGATCAAGCAGAGTTGTGGTTTGAATTTTTAAAACCTCGCAACAAGATTTCTATGGCCCGCTGCTGGGCTTCTTTTTGGTCCAGCTCTCAGCTAAGACCTGCACTTCTTCTCGCAGTAGAGGAGCTCTTCAAGCTGCCTTGCTTGTTCTTGTAGTTGGGTCCTCACCTCTTGCAGCTGAGCCTCCAGCTCCCGCCTTCCTCGCTCTCCTGCTCCGCTTGGCCCGGAGTTGCTCCGTCTCAGACGCATGGGTCTCTGCTGCTCTCCTTAGCTCTGCCTCCTTCTGCTCGGGAGCCTGGTCTGCACATCCAACAACGCCCTGGCCCACTCTTCTTTAGCCTTGTCCTGGGATTTCTGGATGTTCAGACACTGCAGATGCTCTTCCTCTAACATCTGGGTTAGGTTCTTCACCTCTTCTTTCAGCTCCTGTCTGTGGGCCTCCACACATCTCACCTCATTGCAAAGAGATGCCTTTTCATTCTCGAGTTCCACAGCCATGTTCCCAATCTTTCTCAGGGAGCCGCTGTGCTCCTCCAGCAGTTGCCCCACAGCCAGCAGGTGGCGCTCCTCTGAAGTCCCCAACTCCACCTTTGCCCTGTCCAGCTCAGTCTGGGCACTCTCCAGCCTTTGGACCTCCTGGAGGGTGACTCGCCATTGGTCCTCAACAATGGCCGCCCGCTTCTGGTTCTTCACCAGGTCCTCCTTCAGGTCCCGACAAGACTTCTCCAGTTTCCGAATGATTTTATCTTGGCCATTTATGAACATTTGCGCCTCTCCCAACTCTGCCTCTAACCCAGCACACATATCAGCAGTTCTTATTTCACTAGTCTACTGCTCTTGTGGCCTACCTGGGTTCTTTCCCTTTTCCCTAGGGTGCACCACCGAGCGGGAGTGGCCATTCTTCTTTTGGACTTTTTGTATCTCTTGTCGTCCCTTCAGGGTTCTCAACACCTTCTCCATTTCACTGATGGCTTCAGCAACGTCGGGCGCCATTCCAGCCAAAAAGGAGCATTTGAGGGCTGGACTTGCTTGAAAGTAAACTTTGAGGGACCGTCGGTGCACTTTTGACAGGTGCTTGGGCCCCTCTGCCTCCAGCCAAGACTCCATGTCTGGATCCACTGTCCAGTCCTCTCCCATCATGGTGTTTTGTTTTTTCTTTCAAAGATCAAAAACAAATTCTGCTCAGTTGCACTACCTCCTCTTGCCTATAGGTGATGCCCTCTGCCCGCATTCTCCACCATATGTGGCGTCCCCAAGGGTTGGGCGACACTCACGGACCTTGCAGAGGGCGTAGGCAAGTTCAAAAACACAGAGGAGGCAGTAATATAACCAAAAATGATAATTTATTGTTCTAACACGAACAAGGGCAACACGAAACAAAGGGTGGGGTCTTCAGGGGAATACAAACAAAGTCCACAAATCCTTATCTCGTTGTCCAAGTCCGTTCCAATGTCCAAAATCCAGTTCGTAGTCCGCAATCCAGTCCGTAGTCAAAGCCAAAGCAATCCAATTTTCCACACAAACAAACACAAAAGCACACTCCAACACTCTCTTTAAATCCTGGCTGGTCAACCGACTTCCACAGGTATTTTTTCTCTCTCTTCACACAACACAATACTTTCCACTCACGTTCCTACTCCTCTCCCAGTGTGATGGGAATCAGCCCTTTAAATAGGCCTCAAAATGGCTTTCAGCTGGTCGTTAGTCCCATCACTTTCACTTGGCTCAGGTGTGACTGTGGCCTGCTGGGAAATGTAGTGTTTCCTGGCTCCCATGCGTTGTAGACCAGGCAGCCATTTCCTAGTGCAGCCCATTGGGCTGCCACAATATATAAGAAGTAAGAAAATATGTGAAAAATGTCAAACGGCGTGAATACTTTTATACCCACTGTGTGTACATTACATTACATTACAGGCATTTGGCAGACTGTAACATTCTGTTACCTCTGCCCTGCCTTCAAATTTTAGCAACAGATCTTCAATGGGATGTTCTTGGTAGTCCATAAATTCATGAATTTGTTCATGCCCTAATATTGGATGCTTTTGATTGGTTGATCTTTTCCACTGCGAGGACAACTGGCCACAGTACAATGGGATCTGTTTCAGTCCTCAATTGAATAAAAAAGCACAAGTAGGCCTCTCGCATGGTCTAGTGGTTTCAACGTCCGATGCTGGCTACGGTGACCGAAGTTCGATTCCCCGGCCGCGCCAGAGTCAGCTCTGGCCGGGAGTGCCACCGTCTTTGTCACTACCGGTCACAGGGCTACGGCAGCGAACTATGAGGGAGGGATTGACCTGAAAATAGCGGGTGTAATTGGCTACCAAATTGGGAGAAAAACGGGATAACATTTTTTTTTTTTTAAGTACAAGTAAAGGCCATTACACACAAACCCAATAAACCAGGAAGAGATGGGATTGGTGATTTTTCAGGATTACTCTTATTGTACTTGATGAAAGAGAGCAGAACAAAATACACACTCAAACCATAAATTACTGTTTTTTTTGCTCTAATATTTGCACATCATTATCTGCAAACAACAGATGTAATGGAAGGGAAAGCAGATTAAGTGATTTATGTGAGGTCTTTTCAAACTTTACCATGAACATTTAACTGTAAGATAAGATAAGATAGCCTTTATTAATCCCGGGGGGGGGGATTTGGTTTGTCACAGCAGCAATGATACAGGAGACAGTGAAAGAACACACAAGACATACAGGACATCACAGTATACTGAATAATAAATACAAGATAAATATATTTAGAAACCAGAGTAAAAACCTAGCAGCTATACAGACATACAGAACATCATAGTATATTGAAATACCAGATGCTAAAATACAAGAATTTTTAAATTTTTAAAATAACAAAAACAACCTAGCAGCGATCATACTGGAGGTAGTGCAAATCCACCAGATAGACAGCGCATACCAGTGTACTGAAGTACTAAGAAAACAAATATGAGATCAAGTAGCAATCGGGGCAACAGTGAGATGTGCAAAGAATGTAGGGTAGGTACAGCAGTAGAGAGCGAGAGTGTTCAGTGTTCAATGTTCATTGTTGTACAGTTTGATGGCTGCTGGTACAAAGGAGCGCTTGAACCGCTCCATTCTGCACGTGAATTGGATGAGCCTGTGGCTGAAGGTGCTCTCCATCTGTCTCAGCTCATCATAGAGGGGGTGGGAGGGGTTATTCAGGATGGTCAACAGTTTGTCTCTCATCCTCCTCTCCACCACTGCCTCCAGGCTGTCCAGTTTTTGGCAAACTGTGAGTTTGAGAAGCTAGCCTTCCTCACCAGCTTGTTGAGTCTGTCAGTCTCCCCAGCCTTGGCGCTGCTACCCCAGCAGGCCACGGCAAAGAACAGACTGCTAGAACATCCTCAGCAGCCTGCTGCACACATCGAAGGACCTGAGCCTCCTAAGGAAGCACAGTCTGCTCTGTCCTTTCTTATAGAGGGCCTCCGTGTTGTCCGTCCAGTCCAGCCTCTTGTTCAGGTGCACTCCCAGTGTCACACTGTCACACTAACCAAGGCGTACGGTCTCATTTTCATTTGAGAATCTATGTGTAAGCCTTGCAAATTTCGAGTTAAGATTGATTTCTGAATAGTTCACGGTTGTTTCCCTTTTTTAAAAAGGGCATGCTGAAAGCACAGTCAGAACTGTTTGTGTGACAATGTTTATTTAAGGTGTGAAAATCCACAAGTCACACCCTTCTGCATTCTGATTGGGCCAGTAGTTCAGGAGTGTTTTCTGAAACTGACCAAAAGTGTAGGTACAGAAACTGGGGACATGACATTGTCAATAGAATAACTTGAAAGGCGGACGGTCTATTTTTGCCATAAGGGGTGTGAGATTGTGGGGCAAACAAAACAGGTGGGATGTCTCATTCAGGATAGGGCAGTTAAACAGGCCCTATTGTCTGCTCCCATCAGGCTGGGGGGGGGGGGGTGCTATGCTCCATTGTCCGCACTCACATTGCACACCAGAAAGAGATTTTGCTGTCCTCTCTCTCTCCCAGCTCATTACAATGGACACCATGCTGTCTACTCTATTCCCTTGTTTCATGTTCCCCTTCTCAGTTTCTCTTGAGCTCTCTCTGTGTCAAATTAAACTGAGCCCATGTGGACACACTGCTACTCTCTCTCTCTCTCTCTCTCTCTCTCTCTCTCTCTCTCTCTCTCTCTCTCTCTCTCTCTCTCTCTCTCTCTCTCTCTCTCTCTCTCTCTCTCTCTCTCTCTCTCTCTCTCTCTCTCTCTCTCTCTCTCTCTCTCTCTCTCTCTCTCTCTCTCTCTCTCTCTCTCTCTCTCTCTCTCTCTCTCTGTGCCCCTGATCTCTAAACGAAGATGTTGTGAACACTGTGCTGGCTCTTCCTCTGTCTGCTCAAAGTGCTTAAAGATGTGAGTTAGCCCAGCATCGGCGGCACTGTGTGGGCCAACCGTTCAGCACTCTGCTTTGTTGTAATTATATAGGGAGTTGTGGCTATAAATTCAGCTTAAAAGAGAGGGGGGAGAGAGGGAGAGAGAGAGAGAGAGAGAGAGAGAGAGAGAGAGAGAGAGAGAGAGAGAGAGAGAGAGAGAGAGAGAGAGAGAGACAGAGAGAGATAAGTGGGGGTGTTGGTGGCTGGTTGAACCTGGAGTTCCACTGGAGTTCGGCATCAGAACTTTGAGACCCATTGGAACCGGATCATTTGAGACCAAAATTGAGGTTTTTGGTTGTGTCAGACAAAGGACGCTTATGTTGAAAGAACATCATACCTACAGTGAACTATATATATACTGTATATATTTCTATAATAAACATCAAATCTAGATTAGAAAAAAAAGACATTTCCATTGTCTATTAGCTACGTAAATTAGGGCAGTGCTAGACACATTTACATTTACATTTTAAGCATTTAGCAGACGCTCTTATCCAGAGCGACATTCAAGACTCACATGCATTTTTTTTGCCATGTTTTTATGAATGAGTTGGTTGTGGGGAGACTGGCTGAATCTCCATTCATGAGTCGGAGGGCCTTAGACTAACATGCTGAATGTGCAGCAGTGTGCGTTTTATTACCGGGCGAGGGGGGTTGGGGGGCGACTGTGCTTAACACAAACCAGCCAGGGATGTCTGCACTTAAATTTCCCTGTCAAAATGGGGCTTTTTTCCCCTTTCTGTAGGCCAGTGCAGAACAAGAGACAGCAGATGAGGTGAAAGGAGATGTAGGAATAACAGGGCAGCCCTGTGTTGAGCAATGCCTAGCCCCCCAAGAGGTGTAAGAAGTAAACCAATAAGCATGCAGTGTTATCACAAACGACGGTGGGATTAATCAGTACAGTGCTGTCATTGTTTTCAGCCAAGGGGGAGCATGGTTGTATGTGAGCTTCTTTTTCCTAGCTGGCCCAGATTGGTAATAGTCAGATTACGCAGTGCTTGCTTTGCACATCTGTAGTTAATAAGGTGTCCTAATGTCCAGGAAGCTGACTGCTAGCCACTGACACAGGGCAATGCAAGATAATGCACTGTTAGCTTGGGAACGGGTGCAGTGCAGGGATTTGGGTCTGACGTGTCACACTGTACCTGACATATTCTATCAAAAGCCCAGTCATGCAGACAATGATATATTCAGGCATAACATAGTGGTAAGTTTACAGAGTGTTTCTGGCACTTTCCGTGTACTGGTGTCATCTCCCCCTCCCCACTCCACTCCATCTCTTTGGATTGATATCAGCAAGGTGGCAACTCATTATATTATTTCAGTGGCAGCCTGGAAATCGATAATAGCATTAAACATTAAGGGGAAGCTATATTGGGGTCTGAAGGATCTTGAGCAGGGAGTCAATATTGTGCAAGATTAATTACACCCCCCCCCGCCCACTCATGCAGGCATTGGGAAAACCAGATTTTCAGTGATGAAACAATGAAGATCAAATCAGATCAAATCAAATTTATTTGCATGGTGCTTAACAAAATGAGAAAATTCTTAACAAAAGGGAACACAGGCCTAGATCCCCCCACCCCCCCAAAAGCAAGCTTATGGCGACAGTGGCAAGAAAAAACTCCCTTGATAGGGAGTAACCTTGGGAAGAACCAGACTAAAGGAGGGGAGCCCATCCTCTTCTGGCCAGCACAGGGTGTGTCCAAAAAAGACCGTATCATGGTCAGTCCAAAGGTGACGCAGGGCTGGCTGACTTTGCGCCTCTGAGTTAGGTAGTCAGTTGGGGGGGAGGCTAAACCACGTGAAGGGGTTCCAGATCCAGGGACTGGGTAGGCGTGGGAGGACTGGTCTGGAATCAAATTAATGGGCAAGGGTTGATGGGGGCAGCTCACACTTCTCGCAGGATCTAGGGCTTGGGGGCGGGTGCAGAAAAAAATCTGTGCTATATCCAGTAGCATTATGTGAGAGCAGGGGAGCACAAGCATAGGGAATATACAGATAGCCGTGACAGGTGTAAGCTATGTGCAGCATATCTATTAGGAGAGGGACAGAGAACATACACAGCCTTGAGGGAGCACCAAACCATCCACACCCAATCAAGGATAACCAGCCTAACAGTGGTGGTGACACGTCGAGGAGGTGACAGTATGGAAAGTTTCTCACTCCATAAGACACTAGGGCATGGTCTTCTCCATCTCTACACCTAGACTATGGCAGTAGGCCAGGCTTAAAAGATATGTTTTTAATCTAGACTTAAAAATGGACACTGTGTCCAAATACCTAACATGTTTTGGTAAACCATTCCACAACAGAGGAGCTCTACAAGAGAAGGCTCTACCACCAGCTGTGCTTTTCACAATTCTAGGGAGTAATAGATGGCCAACTTCTTGTGAATTAAGTGGTCATGTCGGCTTGTAAGGAACAATAATTTCAGTCAGATATATAGGTGCTAGTCCATGTACTGCTATAAAAGTTAACAGCAGTACTTTATAATCAGCCCAATATTTAACAGGAAGCCAATGCAGTGATGCTAACACAGGAGTAATGTGCTCATATGTATTACATCTAGTCAAAATACATGACGCTGTATTCTGTACTAGTTGAAGACTCTTAAGAGGGCTACTAGAGCAGCCATATTAGTAAGGCATTACAACAATAGTCTAGCCTCGATGTGACAAAAGCATGCATCAACGTTTCTGCATCCTCTAATGACAGAAAGTGCCTAATTTTAGCTATGTTTCTTAGGTGAAAGAAAGCCACTCTGAAAGTGTTTTTAATATGAGCATCAAATGTAAGATCCTGATCAATAATAAAACCAAGGTTCATGACTGTCAGATTTGATGCAACAAGGCAATCATCAAAATTGAACTGCAGATCCAACTTATTCCTTCATTTTTTGGGCCCAAGACCATCATCTCTGTTTTATCTGAATTCAAAAGCTGGAAGATTACTGTCATCCAATTCTTTACATCAGAGATACAAGCTTCTAACTTGTAGTATTTCACCTGGTTTCATTGATGACCTGTGCATCGTCTGCATAGCAATGGAAATTCACACCATGAAATGAAATGAAATGGGCCTATAGTTCTTCAGATTATCAGGATAAAGATTTGGTTTCTTTAGAAGAGGCTTGATTACTGCCACTTTTAAAGACTTAGGTACCCAATAATAGGGATGTATTTATAATATATAACATGGGTTGGCCTAGCACAGACAAAAGCTCTTTAATAATCTTTGATGGTATGGGGTCTAACAGACATGTAGATGATTTGGAGGACATAACCAGTTTACTAAATTTGTCCAGGTCCAAGGGAGCTAAAAAAACTCAAGGGTCTCTATGCATCCCTGCTCCTGATAGTCCTGTGCCATCTCGGGAGTTGGATTACTAGATATCGGAGTCATTTTCATAATTTGTTCTCTGATTGTCTCAGACTTATCGGTAAAATAGTTCATGAAGTCATTACAATTATAGTTAGGAGGGTAACTGCTGTAATGTGAGGACTGATTTTGTGAAGAGAGGGTGTGCTTCCTCCAAACCTGATGACGAGGGTTTTGAAAATAAAAACACAACAAGTATAATCAACCCTGATGCAGGTCATTTAAATGAGTGTTGTTACTATTTAATTGCTCAATGCACTCTGTAACCCAAAATGGAATCACATCCAAAGCAAGGCAATAATTGTCATGTATTTCAACATTTTGCAGTTCCATTTGTTGTAGATATTCATACACTACTCTGATAAAAAATAAAAAAGCATGTTCTACTCATGTGATTATTATAACATCTATTATGTTATAATGAATGACATGAAATCTTCAAACGACTTAAACACTAAGGGATCATTATTTTTATTATTATGATGAAATGGCCACAAGGCATGATCGGCACTGCATGCTAAACCTGAAGCAGTGTATTCCAGACAGACAGATGAGGTCCTGTAGTGGCAGCAGAGCTGGTATTTGATAGGGCTTATTCTATTGATAGAGGTTTGTCCAGCGTCTGCAGTCTGTCAGATAAAACTGCCTATGGTAGCTGCTGTGCTGATGCCTTCAACAGCCCCATAGATAGGAAGTGAGCCATCAGTGCATGGAGAGGAAGCTATTAACACACACAACACCAACCAGCTAATCCCCACTGCCCTATTCTCTTCTGTATAGTTACATAATTTCAGTGGTTGAACTTTTACACCCTGTATGACCTTAGACTGTAATGTATCCTTGCCGGGAAAAGGATTTGAAAGGTTGTCTATGCAGCAGGTGAACAAGGCCACTTGTTTGCAAAACTGGGGTAAACAAGTGCTGGAATATACTAATTGAAAAGGGAAACCATCTGCACCATTGACAGAAAAGCAGAAGTGTCAGGGTTGCCATCGTGCACATGGAACATTGTTTCACAACTTTGTGCCAGGAACAGAGAAGTGAAACTCCAAGCTTTGCAATGGGCAACACTGCTTCTGTCACATGCACCATGGACTTGGGTCCACGCCCCCCCAGGGGAAACCCAGTATGCATCTGGCCTCCTGCTGACTCCTCGGATCTTTGGCTTTGGGCAGGGGTGAGCAGGGAAACGTACAGGGAGCGGCTTGGTTTCCCATACAGTTGAGAAGTGTGAACGCAACCCGTACAAGGTGTCCATGCATCCAGTCACTTGACCTCTACACTTGTGATTCATCTGGATCCTGTGTGCTATCCGCATGACAGCAGAGCAGCACAACAGGGACTTGAAGACCCTCCAAGCCTTTTGTAGGTGAATCTGGGTAGCCATTTTGTTCACCCTTTCTGCTGTTCAGCAGTGTCCTTGTGCATTGACCTGGACAGCACATGTCCTGCACATGTTTTCTTGCTTCCGTCCCAGATGGATGATGGAAATTATAGGATCATTTCTCCAACATTGTCATAATAAGGGGATTTCCATCATCGCTCCTCACTGGATTTTTCCACTTACTATGAGAAAGACAGCACTGAGATTGTTCTGCCTAAGCCTCTTCAAACTTTCAAATGGCCCCAACTTTTTTTCTTAGATTAAATCGCCTCTTGATGAATGATTTGATTGGCACTCTTAACAAGATAAAGGGGCTAATGTGCAATCCAGTTATTCTGCTGGATTTCTTTAACAAAATAAAGGCCAGGCAATCAACGAGAACAAAAATGCAAACTAGCTCAACATTTAATCTTGATATTGTGATCATAATTATGTGGACTATTATATTTTAAGCAAATTCCAATTCTGTGAAGTGAAGTGAGAAGATAAAGGCATTCATTTCAACAGCATCTATTACAGCAGTCTCAGTCCTGGGGACCCACTGTGTACGATGGTTGTTGTTACAGCCAATCTGATGATCAATTAAATCCCCAAAACTATGTTTTAAGTGAGAGGTTAAAGGTTTTGATCAAAAGCCAAAAACGACAGGAAATTCAAAGGAGCATCAAAACCTTAAGGTTTCCAAATAAGGTTTCCCTGCACACAGCTTTGACACCTGCTACAGTAGGTGTAGTGGTTCTGTGTGGCTCAGTAGGTAGAGCGGGGTGTTGACAATGCGTAGGTTGTGGGTTCGATTCCTATTGGGACCACATATACTGAAAAATGTACATACAACAAAGTGTTAACCGTAGTCAAGAACAGTTTAGCTGAAAGCCACCCTAGAGGGAAGTACAGTTCCAGGTGCTAGGAGTAACCACATAGTTAAACTAGGACCCTGTAGGTAAATCTGTTAGCCATTCAAAGGCAGCAATAAAAATACAAAAATATCATGTATTCCTTAAGTTTATTTTAACACAATGCAGGTTTGGCTTGTTGTCAATTGCTCTGTCAGTGAACTCACCAGGCCTGAGGTTGTGAACCACTGTATTTCTGCGTTCTTGCTGAATGATTAAAAAACGTTTTATTTGCACTGTAGAGTGGAGCTGTTTGCCCAGAGAAGCCAGGTGTCCTGGGCTGTTGGGTTACCCAGAAATCAATAGCGCCGTTTTTTAAACCTTTAGAGCCATTGTGACATAATTGGCACGTCTGTTGTTTTTATTGATGGAATCCGTTGGCCAGTGGACAGCCAGCTGCATTTTTCTCTCTGCCTCCCTAACTACACCCTGACACAGGCTCCCATGTCATGACTGACTGACTGACTGGAGACTTCAGTGTGCACAACCTCTTAGGCACTAAGATTTGACATGGTGCATATCGATGTACATCATATATATGCTTATTACAACTGGATTGATCACACTGCATTAGATAACATTTTAGCTTGAAAGGAGAATTTCCTTTTCTTGAACATACTTCGAGGTTTGGGACACATTGAGATTTATAAAACAATTAAAGCAGTTAATTAAGCAAGGAGACAAACTGAGCGACTGAGGAATTGGCGAGTTGGTAAACAGTTTGTGCACACCGAATGCTGCCCTGAAGAAGAGCCATGAAGGCCATGAACCATGAAAGTCCAACCAGGCAGTTGTCAAACAGCTGCACTACACCAAGAACAAACACACAACAGATCCAGGTGGTGATTGGACATAGGGACTCTCTCTCTGATTGGTTGGTTTTAATGTACAGATTTGCCCATTTTTCTCAGAGCGAGTTTTGGGATAATACTGTCATCTTGTTTGGTGATGTAAGGCATTTGTCCCCAGTAACCTTCTGATAACGTTGTTTATATCGCCACGAGAACTCCTTTTCATCACAAAACTCTTGAGTTTGTAATTAACATGGGTAACTTAGTATTTCTTCCTCATAGGCTTTGTAAGAACTGTGGGAAAATGTCATTCTTTATTTGTTTTTTAAAGACAGAGCGCAGAGAAGGAGAAGTCATTCGTACAGGAGCTTAAGCGCCATTGTACACTCTGTCATAGGCAAGGACATTTAGCGCAATTCAGGGTTCTGGGCTGTCTATCTGGGGAGAAAAGCAAGCAGTCTTTATCTGAAGGGGACTGCCTTTGGCCTGAGGATATGCTTTGTCTTAGTATGGACAAAGGGCGTGTGGGTCTGTTTGTAGTGGGTGTCGACGGGGTATGTGTGGGGGCCTTCCACGAACACCCTCCACTTCCTTAATCATTTAACCATGATCATCATCTTTCAGCTCCTCGCTTCCTCCTTAACCAAACTGTTTACACACGCAAAGGACAACCTTCTCCCCTATTTGGGCTGAGTGTGCCCCATTTTAGAGGGGTTCGCTCAAGTTGTTCTTCCAGCTCACGAGTCTGCAGTCAAATTAACCTGAGGGAAACAGGCTGGAATACATTTCCTGTTAAAATTATGCTTTTAATAAAAGGACTGTCAAAATATTACTGAGATAGGTGACTTAAGTTAATTCAATTTAAATAGAAGAAAATAGATTTCTATATAAATAGAATTGTATTGTTCACGATCATGGCCTCTATATGGCATGAAAGCACTGTCCTTAGTGAGCTTTAAGTCATGGACAAAGGACATTGTGGTTATACAAACCGAGGCTTTGTTTCAGGAGGTGTTTTGGGTCAGAATTACATGGATTTTTGCTTGCTATCCTAGAAAAGGAAAGTTAGCTTCATCATGCACTTTTGACAGGCATAATGTAGTATATTAATATTTTCTTATTGGTCCTACAATTGACATTTTCTGTATAGAAAAGAACCAGCTGGCATTATTCCAGAATTAAAATATTTCTTACTTTGAAAATGTTAACAGTTGCCCTGAGAAAACATTCAAAGAAAAGGGGAGTTCTGGTCTATGTGTAAGGTCATGACACCGTCCTTTGAAAAAGCCATGGAACATGGTGCAGGGGAGGGAAACAAACAAAATGGCACATTTTTTTAAAAGAGAAAGACCATAAACTGGAGGCAGTGGTCAAAAATAGACCAAATAAAAAAGGAAATGGGAACCAGAGGAAATGTGCTTTCTGAAAAATATTTACAGGACCAGCACAGGCTGTACATGGGTCAGATTTCAAATCGGATGTTTTCTCCAGGAGAATGGTCCATTTTCCCTAAAGAAGTATGATACTTCTGGTAGCTTGATTCTCTGATTTACTGGCTGTTAAATGTCAAATGGATTATCATTTAATGAGACACGCATTTTAATTGTCCCATCTTCTAAACTTCCACCACAATCTTGTCATTCAGCCAAATTTTTGGTGGCTTTTTTATTTGTAAATCAATTTATATTCTGAAACAAGGGGCATCAGGTCATCTAATGAAAGCATTCATACAATATATTACTTTCATTCCCTAAAATGTGATTAACTCAGTGATTCACTGAGAGAAAGTCTACCAACTCCTGCTAATTCCAAGTAAGAGCAGGGCAATGGACGTTGTCATACTAGATATCAGTGTGAGGAGGTGAGAGCATAACTTGATCTTCATTTGTATCCCTGTCCTGGATATTCACGTTTTTTTTTTAGCTTTCTAGCATTTCCAGTATTGTTGTGGCAGATAAATTACCTCCCATGTTTCTACAACCTCCCAGATAATATGTCTATCTGAGCCATGTCTGATCCATTTTGGGCCCTGATTTTTACTTATATTCCATAACAATGGATACTTGCAGAAGTGTAATGGTTAGGGGACTGGACTTGTAACTTGGAGGTTGCTGGTTCAATTCCCAGGTGGAGCACTGCCATTGTACCCTTGAGCAATGTACTTACCCTGAATTGCTTTACTAAAATATCCAGCTGTACAAATGGATTGTATATAAAGAAATGAACTGTGTGAGTCGCTCTCGATAAGAGAGTCTGCTAAATGCCTAAAATGTCAATGTAATACCAGCTATACTATGAAATAAAACCATCTCGTCCAGTTAGCAGGGCTGTCTTTCCCCCAACACACAACTGCTTGTTTGCAGTTGTTATCAGGGAGAACCGTGCCTTAGAGATTACAGATTATTATTATAAACTCACACGTCCCACCACACAAACAAACACACATATCCACATGCACACACACACACACACACACACAGCAGTGATGCCAACAGCATGTTATTATTCTCTTAGTACATCATCTCAATAAGTCTCAATCAGATATGTGCACACACTTACACAAAAACAGTGAAGACATTCCGCCACACAGCATTAGTGTGTCAGTGCAGTAGTTTAATGGTAATCACAAAGTGTACTCCTCAGATGCTCTGCATAGTCAGGGTTGGGGGAAAACCGTGACTTTAATCTTCGCTTCAAAAAAGAAAAGTCTTGTTAAATGTCTTCTAATCCTTTTAATCTGGCTCACAAACCAGCGCTTCCTCTTCTTTCCTGTCTGCGACGTGGGAGAGAGGAGAACAGAACAAAACAAAACCAAAACAAAAAAACAGAAACCCTTCACCCTGGGACACTCCCCTTCTTGAGACGAGATGGAGGAGCTGCCACGGTACCACTGCGGGATAGACTTTTTAAGAAATTATTATTGGATATAATTACAGAGGCTCACATTTCAGCAGTGCCTGACCCATCAGATCCACGCCCACTGCAGTCAACATGTAAACAAAGCCCTCCCTGGCTCGAAGTGAACAGCTGTTGCTGTTTACCCTCTCAGGCACGGCACGTAAAAACATCCTGTACCGTACACTCTGTGAAATAATAAACACTGCCCCTGCCACGTCACAACTCCCATTTTGGGTGGCTTTTGTGGCCTGCTAGTTACAAGAACGCAATCTAGAGAAACATTGCTAGGGAGGATTTGGCATGGAGGACATTCTTCAAACAGCAGAAAAAGTAGTTTTGAGTCTGGTCGGAAGAAATTGGTGAGACGATGTGCTGTAGGCTGTGTGTGTGTGTGTGTGTGTGTGTGTGTGTGTGTGTTTGTGTGTGTCCATTTTCATTTTTCTTGGTTTGAAATTCAGGCAGTGGCCTAGCCGTAGTGATTTGCAGCAAGTCACACGAGTGACCATGTGCGTGAATTTGTCCCCCAGCGGTCGCGTTCCACAGCCCCCCGGTGAAGATCAAGCAGGAGCCACAGAGTCCTGGCTCCGACCCCAGCCAGTCCTGCAGCCACAAGCAGACCTTCACCTACCCACACGGGGAGCAGTGCCTTTACACCAGGTACTGCCATGCTGGCCCCAACAGCCCATCTCTGCCACATTCCACTGCCCTGCGTGGGCTTACAGCTGATCCCATGCCAGTCTTCACAAAGCCCCATCTCAGCTAAGACTGCTGGCATATCATAAATAATATAATAATGTAATATATGCCATTTAGCAGACACTTTTATCCAAAGCAACTTACAGTAGTGAATGCATACATTTTTCAGTATATGTGGTCACAATGGGAATCAAACCCACAACCTAACCGTTGTCAGCGCCATGCTCTACCTACTGAGCCACACAGAACCACGAGCACCACTTAATGTGGCCACTGATCGCCCTGCATGCACACACCTGTGAGTTCGAGTGCACCACTGATCTGTACGTATCTGGAGCTTTTACGGATGTCCGGGACTGCTGGTTTACATGTGCATTCACGCCGGGCCTCCTCCTCCACCGTAGTGCCTATGAGCAGAAGAGAGCCGCAGGCCCCAAGACCTCCCTGGAGCACTACTCCCCAAAACCCCCCCCGAGAGCACGGCCTGACTCAGCGTATTTGAGCCCCCCCGCCACACAGCCACTCCCCAGCCATGGTTACACCCTGGAGCACAGGTACGCTCACTTCACACATGCACATACACAGACATGACCAGATGCAAACGTACAGCTGTGTTAAGAACCCACAGCAATTAAAGGCTAAAAAGTACTAACCTTTTCCTTCCCAGTGTTACAGGTACGGTGTGCAACTGCCAACAATGATGTCTATTGCAGTGTTACTACACTGATCTCTTGTGCTAACCATCATTCATCTTACCATGTATAAATGCACATTTTGTAAGTCACTCTGGATAAGAGAGTCTGCTAAATGCCTAAAATGTCAATGTAATTAGTTTGCCAAGGCATCCTTTAAGCTTAAATATTCCATCCATCCATCCATCCAATGTCACATTTTGGTCAGGGTCACGGGGGTGCTGGAGCCTATCCCAGCATAAGCAGGAATACACCCTGGACTGCCAATCCATCACAGGGCACACACACCAATCACACACTCTAAAATTTAGACTCTCCAATTATAACGTGCATGTCTTTGGACTGTAGTTTGCCAGAAAGGCATCCTATCCACTGCACCACCGTGCCGCCTGCTTAAATATTTATGCCTCAAAATCTTCCTGTTGGCCCCCTGCTGAGGGCAGAGGATATTTAAATCTCTAGGCCCTGTCTGCGACAGCTGGGGGCACAAGCACTACAGTGCAGCACGGTTCAACTTCATCATACTGAATTTTGGAGTTCAAGGCTTTGGCTTTAGCTTTCCGGGGGTTGTATCTGTTCACCTGTTATCCAACGACAGTGCTATTAAGCAATTACCATTTTCCTCTCCCTGTAACATTGGTTCATTCAGCCTGTGCACAAAATACTCCATGCCAGCCTTTTCTGCCGCATCGGTGAAATCTCCTGCGAGTCACACTGCACAGTTGGATCAGGCGTCTCTGTGCAGACTGAGGAATGAGATTCTCTTTGGTTTTGGTTGCGGACGATGAGAAGGTCCTCTCTAACGCTGTGCTCCTACTGTCTTCCCAGCTCCAGGTACCCACAGCCTTCAGCCGAGATGTGTCCCCCCTATCCTCCTCCGGGCCAGGCCCTGCAACAAGCACACCCTGCGGGAGGCGGGGGAGGAGGGAGTTACCATCGCCAACTGTCTGACCCCTGCATGCCCTACCTGCAGCAGAGTTTCAAGCAGGAGTATCTGGATCCCCTGTATGACCGGGCGCCCCACGGGGCGAGGGCTCATCCACAGAGATACCCCGCTGCCCACGTGATGGTCAAACAGGAGTGTGCCGACTACACCTATGAGCCAGGTGAGTCAGAACAGGGCGTGGCACAGAACAGGGCGTGGCATAAAATAGGGCAGAACGGCACAGCTTGACGCAGTGCAGAGTAGACAACAGCGGAACAGCGCGAGACCCCGAAAGAGAGTGGAATCTGAGTGTGACAATGAACAGCACAGTGCATCACTCCCATCACGATGGAACATATACATATATACAGAACCAAAGTGCCTCTTCTCTTTACACATGTCACTATGAAGTGAATTCAACAATTGCAATTGCCAAGTTGGCAACACCCAAGCCAAAACGAGTCAAGGTCCACTGATTGCAAATTCAATTTCACCAACTAAATTTGATTAGTTAATTTGGGTAATTTATGATCTTGCGAATCTGTGTTTGAGAAGGGAAAAAGAGGAACAATTGCATTTATTTGTAAGCCAAAGATAAGGACAAAGGCTGATTGTGTCCCCAGGTGCTCCCCAGTATTGCCGTTTGTATCACCTTATAAAGGACCTGCTTTGACCTACTGGGGTTATGGTAGACCAGGGAAAGGAGGTTTATAAACTTCATCGAGCAATGAACATGTGATCATGTGATCTGCATACTTCCTGCGAGTCTGCTTCTTGAGTTTTGAATGGCCACCAGAGGACCGTCCCATCGCTATAACTGTCCAGAACCTCTTTCTTTGCTTTCAGGGCAAAGACCATTCGCATCCTTCCCCTCCCCCTATTTTTCTTTCTTTGAACTGTATGACATTCCGCCGAGGTCTAAATTGTGTTCTTTTTTTTGGCATGCTGCTGCCCTCTCCTTTCCCCTTCGCACCCACACTCTCCCTCCCTACTCTCGAAAATGAGGCAGAGGAATTTCATTGAGAAAATGGAGGGCACTGGAAAGACTAGAATCCCCAGCGGAGCTCTCCCAGGTGTCGGGTTGCAGCGGCAGCTTCCTCTTCTGCTGGCGGATGAACTCATAATGGAAAAATGAGCGTGGCCACAGAAACCCGAGCTGCTCTCTGGCTGTACAACAACAAGGGAGCGGAGGGCCCGGGGAGGAGTGTGGAGGACGGAGTGGCGCAGAGCAGCAGGGCTGGATATCGCACCGCTGCTGCACGGCACCAGCGAGCCAAGAACGCTGCAGAGAAACGCAATACTCCCACCAATGCCCGCATTCGCACAGCTCACTCAAGCAACAACAAATGGAGCCGTCTTCACTCCGCTCGTCGCAGTTCAACTGCAGGTGTGCTCGATGAAAACACGGCCAAAAAGAAGTTAATAAATAAGCTGCACAGCACTGAAACAGCCATACCTCTCTCTTTAAAACGATAATAATATAATATATGCCATTTAGCAGACACTTTTATCCAAAGCGACTTACAGTAGTGAATGCATACATTTTTCAGTATATGTGGTCCCAGTGGGAATCAAACCCACAACCTAAGCGTTGCCAACGCCATGCTCTACCAACTGAGCCACAGGGAACCAAACTACAACCACAACACCTTTCAATTCAACGTTCCTTTTAGTTTTGATACTTGATAATGCATCGTGTGGTGCAATGTTCAATTTTGTGCTGAGGGCATATGAAGGTACGGGAGAACTGGGATGTTAACGAAGGGACATTAAGTTCCGGATAAACTGTTATCAGAGGTGGAGCGGAGATGAGCGTGACTCCGTTATCAGTTGGTTAAGAGGAAAGTGTTTGACATACAACATGCATTCAGACATGCCCATTGGTAGTAGCGAGTTCTCAAAACATTGATGTAACATTGTAGCAACGTTCTTGCAGTGGCGCAGTGTCACAGCTACAACCTTCTTAGCTGAGGCATCCTCGGTGAGGTGGAGTGTGTATTCACGGTCCATTTCATCACACACCACACTGATCCTGTTTCATAATTTAATATTATCAGTGTGCATTCCCAAGAACTCTCACTATAAACCTGGAATCCCATCCTCCTTTTGATTTAGCACAATCTACCCACTAACTAATAAAACTATTTTCAGCAGTTAAAAAAAATTGTCAGTAGCAGAGACTGTCCTAAAATCGCTTGGAGAATCACAGGCACTGTTGTCACTGACTCTCCTTCATGGCAGCCGGTACAGAATGACAAAGTAACGCAAGCACGCACTGGGCCTCCTCAGGCACAGCCAAAGAAAACTTCCCATCTCCCCTCAGGAACGGAAAGCCAAACCAGCAACTGTATTATTTATAGTGCACCGAAGCAACCCAGTCAGTGACCCTTTGGAGTTGAGAATGTAATTTTCCTCAAAGACATCTAATCATGGCTGCACCATGGCATTCCCTGGGCCTGAGCTACAGGGACACAGAGACAGGAGAGGGATTTTCACCTTTTGTCTACTCTGCACTGCACTCTACTGTCCTTTCACACAAGGCAGACTTCCGCAGTGGCCTCGCACTTTATGAGTGTGTGTTTGTTCGCGAGCATGCCCACTAGAGCAAGGCTACATGACCCTGTGTGTTTGTTCCTGAGCATGCCCACAAGAGCAAAGCCCCATTGCCTTACCTGTGAACCATTTATTGTCTGTCAACTGCAGAAACATCAAACGTTGGTTATAATCCTTCAATTACCCATCATTGTAAAACGCTGGCTAGCTAGCTTACTAGATGACCCAACTGGTGAGCTGGCTTAGCAAAACTAAACACAACAACTAGGTACTATTTGCTGTTAATAATTCATTGGCCAACACAATCTCTTTGGAAATAAATGTTTTTAAGGTAATTTTGGGGTGCATTTTTATTTTTTCACATCAGGTCTGTATTTTTCTGCAAGGCGTGTGTATCCGTTGGAGCCAATACACCGAACAAACCACAGATACACTAAACAAAAGCATGTAATGCCTTTGGGATTAGTCCGTAACTAATCCAGGATCATGATTATATTTCAATAAAATATGCCTATACTTACCTGATACAGGAGTAGTCCCCATATATTGTACTATACTGTATTTTTCTGCAAGGTGTGTGAACAATCCTGACTGGTTTTGTTATATCTGTGGCCTCTTTACACCTATTTAACAAAGAAGAACTATATCCCCTGCCGTTAAAAGAGGTTATTTTCATTAATTTGGCTGCAAGCTTGGTGATCAGGATAAAGCATGGGTTCAACATATTTGCTGCAATTATTTTGCTGTGACGCTAATGGCTTCAAGGAAAGAAGAGGAAGATGGTTTTTGTAGTCCCAATTATTTGGAGGGAACAGAAAAACCATTTTGATGACTGTTATTTTGTCAAACCAACATCACTGGTATTACAGCAAAAACAAGAAACAAGGTGACGTACCCAGGTATTGCTTCTAAGGAGCAATTCTAAAGAAGAAGAATTGATGTACGCTTCTGAGAGTGATTCATCTTTAGAAACTGAAAAGTTGTCTGACAGTGACTTTAAAAAGAAGGTGGACCTAATTTTGTGACCCCAGATGATCTCAATGACTTGTACCTCTCAAAATCTCAAGCAGAAATACTATCTTCAAGGTTGAAGCAGTGGAAACTTGTTACAGAGGAATTACGTATAACATAATTTAGAAGCAGGAGTTCTGAAATATCATGTCTTTTTTCTTTGAACAATGACTTGTGTTATTGCAACAATATTGAGGGACTCTTTTTGAAATACTGCATAATCCTGATGAATGGTGACTATTCATTGACTCAAGTAAGCGGAGTTTGAAAGCTGTGCTCCTGCGTAATGGTAATGTGTACCCAAGTATTCCTATCGCTCATTCTGTTTATCTGAAGGAATCATAAGAGAACATGGTAACTCTTCTGAATGAGAACAAGTTGGTCCTCAAATTCTGAAATTTTTGAAGGATGGTGAGAAATTCATTGACTTCAAGACTCATGTGTTTGGCTTGCATTCAAAACAATCTGTAACAACTTTCTTGGCAACAAAAAATCAGACAATTATGAAGAACATGTTATTGAACTTCTGGATGCCTACAGATCGCAAGGTGCTAGGATGTCGTTAAAGATCCATTTCAGTTATCTGGACTTTTTTCCTGAAAATCTTGGTGCTTAAAATCTTTGTGCTGTCTTAGATGAACATGGAGAACATTTCCACCAAGATATTTCTCAGATGGAGAATAATTTTCTGGGTCGCTGGGATCATGGCATGATGGGTGACTATTGCTGGATGCTTAAACGTGACAGTGGTGTAATCTGGAAAAACTGATTTTAGGGTATCCATATCTAAAAATCCTTAATATTCATATTAATATTCTATACCCAACCATTAGTTAAAAACAGTTAATTAATTTAAGGATACAAGATAAAAGTATTTTTTTGTTGACCAATGTAATGATTCTGATAATACTGTATATTAATGATAATTGTAAAAGGTCACTTACTTCTTGTAAACTCACTTCTTCAATCACTCTAAAATCACTTAATTTACTGAATTAGAACAAACTGTAAATTGGCTGTATAGGGTGATGTAGTGGGGTGATGAACTAGGCCTGTCCCTAGTAACCCTCAGTGGACTTTGTATCTAGAGAGGAATACCATCATTTAGTTAGGACGTAATGGCAACATACACTCTCCATAATGATGTTTAGGGAGCATACATTAGTACTCATCTTTTTACTTATTTTAAAAATAAACATTTAAATAACAGACTTGCAAGTGCAAACCTCCACCTCACCTCAAGAGAGGTACCTCCACCAAAGATCACCTCCACCTCACCTCAAGAGAGGTATCTCCACCTTTCTATGTTTTAATCTGTTGTTTTTCAAGGATGTTTTTGTCTGAGGTAATAATCACTAACTTCATGTGCCAGCAGTAGATGAAGAAGCCCTGTGCATTCAGCATACAGAGATCCATTCCAGGCTTGGCTTCCTTCCCTGTTGTATGAACAAGCCTCTGCAAATGTCATGAGTGTTCCCTTACTCTGTCCCTCTCATTTTCCCTCAAGGCTATCCTTTCGAGAATGATTCCTGTGTTGTTCCAGAGAAATTTGAAGGTGAGCACTAGAACTCAGTAACACAATAAAGATACACACTCCAAAAAGTCTTAGCGTAAGGTGCCGAGTCGAAGTGGCATATAATACTTGAAAGAATGAATCGACCTGTGTTAACAGGGCTTAGTGTTCTGATGAATACCTAAGGGCCGAAATGTTAACCAACCTGCATGGTTTAAATAAAACCATTACACTACTTTTTGAAGGGTACAAAATGACCAATGTCCCCCACATTTTCAATTATGTGCATGCACATGCACACGCACGTATGTGCATGCGCGCATACGTTTGTTTTTTTCTCTCGTGACTATATGACTACATTGAAACAAATTATCATTTTTTCTTGAAATTTAACAGGTTTATTAGTCAGGCAGATAGGTCTAAACAGTTGAAACAGGGTTTTATGCAATTTAAATAAAAACAAAAAAAACACCTGACCTCAGCTGAGGAAGGCTGGGCTCACCTTAGGGGCTCTATAGGTTAGATATAATAATGTTAGCAACCGGTAACGTTAGTGACTTGCATCATGACTGTTAGCTGACCTAGCTATCTTGTAAACATTCTACAAAAACTTAGCAAAAAGTCGGGCACACTTTGCCCTGACAGAGCCCTGATTTTGCCCTGGTTGGTTCTATATAGTTATAATGTCCTGTTTGATTTGCATTTGTTAAAAGATGTTCAAATAAAAATGGGACCCCCCAAGCTTTAAAATGTATTTCTTATGGGGGTCCTTTTGGCTTATGGGTGTTCCCGGATCGGTCCTCCTCATTTTGCACACTGACTTTTTGGAGCATCTAATACAAGTCCAAGTCTCATTCTTTCAAGTATTTTGAGCACTACAACTCACACATATTCTGAATGAATTAAATTCCCAAAGTCAATGTCTTAAATTGCACAACACAATTTAGTAGAAAAGTAACTGTATTTTGGACTGAAAACAAAGAGTGTTATGGGATAGCTCCTGGTGTCAGATAATAGGGCAGAGACTGCATTTGGAATGGCCATGTGTGGCTGAGTTAAGGCCACTGTCAATGGCAATAAAGACCATTAAACAAAACAAGCTCTACTGATCAACGGACAATACATTAACACTTCCTCTACATTCCCGTTTAGGAAGATCACAAACACAACGGTCCATAACAGGGACCTACGTTATGCAGAACAGGCCCCACTAGGCTTGTGATCAAGTCTCTTTCACCTTTCCCACTGCCTGTATCCATATCCACATTCACTGTGCCTAACGTATCAGATACTGGCAGAAAACAATAACCTTCAGATGCCTTTTATGTAACAAGCAGCTTGTGTACAATTGATCGGGTGGCTTTTATTCCCTTGTATGTGAGGAGCTGGAATGAATAGTCTCGAAGGAAGCCCTGCCTGGTTTCCATGGAGCTGGTTATTTGGCCACAGTGGACCATGATGCTGACCAGTGTGTCAGCTACTCTGAAATGCTTCCACCAGGACACACAGAGGCCCAGTACTCATGCACAGGTTTATCAACACGGGAAACCCACTGACCTGAACATCAGCGGTTGTGTGCTTCTGCCTTTCTGTAACCATTCTGATGTAATGAAGCCCCATGGGGTTGACTGGCCCAGCCATGGCAGAGAAGTGGTGGGTAAGGCGTGGTTGTCAGTAGCCAGTGGTTGTCAGTAGTTTAACTCTCTGCCTCAATTCTTTCCTAATAGGGGAGGTGAAGCAGGAAGCAGGCGGCGTGTTCCGTGAGGGCGCCCCCTACCAACGTCGCGGCTCCCTGCAGCTTTGGCAGTTCCTGGTGACCCTGCTGGACGACCCTGCTAACATTCACTTCATCGCTTGGACTGGCCGGGGAATGGAGTTCAAGCTCATCGAGCCAGAGGAGGTGGGTCTGTCCCTATTTCTTGTTGGGCCCAGGTCTAGCCTTCCTGTTCCCCAGTGTGTGCAGCCCAGCTTGAAACGGCTCGCACGCCAAACTGTGCTCACCACAGAGTGGCCATTACCGAAGCCCTGTCCTCGCAGCTCTGCAATCTGTTTGTTGTGTCACTCGTTCATTGTGGAGGGACAGTCCATTCTGGCCACTCTATCCACCTTCAAATTCTGCTCTCACTCCCAGCGTCATAATGCCATTTGCTTAGTGGGCTCCTTTAGCCAAGACATCCTACTTTGCTAATATTTTATGCCGTACGTTTATACAACTGGATGTTGAAGCTATTCAAGTTAAGTACCTCACTCATGAGCATGACAGCAAGGTACCTGCCAGGATTCTGTCCTGATTTAACTTCAGTCCTGCGACCGACCTCATGTAATCACAATCCCACGCCGCCTTCCACCACCAGCACATATCATGAGCTGCTGAACCGTTTATGGGTAACAGAAATGATGTTATTCCTTCCAAGCCTGTACATGCTGAGATATAAGGCATAGCCCCCCCATGCCCCCCATACCCTCCCCAGGGTTTTTGCCCTGATCCACAACATAAAACTGCTTCCATTAGGGCCCATGCATTATTAAATCTCTTTAGTGGAGATATTTTCCTTGCTGATGGGCTGGTCCTCGTCACTGCTCAGCTTCACATAACTTCCCAAATACCTTTCCTTTTCTTCCCTGGTTTTCTTGGCTGGTGCCTTTCATTCTGTTAAACGAGCTGCTCGAAGAGTCAAACTAAGAGTGTCCCAGCCAAGATACCACCTCATAACCCTTCAGATCAGAGATCAGTGCCCCACTCCCAACTACCCACTGTTTAAACCACCTATGTCTGGGAGCACACCCCACCAGATTAACATCAAATGCACCAGAGAGGTGCGCCTGGGATTTTGTTTGTATTTGGTTGTGATGCACAACAGAAGGACTTATCTGGTGTTGGTTCCAAGGCTTCCAAGTTCAGCTGGAGGTTAAGACTATGATGATGGAGGAAAGTATTTTTTTAATGTTGGGCATTACAAAGCTGCCACCAATCTGCCTTTTTCCACCTCAGAAGATGTGGGATTCTGGTCGTACTGATGTGGTAAACGGTTACATAAATAGGAACAGGGAGCACATGTTGGGACATTCCCAGCGCTTTGGGCAGGCTTTGAAAACCAGCACCAAAAAAGTCAGTGGGGACCTCCAGTGGTCAGGACTATTGTTGCAGGCTAATGTAGCCTGAGAACCAAAGACAGGAGTATAACCCTGTTACTGGAAGCAATGTTAATAAAAAATATTTCTGCTTTTTAAATATTGTTCCAATCAAGGAATTAAAAATTTGGAATAGGTCTTGGAAAAGGACAGTCCAAGAACACGGCCACTTACTTGTCCTTGAGCCAGTAGTTTGACCCTCTGATGCTGAATGATGAAACAAGCAGTGTGAAATTGTATATAAACTTACATTGCAAATAAGTTAATAATTGGAAAAAAAAGGTGGGTTTCTATAGGAAATTTTAAAATGGCCTCCACCTTGCATGTCAATTAGCCTGTGAAGAATACGTCCATACATAGATATAGGATTTTAATTGGGGGGGTAAAATACAAGTTTTTACCTGAACATGAACACTTGTCAGCTGTTAACTTGAGCCAAAGACCTATAGAAGCTCCATTAATGTCTGCACATAAAAAATACTCAATCTGTTCACTCATGAGGGGATTAAGTCCTGTTGGCTCAAGTGCAGCAAGGATCGTGAGCAGGCTTTACGGCCTCCTCTTTCTGCCTCTCTGTCAGGTGGCCAGGTTATGGGGAATGCAGAAGAACCGTCCAGCCATGAACTACGACAAGCTGAGCCGCTCTCTTCGCTATTACTACGAGAAGGGCATCATGCAGAAGGTACTTCAGAAGCATTGTGTGCCCATCCCTGGGGCAAGCCTTCAGCCTCTGGCTTTACCATTGCACACCACAATCGTCTTGCAAAGACCAAATTGCTTTGTAACAGTATCCATCACATTTGTAGAAAGATCACAGCTATTCCGCAACTCAGTGGAGTTGTGTCTGTGTCCTACTGGCTGAATACTATGGAGATGCCACGGGAAGCACTAAATCCCGACTGTCCCATCCCTCCGGGCGCCCAGCAGCCGCTCCTCACAGTCTCGCCACTTCTCTGTCCTGACCCCTCGGCGGTGGAATGACCTTCTGCAATCGGTCAGAGACTCAAAACCCACCTTTTCAGACTCCACTACCACTGAATTCTATACATTTAGCCAATTGTCATCACCACTGCCTACTTCTTCAATACTTTTTGTATATGTATCCCTGCTTACTCCTCATTTAAATAATAATAATAATAATAATAATAATAAAAAATTACTAACCTTTTCCTTCCCAGTGTTACAGGTATGGTATGCAGCTGCCAACTACGATGTCTATCGCTGTAAGTCGCTCTGGATAAGAGCGTCTGCTAAATGCTTAAAATGTAAATGTAAACCCACTCGTTGTGTGTGTTGGCAGGTGGCGGGCGAGCGCTACGTGTACAAGTTTGTGTGTGAGCCCGAGGCTCTCATCTCCTTGGCCTTCCCTGATAATCAGCGGCCAAGCCTGAAGGCCGAGTTCGACCGCTACGTGAACGAGGAGGACACCGTGCCCCTGTCCCACCTGGACGAGGTGGTGCCCTACCCCCCCGAGCAGGCTGGCGCCAACATGGGACCCCAGCCCTACTCCAAAGGCTACATGTACTAACGCCCCCCACCTCCCTCACGTCCTGCTATCCCCTCCCATCCATCCATTACCCATGTTGCACATGGCCCCCTGCCCCCTTGTATATACGGCTCTGGTGTTTTCATTTAAATTAAACCTGTTAGGGACCCCACGGTTTTAAAAGGTACCCTCTTCTCACTTCTGAAGCCTGTCCACCACAAACATGCAGCAATGGTTAAACCGATCGCTTATTAAAGACCTGATATTAATACTACCCAGTCTGGCCTTTTATTACCCCTGGAGATACATTAAGCACACATTGATTTTTTTTTCTTTGAATGATTTGAACAGTGAACATAATAAGTTCTCTACAAAAAGCAGGACTCCACCAAATGTAGGTGTGTACGAAAACGGTACACCAAGTATGTACTGACCCTAAATCAGTGGTTCTTTTGATAGGCAGAACAGCACATTCACCCAGAACACAAATTAAACACACTGCTAAAATAAAATGGATTTGTGTCAGAGGTCCAGGTTTTTGCTGTTGAATTGACAAAATATGCAATAAAATTAACTTCATCAATTTAGTTACTTGCTGTGATTTATATAGTTCCCAGCTCTGGAAATCAATGAAAATGGTGACTCGTTAGTTTGCTAGTTATAATTGTTCACACATTAGTAAAATAATTTTTGAAAACAATTGTTGGACATTGTAAAGTTTAAATTTTAATAGGCATGTCTGTCATAAATGAAGTGCACCCTGACTGTTATAAATACAACCAATATGAGTACATGAACTATTAATTTAATTATTTAATTATTGCAAAATTATCATTGCCACACACGAAAATAAACATGGAAAGTATTTCACTGCCACGTGAGAGGAACCATGCTGATGGAAATAGTAAATTAATGAAAGCCATCACTCAATGCCTCCTTATTCGTCACTCCACTCCAACTCGACCAATCAGAGCACTGGGACAAATTACTTACAAACAAGGATTCAGACCAATACTGAAAATCTGCGTTGCGGAATCATATGCCATAAACCCAGTTGGGAGCTTTCTCTTTCTCTCACAGAAGCTCTTTCTCTGATTGCTACCATATTATCATGTCCCTTTTGCTGTATTTCAATTTTTTTTTGTTGCTTACTGCTGCCTTAAATTACAATGCCCCTTCAAGACCAAGGCTCAGCAGATACTGTACTCTTCCATCCCGCTCAAACCCACATCCCTGCTAGTACACTGGCATTCTCTGCTGCTCAGGCACGGCTCAAAAGTGGCCCTTTAGCTCCCAGCATAGAGTGTCAGGGGGCAAGGAGAACCCAGCAAGGGGCAACGGGGACCAGAAGGTCCCTACACAGCTGGGTGATCTGACCAGCCCATCAGCCAGCCAGACCCAATAGGAGAACCAGCCCGGATTTCCAATTTCTCACTGGGCCTGGCCTGATGAACAAGCAGGCTGTCACCACCATGTTGGGCCAATACAGAGAGAGACACTTCCTTTAACTAACTCTGAGGGGTGAGGAGGGGGGTGCAGAGAGTGGGGTGGCTGGAAACTGTCACGCTGTCTGTCAGACGGTCAGAGTTGGCTTGGCTGACCCCCGGAAGGCGCAACCTTAAAGGCACTCGCCCGGAGTGCAGGTCGCCCACTGTAGCCAGGGTTCGATCCAAATGAATTCATACAAATATTTCACAGGAGGCTGGAATAAAGACAAGACAATAAAGTGATTTGATATAATTAAAATGAATATGTGACTGCTTAATGCAGTGTTAACTATCTTTTTTTTTTTACTTTGAGGGTGATAACAAATTGAAAATCAAGTACTGCATCTTAGCCTCAAGCCACTTACTAACCCCGTTTTAATGTAGTTCTTCAAAATGTAAAAATGTGCAGGTATCACGAATGGTACCGGAAAACCAGGCACGGACCCAGAAATGCAATAATGTCCTTTATTGCGTAAATAACAGGCAATGGTCAAACAGGAGCAATCAGGGCAATACAGGCATCCAAAGGGTGGTCGGGGACAGGCAAAGTTCGTTCCAGGCTTCAGCTGTGTCAGAGGCAGGCAAGTTGTGGTCAATGGGCAGGCGGAGGTCGATAACAGGAAATCAGTCCAGGGAACACAGAGAGGAGCAGGGCTGGGACCACAAACAGGTGGATCGGGAACAAGACTGAGACAAGCACGAACACGGGGAAGCAAAGAAACTGCTGGAAAGTTGTGTAGGCATAAGCAAAGCACAAGACAATCTGGCAATGAACATGGGAAAACGCACAGCTTATATACATTTAGACATAACAAGAAACAATCAGGAATTAACACGAATGCAGCTGACTGCAATCAGACACATTAGGAATAAGTAAAAACAATAATACAATGACGAGACAATCTGGAAATGAACATGGGAAACGAACAGCTTAACTACATCAAACATAACGAGAAACAGGTGAAAACAATAATACAATGACGAGACTGGAAACAGGTAAGCGAAAGTTAAAACACGGACCGGACAACTAGGAAAACATGGAATAAACTACAAACACCTAATTATGGGGAACACGAACACGAGACGTGACAGCGGGGACAGAGTGAGTGACACTGGAGGTGTGAAACTTTTGTAAGTATACGAAAAGCAGCATAATGAGCTGAACGGCCCATTCTTGTCTTTATGTATTCTTATGGTCTCATGCTTCTAAAATGTGTGGAAAAAGTGCCCCCCCAGAAGAAAAGCTAAGGAAAACAAATATGTGAAATTAAGCAAAATAAGAATGACAGAATTACATGAATAATGTATTTATTAGCCTTGAAAAAAGGATTCCACAGAACAGCAATCCCTCAAGGTTACAAAGAGACCAGGTAAATCTGAATGAGTAACGTGTATGCGTATAATCCTGGCCTCTTCATTGAAAAACAGACACACACATAAACGCTTTTCCTCCCAATGCTGAATCCAGCAGGGAACTGAAGGCTCCGACTCACGTATTCAGTGTCTGTTTGTTCAAAGCGGCTGTCTGGAACTCCTCAACATCCATCACGTGTTTCAGCTCTCATGGGATATACTTCCTGTACACATTTTTCGAACATCCAGACATTTGGGCAAAGCACAGCAATTAGCAGCCAGGCTCTTTCCCTGTTACTCCTTGCTTATTCTTCATTAAAAAATATATATAATACATTTAAACTTTTTTTAAAATGTACTAACCTTTTCCTTCCCGGTGTTACAGGTGTGGTATGCTGCTGCCTACAACGATGTCTATCGCTGTATTACTGCCCTGATCCCTTGCGTGAACTATGATTGTTCTTATCATGTATTAATGCACATCTTGCAAGTCGCTCTGGATAAGATCGTCTGCTAAATGCTTAAAATGTAAATGTACATTTTTACATTTTTACATTTTAAGCATTTAGCAGACGCTCTTATCCAGAGCGACTTACAAGATGTGCATCAATACATGGTAGGAACAATCAGTTAGCGCACGAGATCAGTGCAGGAATACAGCAATAGACATCATTGCAGGCATCTGCGTACCATACCTGTAACACCGGGAAGGAAAAGGTATTTTACAATGTTTACAAAATTTACTTTTTTTTTTTTTTTTTTTTTTTTTTTTAAATAAAGAGTATAGTGTTGAACAAGTAAACAGTGGTGAAGACAATTTAGCTAGATGGACAGAGATCAGGGGTAGTGGAGTCTGAAGAGGTGGGTTTTGAGTCTCTTGCGGAAGATTGGAAGTGATTCCGCAGTCCTGACCAATTGCGGGAGGTCGTTCCACCAACGAGGGACCAGGACAGAGAAGAGGCGAGCCCGCGAGGAGCGGCTGCCAGGCGCCCGGAGGGATGGGGCAGTCAGTCTGCCAGCGGAGGCGGAGTAAAAACATGTTACAGCCCATTTCAGGGTTATTGTGTCTCCTTTCATACAGTCACCATGCCCCTGTCCCATTCTGTGTGTGTGTTTGCCAGAGCTCACAGGCAGTGCCTTTTCTAAAGCAATTATAATTTTAATTTCTGTAAAACTATTTCTAACCGGTATAAAAAGTCCATTTTAATCTTGTAAAGCCCAACTTTGTTAATATAGAATATAACGAGTTCCCTGTTTTAGTTGTTTGTTGTTGTTTGTAGCTGGATGAATTATTGGAAAAATTCCACAAGTGAAAAACCCATTACATTTTGTGTTGTGCTTTACACTTGGAACCCCATAGGATTGGACATCCATAGTACAGTCAATAAGCCCCCTCCCCCTTTAAATTTAGCTGCAATATCCACAGTACAATATAGAAAAGTTGCTTAAAGTTGTTCCTCATATTTACTGAAATGTAGTGATATGGTGTCGGAACAGTGAAGTTAGAATAAACTGTGCCATGGGATCTTTAATGACCAGTGAGTCAGGACCTCATCGAAAGACGTGTCTCTGCCCTGGAGAATTACCATTTTATTTGGTAGGAGGCCCCCTAGTGGCCCACCAATACCACTTCCAGCAGCAACTTGAAATGGTAAAGCAACCTTTAAAAGTTACCAGCAATGGCTAATGCTGAGCATACTCTGATGAGAAATCAACGAAAAAACTGCAAAATATATGTGACAAACAATGTTATGAAATGTAGCTATATGCATATTGGAAGTCCCCAGCTGTTCATTGGAAATCAATATTATTATTGTGTACAAGCAAGTTAGCTAATGCTAGCCCTACATTGGAGGTCATATTTACTAACAACATTCCAGCACCCAAACTCGAGTTAGGAGGCAACATGTGTTTTAAGGCCAGATAAATTCTATACATGAACATCCCATCATTCTATGGCCCCAGAAACAGGAAGTGGCATCGGCTAATCCCGCCCAGTTGACTACTTCAAAATGCCTCATGCGAGCAGCGATGGCTCTGGTAAGTGTGCCCTCTTGGAGTTTTATAGCAAATTGAATATAGGTTTTGATTGGTTAATACTCCTCGTATAATATACTTCACATTTTGAGAACTTTGACTTTGACTCAACCAAGTTCTAAAACACACTTGACCACCCATCCTTTCCTGTCTGTAGAATGTGGACCCCATGTCAGCACATACTGTAGCCAATGTAAGCCAATGCTGAACCACAGGAGCCTGTAATGTGTATCGTATACTTCTGTGAATCCAGCGATTACAAAATGACAATTTTGTGATGAGGGGCAAGACATGGAGGACATGTAAGAAAAAGTATGATTGCCGAAATAGGAAAATCTGATTTTATTTCAGATTGTGTGTAGCTCACGTCTTTCATAAAATGCAGTTACAAATGAGTTACACATTTCTTTTTTTTCTTTTTTAATCTAGCAAAAACAATCTTTACGCAGTACAAATGCATTAAAACATTCAACACCTCTGCATCATCATGTAATGACATATGTGGGTTAATTTATGCAGGGAAGAATCTAAATGCAGTTTTTGTGCCCTTTTGTGCATAAATGTCAGCAATATTTACAACAAATTCCCTCCATCCACATAAAAAACGAATTGCAAAACATTACACCATTTAGAGTTATCAAACCATTAAGAACCATGTTATTACTTAGGAATTCCAAATCCATATTAATGTTTAAAAAAATTATTATAGTTTTTACATGATATTCCTTGTGATGTAACAGAAATAAAAACAAGTACAAGCCAAACAAAGTGTACGTACGTACACGGTTCCTCAAAACGGTTAACAAGGCACAATTCTCTGAGGTTTTATATAGCAAATACCATGATCTGATTCATAATCGGGAGTCTTGTGATAATTAACTCAGACAGTCAATCATCAGACGTTGACAATGGATCCCCCTTTTATTCCCAATATTCATGTTCCCATAACATCGGCCTGCAATAAGTCCCAGGTGATTTTCGTGTTTCAGGTATAGACTAATTAATCTGATTATGAAGTTATTCACCTTATAACTATCTGTGCATGCAAACAAACGTTAAAAACACATAAAAAGAAACTCGGCTAATGTGAGAACGGCATAGCTGGGCTGCTTCTTGTTGCGTATGACTTCACTATGCCTTTTCTCACTATTACCATTAGATTACCACGTACAGAACTGCTCATATCAACACGAGAAACAAAAACAAATGTTTATTATGTCAACACATGTATAGTCTAGTCTTTAAATGCAAAAAAAGGAAGAAACCTAAAACCAAAATAAAACCTTATATTAGTGAATGTAGAATGTGGAGGCCACGCACAGCCATCATATTTCGTATGGACCACTGTCCTCTTTTACCAGTGTTGAACTAATGGTTTACCGGTAACCCCTCTGATGCTCTGTAGCTAAGAACAACAACTTTGGGACAAGGTATTACAGCATTAAAGCTAAATCTGTATTGGAAGTAAGAATATTGTGATTAAGACATTTAAGACCCCCACTTAAAACATAAAATAACAGCGAAGGCTGGGTGCAAGTTCAATCAAAATGCAGAGCAGGCTTGCCTTTAACTTTCAACAACGAATGAGAGGCTGTTCTATTTTTTTCTTTTTTTTGTAGTTTGACCACATTTTCTTGTCGTGAATGAAAACAAAACATGCATTAATAGCAATGACAGACAGACTTTTGAGCTTTGATTGAAACAACACCTTTTGTTTTGTTTTTAAAAAAACATTCACTCGGCCTGCATTGCACATCAAGGCAACAGCAGTGTTTAAACTAGCATACATTTCCTTAGCATTGGTAAAACTATCATATTCTATCATTTTCCTGTACATATAAGGTGCGCATATTTGTACGAATATTTTGATGAGCATTGATTCCAGTTCGTTTCCACCGTATTTCTGCAGCAGATATGTCTTCATAACTATGTCAACAAAACTGTGTTTTTTTGGCCGCATTCTTAGGAGAAAGGTCAAAAAGGTTGATGGAAAAACTAACTGACAATTCAATAAGTGGAAAAATGAATTCTGTAAACCGTTTATTTATTGTTGATATATTTCTGTTTCGGACTGGACCCGCTTTTTCATTGAATGCGTAGAGATGGCTATGCAATCGAAAGTTAGAAAATTTGTGGATGTCAATAATTATGGGATGGGATGGGATAGGCAGTCTAGATCGGTTTGCCTCCTCACTGGAGAGGTCAATCTGACCAACTGAAGTAGAGTAAATGGGCAATGTATCACAAAAACAACAACTGTGGGCTCTCCTGTCTGGTTTAATACAGAGATATCCAGAGACACATTTAGACAGCCTAGGTGCAGTAAACAGTAGTAGTGGGAGCCCGAGGCTTTGTGAGCCCAAAATGGGTGGCACTATCATGTGTTATCAGCGCTTTGCTGCTTCAAACAAACAATAGTGATTTCAACACGAGAAAGCAAAGTCTGTCTGACTGGTTCACACACAAGTCAGTGATTGACAGCAAGTGATAGCTCCACCCATAGCTGGGATCAGCTAACCTCTCCCATCGCGAGCGAGCATCGGTTACCGAGGCGACGGAGGCTGGGCGGGCGGGCTCCGGCCACTAGGCGGAGCTGTACAGGTACTTGGTCTTAGCCAGCCCTGTGACCTCGTCCTCGTACTGTGGCAGGCAGCAGAAGAGCACTCCGCAGCCGATCATCAGGACTGTGGCCCCCCAGCCGAAGCCGTAGGCCCAGGTGTAGTAGTACTGGCCCTCGTAGATCATTTCGTTGAACTTGACGGGGTAGATGATCAGAGCAATGATCTGCAGGACCACTGCAAGGACACAGGGATGGACATCGGTCAGAGCGCACCACACAGCTCGCAAACACTGGCAACCACCATCAGAGCTGGGATCCCCTCACCAGCCCCATAAACCATATATATTCATTTCATAGCCTTGGATAGCAAAATAACCATGTTATTATCTTATCAAAAACTAGATTAAGATTAATATTCAATATCTCAGCTATATTAGCTAGATGTGCTACTCCCTCGAGTATTCATCCAAGCCTTGATATATATAAACACACACACATACAATATACTTTAAATTCCACGTATATTAAAATATATATGCTCTATGGTTTCATACTCAGCCATGTAATAATAATAATAATAATAATACATTTTATTTATAATGCACTTTTCATCATAAGTAAATCTCAAAGTGCATAAGCAAAGGACAAAATCTATAAAGGCATAAAACAAAGAAAACAAACACAAATATGCATAAAAACAAACACCAAGTTAAGAAAAGGCCTTGTATTATCACATGCTGGTTGTTCACAATCATTCTCAAATCTCCTGTTGATGCCTACAAGTCCAGGTTGGGCAAGTGTCATAACATAAAACCGTGAGTCAGAGGACGGGACATGCTCATGGGTGGGGACACTGGGCGGGGGGGACTACTTGTGTTCCCTCCAGTTAGATATGCAACATCAACTGGTCTGCTAAAGAAATCACTATAGGTATTGCTAAATGTTTTGCATATTCTATGTAAAAATATAAAAGTGTAAGTATTGTATGCCTCCCTGGCATACGTTGCCACGCCAACCAATTCACTTTATGACCAACAACAATGCACTGCCAAGTTGATCCCTGCCCTGGATAGCAGTCTGAGTCATCTCTGTTCATTACTGTCAACGACGACTTACACTTCACTGTAAGTAACAGCTGGAGGCAGCTGACGGGTGTGGGAAATATTTTCACTCCCGGGCAAGTTTCAGACCAGTTTCACTGAGAGCTCCAAGTGCTCTGGACTATGGCTCCTGTTGTTACAGAAGCACACCACCAAAGTCCTGCCCACTGAAAGTATTTCACACTAACAAATGTAGTGAAATATAACCTAGGAGATTTGACTGAATCTACAATGAAAAGCTCACTGACCTACAATCATCTACAAAACTATTTACACCCTTCGTAAAGATAAGCTCGATTTTGTTCTCATCTGAACATAAAGCCCAGTTCCAGCCGGAGGTTGGCATTGTTATGTGCAGTACGCTCGACAATTATTCAGAACATAGACGGCCATTACTAATGCAGTGCCTCCTGAAAGAATGTGAGGGAGCGATAAGCTTCATGCCTTTTCTCACGAAGGCTTAGTGAGTGCGGGGTTACACTTGTGCTATGGCTGATGGCAACGATGGCGGCGAGGGAGGGGTAGGATGGGCTGGGTAGTGATTTGAAAAGATTACCAACGTCGACATGTCACAGCACGCCAGGGGGAGTCAATCCTGGTCCTTATGAGACACAGGGTTTGCGTTTTTTTGTTAACCACTTAATTGATCAATAAAAGTTGATTACACCATTAACTCACATCAGTCTAAATTAATAGACTGAAAATAGAAAATAGCCCTACAGCTCTCCAGGACCAGTGTTGGCCACCCCTGTGCCACGCTATGTGAGCTCAAAAGTTTAAAAACATTCCAGAAATACATTCCATGTGATTTAAAAGGGGAAAAGGACAACTGCAGGAGCCAAGCTAATCAGCAACATCCTCGCACAGTTTCTGTGATGTCAAAACAATATTAACAGGAGTTTAAACTTTGGTTGATTGGTTGCCAGCCAGAACCCAGTAGATTTTACAATATAGTTTCATTACAACTACAGGCCTCCAAACAGTGAGGACATCCAAGCCCCCAATCAAACACATCATTAACTCAATAAGGTCATTCACTTTAGAATGTTCCTCCCAATATAATTCTACAAGAAGGACGATGACGAAAAGGATGATGACGATGATCTTACCAGCGATGAAGAGCAGGACCCCAATGACTGGCAGCAGGGCAAAGTTGAGGCTGCAGCAGAGGGAAAGGCAGGAGATGATGAAGGCTATGATAAGGATGATGAGGCCCAGGATCATGAGAGCTGCTACTGCTTGCGCCCAGGCTGAAAGATGCACAACACATAGGCAGATTAACACACTGAGCCCACACTGAGGAAGCACACCATCCCAAGAAACATTTCTTTACTTTTGACACTTCAAACTTCTTTCAAAACAATTTAGTGGAGGAAACAAACATTGATAGGGAATATAACTAATTATGTGTTTCAACAAATACAAAGCTGTACTGCATCACAAGCCCCACCCCCTCCTCCTGTACTACATCACAAGCCCCACCCCCTCCTCCTGTACTGTATCACAAGCCCCACCCCCTCCTCCTGTACTGTATCACAAGCCCCGCCAGTTGTTGTTTGCAGGATCCGGAAGTTTCCCTGCTTTCATGAAAACTTTAAAAACTTGTTCTATACATTGACACCTACTAGTGTACAGAAGTGTAAGGACACCATGTTGGGTACGCTGCGCATAGCCTTTGCATAATTATATATTGCAGAGTGCATTGTTGCATTGCGTGGGTGTGGTGGGGGTTTGGTTTCATAATGACCAATCAGAACACCTATTTTCTATCCCTTTAAATACCAGTGTACCAACACTATAACTAATTGGCAATTTCCTGACATGGATGACAGTTTTGCGTGGCTGCACCAGGAGCGCTTCTAAAAAGAGGAGAGCGATTTGCTTGTGCGGGAGGTGCAGAGCGTTGGCGGTATATGCGCTCACGATATCGCCTTCGGCGTCCAATTATGTACTCAATTTTCTGTAGTGCAAATGAAAAGAATAAAACCCTTTCACATAAGAAAAACAATGTGCATACAAACATATATTTATTTAACAGGTGTATCTTACTGAACGGTAGCGATGGATGGCCTGCTGGCTTCAGTCTTTCATGTCCGTGCATTGAATAACCACAAGCTGTGGTTAAATCGTTTTTAGCTTACTTGATTACAGCTTGCAAGTTACCCATGGATTGGATGATTTGCCTCAACGTGGGGGGAAATTCGCAATATTCACAAAACATTCTCATGTGATTTCAGATAACCCTATGTTCATATGTGCGCATCAATAAAGTCACCAAATTGCACAGAGCGCCAGCGTTTGAGTTAAGAGGTGGTCTAGTTGGACGTTGATGCAAACTCATTATTTGACACCAAACTTGCATAGCGCAGACTGTTTTTATTGTCACACCCCCTATTGCGCTGCCCAACCCATAGTCACGGAAACGCCTTCATTGCGCACCACGAAATTGCCAAACTCGGCGGAGGCGGGAAATATCCAGTTTGAGACAGACAAAACTGGCAATTTGCCAGCGCTAGGTCATAACGCCGCTTACCGCTGGCACGAAAATAGGGCCCTATAAGTGTAATCCAGATCCACAGACTGAGACTTTGTGCACACACACAATCATGCTTGACATAAACACTCTCCTCTTCCTTCTCTTTAGTCTCCTTCATATACTGGGCTGGATTCAGTCAAAATTTGTCCATAACTTTGTCATACAAATCCTTTCAAATGTCATGTCAAAAACCACTGCCGCCGATTTAAAACTGGTGATACTGACAACACTTCCAAACAAGTCCAAACAGAAACACGATGTCAGGCCAAGCAGCAAAAACGGGGAGGAGGTCACAAAATCATTTAACCAACTGTTAAGCAATCGCTGTTTCCACGGTAATGACTACGGCTATCATTATTCTCTGGGCAGGCTACAAAGGCCTCCGTCTCCACCCTGGCACACCTTAAATTATTCACGGTTGCAGATGGGAATCGGCAGTGACCCACGCCCTGGCCTAAGGCAGGTGTGTCAAGTGGAGACAGACAGGGCCCCACCGAGCGAGACCACGTGACTGTGGAACCTGTCTGACACACCTGAGCAATGGAAATATGACAAATATGAGAAATGAATCAAGTTCAAGTTTATTGTCATATGTATTAAATATAATGAAATGCTTGTGCTCTGGCTCTCCCTGGCTTGGACACACAAAGTACACACCATCCCAAAAACAATAGACACTACAGGCCTACATATACTATGTGCACAATGTACACAATGTACACATATGTATACATACACAACATACATACATACACTGGGATCTATGAAACCTTGAAGGAAAATGTCAGCTTCTCGGTTTCTTCGACCTTGCGTGTGACGCCGTCACAGATGTGCTTGAATCATAATCCGTTGCGCAGGCACACACACAGGTTTATTAAATCCTGAAATATCAACGATGGCAGCTATGGATTGAATGAGGATGGATTAGAGGCTTGAGAACTGAGCGAGAGACCTGTGCGCTTGAATCCCATTTGGGACACTACCGTTGTTCATTTGGCCAAGATAAGGTCAGTATTAACAGAGAAAGATGCAAATGTTTAACTATGCATATACGTCACACGGGATTAATGCATCTGCTGAGAAAATACTTTGTGTAATGTAATATGAAGGCCCAGCATTGTTGGGCCAGCTGTACCCTTTCACATTCCTCTTGAGCTCAACATACAAGATAGGGGCCAGACTGACATTAACCAGATGCCACAAAGGGATATTCTGAACCTCCCAACATCTGTCATTCCCAATAATAGAAGCATTGCATCAAAAACGTGTAAGTCGCTCTGGATAAGAGCGTCTGCTAAATGCTTAAAATGTAAAATGTAAAAACACAAGATCACTGCCCTCACTGCCACATTATAATGGCAGCCTTACATTAAAAAAATATATATGCTTAAAAATCTTGCAGTGTTATAGGCAACACTTGACAAGTTATTTTAGAGTCAAAAAGTACTGAAGTTCTACTCTAGTTTCTAAGGACATAAATTACAGAAGATAAATTACATTCATAATTCTCAATATTACAGACTCAGCATCGACACATTAAATGTATAAAGTAAACCTGATATATTCATGCAAATAATATTTACTGTATAAATATAATTATGAATTTGAATATGGAAACCAAAGTTTAATCCTCTCACTGATAAATTCTCAACAAAAGAAGTGCTGAATTCTAATATTTAAAATTATAATCCTTCAAAGCAGAGATAGTGGAAATGGGTGTGTCTAAACATAATTCATCATCAGACAGAACAGTGCTGGACACAGAGGGCCAGGTTTACTAAAGGATTGCCACTGCTTTTCCAACGCAATTGCAGTCGCTACAAGGTTACAATATTTATGTCACATTTACTAAACGGTCGCAATGGGTCAATTCACTATCAGGATGTAATTTGCGGGGGCTACATCACTTTGTGATTTTCGTTTAGTATAAATAGTTAAATCTGTTCATGCATATGTACACCTGAGGTGAATGCGCTAAATCAGGGTGGAGATTTTGTAAATTAGTGAAGATTCTATTGACAATCAGTCATCAACTAGCAGTCAGTATAAACACAGTTCTGAATTTGTCTTATTGTGTGTATGTGGCAAGGAGGGTATAGAATGAATCGTGAATACAGTTTTACTTTCAGACGCTCTGTGTCCTTCTCCCATCACAATTTCAGCCGTGTCTATTTATTTCACTCCCATGACATGCTAATTTTTCAGGTATTGTTCCACTTGCTGTTCTATTGGTGTTAATATTCTTTCCTCGGTTGGGCCACCGTGTGCATCCTTTTCCTGCATTATCTTTCAGTCATGTTTTTTTTACATCTACTGTTTGTTTTGAATGGTGGATGAATCTTAATGATGAATGTAATTAATCTTTTTTTTGTGTGACTACCTCATTGAAAATGACCTCTATTCCCTGATCTGTCAATTTCATTTTCTTTTTCTCATGGTTCCTTCGCTACATGTGCTACGTATCCATTTCTTGGCGCATTGTGATCCGGATGATTGTTTCTGACCTTTTTTATGGGTGTCTCCTACCGCAAAATTGTGAATGAGGGCATTTCATTTATTTTATTGCATAATTAGAACCAGTCTTAGTAAATTGGTCATTAATGTGCCACATTGTAGTGACTGTCTTGGCGCTGTGACTATTTCCTTAGTAAATCTGCCCCAACGTTTCTTGAGGGCATGGCTGCTGTTAGAGAGATTCATCTTAAAAGCTTAATTTATCATTTAAATAAAAACCAGACCTGATGATCCATTCAGCTTGAATAAACCTGCGGCTCACACTCCCAGGGATATTTATGAGTTTGAATTAATAATGTTAATATAACCAATTAACATAAAAATGAACTTTTAATGACAAAAATAAAAGAATACGGAAGGTTAACATAATAAAATGCATTTGTATCACATAAAAATGTAAAATAACTGTAGTCAATCTCATCAAATCCACCCCTTGTTTATGAATACCCTGCTTTATTACCCACCTGTAAAACAGCGGCCAAGTCTAAGCAATGCAATGTACAGCTCAGCACCTACACATTCTTATAGGGTTGTAAATAATGATTGCAGTGAGGTTGTGGTGCTGCAAGGTGTTTGCACCTTGATTTAATCATACATTGGGCCAAACCTGTCTGAATGACAAATGAGTCATAGCATCATTGTGACCAAACTAATATTTTCACAATCCCTCATGGAAAACCGGACGATAGTGCTACTGGACATTCTCTGGATTCGTACTTCACCTCAAATCCCCCTCTGAACAACTGGAGTACTCTCTTTTTCTCCCATGCATAACACGAATACTTCAGCCAAGAGCCAAGAGTTTTAGCCAGTTACAAAGCAGTATTTGTATATTGTTTTACAAGTAAAATTAAGAAAGAAATTAGCGGCAAGCTTTTCAGTTTTGATTCAGTGTGGGAAAATGCTGATACACACTCGAAACTACATCCATACTAATACTGTATATTATTATTCTATATACACAGAAGAGAACTGATTCTGAACCATTCTTTTCCTCATGTCCCCAGTTTGCAGGCACACAAAGTTGTTGCAATCACAGAGGCCCCACTGGAAAGAGGTGACACAGCTCGCAGTCTGTTTTGTTTTTTTTGCTTGAGAGATAACCACAACATAACACTGCTCCATAGTTCCAAAAATGTGAACCTGCTGTTACTCTGCACAGATTAGCCTCAACTGAGAGATTAGCACACTTATCAAGTCAAAAACTGTTCAAATCTGCCCTTTCACACAGCTTATCCCACATTGCTTTAGGAAAAACCTTTCAAGGTAAATTGTAGATTTGGTTTCATATAATCTGCATTTTGAAAATCTAGAAACAAAAACGGCAAGGGAGTTTCGTTTCGTGTTTCCCTTCGTTTTAATTCTGCATCTCTGACAAAGCATTGCAGGGCATGTAAACAGTGAGCACGTTCACAATTTCATGAGGAATCTGCATGAGTGACATCACACAATGATATTAAAAAGCCCAACAAATTCCATTACTGCCTGGACCACAGGAAAGGTAGGCCCAGGCAAACAGAATATGGCCTGGCCTATCCTAAATCTCCAGCTTGACACTGATCGACCCAATGAAAATATGGCCTTCCATCACTGACAGGTTTTATTACTACTTGAATGAAACCAGGGCACTAAAGTATGTGGCTTTGGGTCTCTCCAAAACGAACTCTTAATTTTAATTAAATTGTTAGTTGTATATTTTGCTGAAGGTTGATCAACCAGACTGCTCTGCCTATGAACAAATTCAGTGATTTAATTGATAATTAGTATCCTGTATAGTAAATTATTGTATTAAATCAAATACATATATTTTACTTGTAGGTTAAGTGAGGGGTTTTAACACGTGTTCAGTATTCAGAGTGCTGAGCATAAAACAAGGGCATTTGACTGGCAAAGGCTACTGGATTCAGGGAATAAATATTGTTCATTCACTTCTCTCTGATCCTGCACTATGATGTGTCATTGCGTGGCCCATACGACCCAGAGTGCTGCCCCCCTCCGAACACACGGACAGCACATGACTACTGGCCAGTCACACAGCTCAGGTAATGGATCTGGAGCTGAAGAGCGACCATAGAAGTCAGCATTAAGAGGTATCAAAAGGGATTAGTACTCTACATTCAATCTCTGCCAGGCCTTCACAAAGGATGATTTACACCACTAGCAACTACATGCTGTATCTTCTTCTGTCTCAATCTGTGTGTGGTCATTATTTTTATTTATTTTTTTATTCTCTCTTAGGATTTTTATTTGGTAAAGTAAAAATAAAAAAAATTAACAATACAATAAGACAGATGCAACAGGAAACAATTAACATAAAGCTAACAAACAAATAACTAAAAATACAGAACACAAATAAGGATACTATTATATTATAGTGTTAAATATAAATCCTAATGTCAGACAGTCCACTTACAAATATTCAATAACTAAAAATAGGCAAAGCACATACTTCTGCACATTTCAGTATCTTGCCTATCCTTTATATACAAGCACATGAATTTCATGTGCAACAGTCATTTAAATAAAATTAAACATTCTTTTTTTTAAAAGATCAATATAAATCTGTCACTATTCTGTGTCCCATTTCTGGGCTTTAGACAGCATCTTCTATTTTCGAATACAGTGGCAATTATTATTTCTAGTATGTAATGATGTTTAAGAAATTATTCAAAAGCACTCAGAAATAAAATTCTGGTGTTGGGGCTCTAAAAATAAAAAATCTTTCCAAGCAAGACAATGGTATACAACAATGTATTGTGAGTGCAGTGATCCCCCCAGATGGAGGATTTACAGGTAAGTTAATGGTCACTACAGGACAATACCTAAACATATGCTTGATATCCTCCTCTTCTTCACGTCTACCACTAGGATCAGTTTTCCAGTAACATCCTTTTTTTTGACAATATTTTATAGGTCATTCTTTTTTATTTAGACATACCAGCTTCCAAAAAAATAACCATGAACACAGTTTAACTTTCAATAACATTTACATTTACACAAAAGGGGGCAATTTCAACCAGGAAGATCATACGTGTTTGGTCATGTTGCAGCAGTGATATTTCCATTTAAAACAAGTTATGTTCATATGTAAATTGAAATTAACATATCAACATACTATAACTACATATATATTAGAAAGCATATGTATTTCCATCCATATATTGTAGAATTTATTGGAAAAGCACAAAATTACATTTTTCACTGCATGAGAACTTTGAACTGGAACACCAGAAATCTCTAATCTTTTTAACCTACTGGGGTGGAAGTGGGGGCTCACTGAAACATAGGCTCTGGCCTGCCTGCCTTATTTTAAGCGCTGTGACTACATACACTAATACCAGTCGTGTTCAACTACTGGTTCACTAATTGATACATTACGTAGGCCCCGATGGGAAAACAGTCAATATTAGGGCCGTTTAGAGTGACTTCTTTTGTCACATTTGTTTTTATCCAGGGGTGTTAAAGTAACCATTTTAAAGAAGGTTTAAAAAAATAAATTTAAAAAGTACTAAGTCTTTTCAACATTCCAATGTAATATCTTGATGACTCACTTGTAGAAGAGCCTTCTGAACATTGTGAATTGTGAATAGGCCTAATTGTAACGATCTAACTTTCAGAAGCGACAATAAAAGCGCATAGATTATTATTACTGTTATTATTATTATATTATGAAGGGTGCGTAAAATAGCCACCTGTAGAACAGAAAAAACTGGTTCCCATTGGTACCACATAGCCCTATACTGAAAAAGTAATACATTCATTACTGTAAGTCAATTTGGATTTTAAAAAAGCGTCTCCTAAATGGCATATGTTACGTTAAAACGCAGTGCACCGTGTTTTGTACTTTGGCCCTCTATAAAACCCAACTGTTTATCCGTACACACACTTTGCTTGTATTTGACGAGTAGACTGTCCAGTCTTTGAAATAACATACTTGCGATATTTATTATTAGCCCAGTGTGGTTACTTCTATTAATTGTATTACTACTATTACAGTCATTATTATTTGGACACTTACGATGCTCCATGAGAGATTTGCAGTCCCACTGGTCATTTCGGCCTCGGCACTGTTCCCACATGCTGGCGTAATGAGACTTCGCGTCTTCGTCCTCCACCCATCCAGAGGAAGCGGCGATGGCGATAATGAGGAATATTATAGCGAAGAGCAGCAGCAGGGGCAAAACCCACCTGCACCTCGGGTACGCGATACCACAGCGAAACATCGTCGATATAGACTCGGTTATTGCGGAACGTATATTTGGTAGAAACCCTATAAACCGTAAAGAAAAACCGTGGGACGTTGAATCAAGTTATACGAGGACGCCACGCCCGAGCTGGAAACATAAAAACAGCGAAACTATTCAGGAACCTGTAGCAGAGAGAGGGTTGGGCACTGGGCTTGGTCGGCAAGTCCGTGTTTGCTCAGCCCATAGGTTCAGGTTACTCACTGTGCAACGTAACCCTTTGAGTGCCACTTTTTACGAAGTGGGAAACAGCTGTTAACGTTGTACAGTGGGAAACGTGTTCTTTCGCATTTTTTATACTATAGCATGGAATATCACACCTACTTATCAGCAAACATAGCATAGGCTACAACTTACAGTATATTCGCAAATCGTTATATAGTAATAGTAATCGTCTTACTAAGAAAGTTTATGACAATTACGACTTAGTTCTTAGTAAGACTATTACAGTATTACTATATTACTAAACTATTACTTAGTAAGTCATAATTACGATTTAGAGTCATAATTATGAGATAGTAATTAATAATTATAAGGAAAAAATCTAATTATTATAACTTACTTTTTATTTTTCCCAATGTGGCGGAAAGGGGCTTCCATAGCAAAATAGTAAGCATACAGAAATGCAGTTACCTTTCACATAACAGATATTATAGCAAACATTAAACACTCAATTCATAAACCACCACTTTTCTGCAATTGCTGTGCAATTGTTTCATGGAGTCAATTACTTTAATCAATTATGAGGCAACTGTGAGGCAAAGCGAGCTGAGCCTCATACTTTCCATCCCACTAGCGAACTAGTTAGGTTTTGGTGGGACCCTATTAAAAATTGAGAAGATTGGCAATATAGTAGACCAGCCAAACACTCAAAAGACCTAAAGAAAAGGTTTAATCGGCATCGCATTGTTAATAGCTGACATGCATGCTAGATCAAACATCAGTATGGTGGCTATGTAGCTAATATCTTTTGTCACTGTTATCTTTTTGCTCACTGTTAGCTAATGGATACTTAGCCGAATACAAGTACATTGGTCTCCTGTTAATGGCTTCTTCTGGTTTATTTTTTTCAGATGAGCACCACCCCCCCAGCAAGTCTGTGCATGGCCTTGCTCAGCAGGTTTGTGTACACGGCCTGTCTGACACACAGCTGTCTGAGCTCTGTCAAATAACTTTTATCAACAAAAGGTGCCATTCATTAACCTTGCTGCATTTCAACCACATATCTACCTCAGGCTGAACCATTGCTAATGAGTGGAGTGTTTTAGTCCAGTATCATTTATCATATATTATGTGAATAAATCCCTTCTTTAGAAAAATTTAATTGAATTGTCAGGTTGCACTTTGTTCAAAATCAATGACCCTTTGACCATTTTAGTGGGGAACTTGTTTGCATGCTTTAAAGGTTTTTAAATTATGCTTGTCTGGAGAGTTCCTTTCATTCCCAATTGCTCGGTCATAGGTGGTATCTGGTTTAAATATGCAGGTCTGGTACCAGCTTCACATTGAGAAGCAATGGTTTCAATTCAGACTTCCCAGCAGATATGTGCAAATTTAGTCTGTAACGCCCTGCACAAAGAGCAGGAAACACCGTTTTTACAAAGCTGAATCACTGCAGGTGATCACTAGTGTCTCACACATCACCAAAGACACACCCAGACAGGTTTATTCAGAACAAGAAGAAAAAACAACAACTTGAAACATTAAAAAAACACATTAGAAGGGCTTATAAAAAAAATTGAGGAAGAAATTAGGGTTGAGTAACACTGTAAGGAAAATTGGTTGAGAATTAAGTGAGTTACAGTAGATTTTATCAGGGGAAGTCTACATCTCTCAATACACATGCGTTTGAGCACGTGCACATGTCTCAGTGCAACATACAACAGCAGCCAATGCGGCATCTATCTACGTTAGGGTTGCCACCTTTGACTTCTGAAAATCCGGGACACTTTTTTGGGGGTGGGGTTGGAAACCATATGCACTTTGTAACCATTGTAACCTAATCATTGTAGCCGCACTTTGTAACCATTATAGCCTACTCTTATGCTCTATTCCGATGTTACATAGTAAAGCCTCTTACCTATATTTGCGCTGACGTAATTGCACTTGCAGAAGCACTCACACGCACTCGCTCTGGCCTCGGACTGCTGTCCCTTTACACTAAAATTAATGTGTACCATTGTTTAAAAAGGGGTATTTAATGCATTAGCTAATATAAAAAAATGATTGCTGGCCAAAATGAACTGATGCATTATCGGCACCATAGGCACTAATTTGACTGACAGACAGGCCATTACTTTCTGTGATGTTGACAATCTGCTCGTAAATAGCTCTGCTAGTCTTCGTAAAAGGGGTCTTCATAAAATTCCAATAGTCCATAGGCCTACTTAACACCCTCTGCTTCATGGAAATACTGGACTGTGTATGGGTAAAGTTTAGCGTGGCCAGAGTTTAATGCGCCAGAACACACAGAAAAATAAGGAGCGTTTTTCAACACTTTTAGCACTAACCTTATAGCAGTGGTGGGCCGTCAGGGCCTGCAAGGCCTTCTCTGCTGGCCTAAAAAATATCTGAATCACAGACTGATGTTAATTATATTTTTCCATGAATACTTATTAAATAATTCCAAATGGTCTGTCCGCTTCCTTTCATAGCTTTTCCCCTGGTTTCGCTGGTTTGCTTCCAGACGTGTATTTTCATATTAAAGCATTTAACCAATCACATTTCAGCCATCATTTGTTGCCAGGGTCAAAGAAATCTGCCTGTAGGCCTTCACAATCAATTCTGAAGGCCCTGTAGCATAAAATAAGTGTTGATCAAACTGTTGCTTCAACCAATCAAATTTTGAGTTGGAGACACCAAGGCCTTCTAGAAGGCCTAGGTACGTCAGCGTATTCACCCTTTGATTGGATAGTCAGAGAGTGTCTGACTATGATGTAATGTGATTGGTTAAATGCTTTAATATGAAAATACACGTCTGGAAGCACCGCAGCCAGGGGAAAAGCTATGAAAGGAAGCGGACAGACCATTTGGAATTATTTAATAAGTATTCATGGACAAAATATAATTAACATCAGTCTGTGATTCAGACATTTGAGCGGACATTTTCAGCCCTAAAGCGAATTAAAACTTATGCCAGAAATACGACAGGGCAGGCTCGACTTTCAGCATTAGCTTCGATGGCGATAGAAAAGGGCTTCTTGATGGAACTGAAACACACGGATAATCTGTACGACAGAGTAATTGAACTCGTTGCTATTTTCCTAAATAATATTGCAATTTTATGAGGTTATTATTGATGTTTCATGTTACGATCTTGTTTAGCTAGCTATCTAACCAGCTAAGTTTATGTAATAAACATGAGCTGTGACTCGAATAAAAATAGCGATCATAAAACAGGTCAGCTAGCGCTTTTTCTTATTATGATCAGTGTGTTTGTATGATTTAATGAAGTGGCTAACTTATTATAGCTAACCACCTTAGTCTTTAACATTAACTTTGTATCATTCAATTTTTAATAACAAGCTAGCCAGCATGCAAGGCAGATAATAACATGGCACGGCAGGCTGCATTACAAAATGTTATAGATAGCATAACTATCCCACACTGAACACAGGCTGGTTCTGGTTCTGCCGATCCGGTCTCGCGGTGAGAAGAGAACCGTGTCTCTCTGGTGGCAGCAGTGAGTTGTCTTTCTGTAAGCACAGATTCTCACCCGCTGTGATGAGGCAGGCCTGGGTCTGTGAGAGGGGACAGTGACCCCCCCCCCGTCTTCCTCTGTTATGTGCTGTCCCTACACCGTCCCCATAGCCCCATGTTTATACTGCATTTCTGCATAATAAGAATAAGATGGTTTTTATAGCCATAAAATAGTTATTGAGGGTGGATCGATTCAGACGGAGCCATAGGCGTAGCCCCGGTCCCGAAATAAATAAACTGGTCTCAGCTTTCCCTCGTGTAACCCCCCGTGGAAAATGAAACCGGTGAACGGTGAAAGGTTGGGCAGCGTTACGTTACTGCGCTACGCCACTGGGCAGAGCACTACTGAAGGCCTAGGTGTGAAATGCACGGCCCGCCACTGGTTTTTATATATAGGCTATGGTTTTACCATGCAACTCTGGCTAACTACGTTAGCTAAAGGGATGGCTAAGTTGAATTTTTAAACTTGGGTTTCGGGATTTCTGTCCTCAAAACAGAGTTTGTGTCTTTGGATCATTCATTAAACATCAACGAGCAATTCTCAACGAGCAAACGTTAACACCCTAACAGGGCTGCCAAGTGCCGAATTTGAGCACTCAGTTTAGATTCCATCTGAATGCAGTGGGGCCAGTGCTATTTTCTCTTGGTGGGGCGCACAAAATAATATTTTTATATTATGTGACAGGTAGGCTAGTTAGCTTATATAAGTACTTAACTAGTTTAGTCTCCATTCACACGCAGAAAGCGGAAGCAGGCGCATCTTTCCATTGAAATGAATGGATATCCAAGCATATTTCCCTAGCCATGCTCAGTGTGAACAGCTACACGGGGTGGTAGGTTGGCCTTGAGCAGTGTTTCCCACGTGGAAAGATGTAAAAAATGTGTGAAGAAAATTGGGGAAATATTACAGAATAAAAATCACAGCTGTTGGAACAAACAAGGGACAAAAAAGGAACAAACAAGTGCTTTCGCTCCACTGTGCATATTGGTGTACACTGTAAACTCATTATTTACTCCATGTTCTGGGAATGTAGAACAGGCATCTAATCTCACCCTGGGTAGAAGCTTCTTATTGTATGACATCAAAGTGTTTACATTTTCAATTTTTTTTAAAAGTTAATTGTGTAAAACATTATAAAGACATACTTATCCTTAATTTGCATTGACAGATCAGAGTTCCCTGAAAAGATTTTGTCTTCATTGTCAGAGGGAGGTACATGCTGTATTTTCAGTATTGAAAATTAAGAAATTAGATTACATTCTCTTTTACAGTGTATTGATTATCAGGTATATATCCAGTGCTATCTAATTATCTGCTCTTAAAGTTAATTCATTTAGAAGAGCTAAAGTAAAAGTAAGTAAAGAAATGGCCATTTATGTACATAGTTATTTTTTCTTTCCATAAAGTAACTTCAATGTAGTTAGTGACTTTTTAAAAGTAGTTTTAGTGTAGCTAACATTTTCAGAGTAACTTCCCCAACACTGGTGGGATCGTGGAACAGAACACCAGTCAGTGTCTGGTGTGACCACCATTTGCCTCATGCAGTGAGACACATCTCCTTTGCATACATTAAATTAGATTTAGATTAGATCCTTTATTGTCATTGTAACACGTACAACGAAATTGAAATGCCAACCAGTCAGTGCCATATTCCAAACAGTATATAAAAACATCTAAGAATAAAAATATCAGGAATACAGAATAATATATCTAAAATAAATACTAAGTAAAACACACACAACCACACATTCAAACATTCTCTGTCATTGCACATTCCCTTATTGCACTTTAAGACAAGTATCACAGATTATTTTGTTGCTGCATTAAGTGTAGTTATTGCTGATGGGTAGAAACTGTTTTTGAGTCTGTTTGTTCGTGCTTTGATGGATCTGTACCGTCTGCCTGACGGCAACAGTTCAAACAGGGAGTGTCCAGGGTGGGAAGTGTCCTTTGTGATGTTCAGAGCTCTTGTGAGAGAGCGAGAACTATGTAAGTCTTCCAGTGTGAGGAGAGGGGATCCGACGATCTTCTGGGCCGTGTTGATGACCCTCTGGAGCACTTTCCTCTGAGCCACTGTGCAGCTGGTGTACCACACACATATGCAGTATGTCAGTATGCTCTCAATAGAGCACCGGTAGAAGGACACCAACAGTCTCTGTGTGATGTTGTTCCTCCTGAGCACCCTCAGGAAGTACAGTCTCTGCTGGGCCTTTTTCAGCAGCTCAGCGGTGTTCACACCCCAGGTCAGGCCCTCCTCCATGTGGACTCCCAGGAAGCGGAAGTCGGCCGCCCTCTCCACACAGACCCCGCTGATGGTTAGTGGTGGAATGTCTGTTTTCTTCTTCCTGTAGTCTATTACAAGCTCCTTGGTATTTGAGGTGTTGAGGAGCAGGTTGTTCTCTCTGCACCACGCTGTCAGCTGCTCCACTTCATCTCTGTATGCTGACTCGTCCCCCCCAGAGATGAGACCCACCACCGTGGTGTCATCCGCAAACTTGACGATGGTGTTGCTGTGGTGGGCGGGGGTGCAGTCATGCGTGTAGAGGGTGTACAGCAGAGGGCTCAGCACGCAGCCCTGTGGGGAGCCAGTATTGACACTGAGGGCCGTGGATGTGTGATGGCCCATTCTGACCCTCTGGCTGCGACCAGTCAGGAAGCTGTTGATCCACATACAGATGGGGTGTGGAAGTCCCAGGTCCCTCAGTTTGTCCAGCAGTTTGTGGGGGAGGATGGTGTTGAATGCAGAGCTGTAGTCTACGAAGAGCATCCGTACATAGCTCCCCTGCTGCTCCAGGTGGGACAGTGCAGCATGGAGGGCTGTAGCTATGGCGTCCTCTGTAGATCTGTTCCTCCTAATAAGCAAACTGGTGGGGGTCAAATCTTCGGGGAAGGAGTGATGTGATGTGACCACGGACCAGTTTTTCAAAGCATTTCATCACCACTGGTGTGAGTGCAACTGGCCGGTAGTCGTTGAGGCTAGAAACGTGGGGTTTCTTGGGCAGGGGGACTATGGTGGAGGATTTCAGACAGGGTGGGACAGTGGACTGGGCTAGGGACTGGTTGAAAATCCTTGTGAAGACTCCAGCCAGCTGGTACGCGCAGTCCTTCAGCACGCGCCCGGAGACGCCGTCGGGTCCAGCAGCCTTCCTCGGGTTAACGGCCCGCAGCGTGCGCCTCACCTCATGCTCCTCCACTGTGAGGGTTGTGCTGCTGTGGACCGTGGGGTGTGGGGTGGCTTCTGGTGGCTCTACCTCGAGGCGGGCAAAGAAGAGGTTCAGCTCCTCTGCCAGCGAGGCGTCACTTTCGGCAGCTCCGAGGTTGGTCTTGTAGTTGGTGATGTGCTGGACTCCCTGCCACACCTGCCTGCTGTTATTGCTGTCCAGGTGGTCCTCAATCTTCCTCCTGTAGTCCGCCTTGGCCTCTCTGATGCCCCTCTTCAGGTTAGCTCTGGCCGTGCTGTAGTGGGCCCTGTCGCCAGCCCTGAAGGCGCTGTTCCTCTCCTTCACCAGCTGCTGGACCTCCCGGTTCATCCAGGGCTTCTGGTTGGGATAGACCCGGATGCGTTTGTCCACTGTGACCATACCTATGCAGAACATAATGTAGCACAGTACACAGAACACGAACACCTCCAGGTCCTGGTGTTCAAAAACATCCCAGTCAGTTTGGTCGAAGCAGTCCCGCAGCTGCTGGATGGCACCAACAGGCCAGGTTTGGACAGTTTTTGTGATGGTAGGAGCAGTTTTCCTGAGGGGGGCATACGCAGGGATTAACAGCAGGGACAAGTGGTCAGACTGACCCAGGTGTGGTAGTGGTCTAGCCCTGTAGCCTAGCTTGATGTTGGAGTACACCTTGTCCAGTGTGTTAGCTCCTCTGGTAGCACACTTAACATGCTGGTGGAATTTGGGGAGCACTGCCTTCAAATTTGCGTGATTGAAGTCCCCTGCTATGATGTGCACAGTGTCAGGGTATGTGCTCTGTTGGCTGCTAATGCTGCCATGTAAATGTTCGATAGCCGAGTTAGCATTAGCATCAGCATCGGGTGGGATGTAAACAGCCATGATCATAGATTTGATCAGGTTGTTGATTGTGGCCTGTGTAATGTTGTCCTACTCCTCCTCAATAGCTGTGCGAAGGTGCTGGATATTGGCAGGAACTGGAACACACGGTCATACGCGCCAATCCAGAGCATCGCAAACATGCTCAATGGGTGACATGTCTAGTGAGTATGCAGCCCATGGAAGAACTGGAACATTTTCAGCTTCCAGGAATTGTGTACAGATCCTTGCGACATGGGGCCATGCATTATCACGCTGAAACATGAGGTGATGGCGGTGGATGAATGGCAGGGCAATGGGCCTCAGTATCCCGTCACGGTATCTCTGTGCATTCAAATTGCCATCAATAAAATGCACTTGTGTTCATTGTCCATGGGATTTGCCTGCCCATACCAAAACCCCACTACCATCATGGGCCACTCTGTTCACAATGTTGACATCAGCAAACCGCTCTCCTACGCCACGCCATACTCGCTGCCTGCCATCTGCCTGGTACAGTTGAAACCAGGATTCATCTGTGAAGAAGACCCTTCTCCAGCGTGCCAGTCGTCATCAAAGGGGAATTCTTGCCCACTCACGTCGGTTATGACGCCGAACTGCAGTCAGGTCAAGACCCTGGTGAGGACGTCGAGCGCGCAGATGAGCTTCCCTGAGATAGTTTCTGACAGTTTGTCGAGAAATTCTTCAGTTGTGCAAATCAACTGTTTCATCAGCTGTCCGTGTGGCTGGTCTCAGATGTAATGATCATGCTGTTTAATCAGCATCTTGATATGCCACACCTGTCTGGTAGATTAGATTATCTTGGCAAAGGAGAAATACTCACTAACAGGGATGTAAACAAATTTGTGTGCAAAATTTTAGAGAAATAAGCTTTTTGTGCACTTTGATCTTTTATTTCAACTCGTGAAAAAAGGGAGCAAAAATAGTGTTGCGTTTATATTTTTGTTCAGTGTAAATAATGTTTGACTGTCACGAAGCTGGCCGATAGTTCTGACAAACAAAAAGGTTTTTTAAAATAAAAATCATTAGAGGCCCAAAAATATATAGTTATGGTCAACAGCATGACGAGTGCTGCCGACAATGATCTCATACTCTCAGTTCTTTGATGTTTTGCTGGGGTGTTGTCCTTTGTCCAGTGTGGAATGACAGGCCACATGGCTGGATGGTGCCCTTCGACAGCGTCCTGACACTGAGGGAACTCACGGGAAAGTCTTATCTTAGGTCTCTCTCTAGCAATGGCTTATTGGTTTAGGGTTCGGGTTAGCCAACACCACAACACTGCCATAAAAGACCAAATGAATAAGCATTCAACAATCTTAAGTCAGAGCAAAAGGCAAACATTAAGATTAATTGTACAGATTGGTGGTTAAGTCCACAATTAGACTCTATGGAGTCATTTCAAACCAACTCATTTAACCCATCTACGCTTCTGTCAGTTTTATAGTGATGTTACATTTTATATTGTAGATCTTCTGCTGATATGTGATGTATCATCAAGAGAAGCACATCTCTTTGGCATATAGCAATATTAGGCTGTATCAGGTTTAAAGAAGCTTTGGAATATTTCGAAAATACTGGAACAAAGTTAAAAAAACAGAATCAAAAACAAAACGTCTATGTTTTGTGTCAGGTTATGGATACCCATCACTTGTGCTCTGCTTAATTGCACTACTGAGTCATCTGCACACTTTACAAATCGTCTGCAACCACTGGGTGTCAGGATTTACTTACAAAATAATATCCTGTGAACTCATCTCATAGACATCCATAGAAGGCTTTCCAATATATGTAAGGGCCTGCTATTGAATCCCTCTGAACAAGTTAATTGTGGCTTGCCTTAATTGTGTAATATCTACCTCAATATCTACCTACTATTGAATACAGAATGGCAATGTTTTATATTGTCCTTTCTTAACAGATTGTTACTAGCATTTTAAGCAAAGATTCAGGAGTGGAGTTTATCTGACAGTCCCTACGCAGCTATTCAAACGTTGATAAACCTTTTTTTCTACAAGCCTAAAAATTTGACTTCGGTACTTTCTTGTATCAACACATGATACTCCGTAACCATGGCAGCCTACCCCTGTCATAGATATTTTAGAATAATTGAATAATCACATTATTCTCATAGCAACAGAGATGAACATATGGGCCATTTCTGTCGCTAAAGCACTATAATCATGTTATTTATCCTGGAGAAGAATGCACCGGAGAAGAATCTACGTGCTCTATGTAGATATACTAAAAGGGGCTGGATGTGACTGTTGCCCATAGCCTGTTATACACTTTTCTTATAAGCCATTAGCCCCCTGACTGAGGCTGTAAAAAAATATTTACAGTCCTGAAGCTGGTTGACACACAACCAGAGTTGACAGGGGGAGTGCCACTCTAGATTTCAATCGTATCTCCTACAAAAATGTATTTTGCTATCATTTGCGAGGGACAACCCCTCAAGTCAAAACGTGCTGGGCGCCCGAGCAAGAAAAGGCTCGGATTTACAGGATCTGTCCAGCAGAGCGCCTTTTGAGAATGAGTCAGTGCACGGTTTTACATATTTGAAAATTGACACTATTGAACTCTTTCTTTTGGGGTTTGTGAGATTCACATGTGATTGGCTTTCAGTCTTGTTCTCTGAGAATGTCACCTTTGATTAGAAACAGTGATAGAGAGTGAAAGGAGGAAAGAGTGTTCTTTGTTAAAGAAACTGCCCTCATTTCTATTAAGTCTGAGAGCTTACTTCAAGATGAGTCCTGTGGCAACATTGATAGATTTTCAGAAGGGATTTTTTAAGATATAAACTTTTTTTTGAGGTCATAGTTCTTCTTTTGGTTGTTGCTGAGCAGTCTTGTGAATTATAGAGCTCGGTGGTTTCCTGTGTCACTGTTCTTGAGACTTTTCTGGAGTGTTCTGACTTTCCCCCAAGTCGACTGAGAGCTAAAAACTGGAAGTGTCCCATTCTTAGAGCAGGACGCATAGCTTGGACCCCAGGTGAAGGAATTACCTAATCGTCATTTCATTTCTGGATAGAGAACGTGCTGTATATACCTCATTGTCGTTTTTTCAGGGGACTCTTTCTTTGGTAGTTAGATTATATTGCCACGGGAACAAAGCTTGAACCAGACTGAAATTAGTTGGGCTGTCCCAAACTATTTGGATATTCAGATGTTCGTTTGTTATCTTGGCATTTTAATCCCACTTTGGCATTCAGATGGTTAGTTTTTTTAATTAAAATTGATTCATTAAGGCCAATGACACAATAAGATTTTTGTCAGAATGTACCTAACTATTTTTTGTAAACGTATCTATTATATTCTATTACTTAAACTGTGCAATTGCAAATAGCCAGTAAATGCACATCGAAGACGTCCACTGTTTGGGAACATTTTAAAATATGTAAAATAGTTAAAATAGTGGCTGGTCCCGTAGTTGTAATTTTAAACTTTATTACTGGGCCTTTACACTGCGTCCTTTAGTAACTTGGTTCAATTCCACAACTGCGGTCTCTTGGCATGCTCTAGAAGAGGGATTGACGTACCCCCTGACGTTGAAGGAGGTGTTGCTTTCTAACACTTCGCCTGTTCAATCTAAACGACGATTTGGGCCAATAATCTCTCGATTAATTTGTGTCTGGCGGGCAATGGAAAAGACGTGCAAATTTACTTCTAAATGGAACCCCTGTTCACCAATATTTTATAATGACGGACTTCTAATTGGGGAGCGTCCCATTAAATTATGTCAGTGGACTGACAGCGATATTCATTCATTGGGAGATGTCTTTGGAAATTATGGTCTTCGTTCCTTTGATGAATTACAGATACATTTTGACCTGCCTCGGTCTTCCTTTTTTTAATTTACAATTGAGGGCTGCCATGAAAACTTGGTTCTGTGGCAAGAGGCGCTTCATAGACACCCGGTGCTTAATGTCTTGGATGGTGTGGTTAGTACAAAAGCTTTTATACTTACCTCTCACAGTGGGATCAGTTTGGAGGGGTGACATTCCGGATTTGGACCGGGAATTTGATTGGGACACAGTTTGGTCAGATGTCTTACAGGCATCAAGAAATCCTGACCACCAGCAGATACATTATAATTGTATTCATAGGACTTACATGACTCCTCGGAAGATGTGCAGTATGAAAATGATAAATGATCCTACTTCTACTTGGTGCACATTGGGGGCTGTGGGCACATTCTTTCACATGGTTTGGGAGTGTCCAGAGGTTACAGCTTTTTGGGAAATGGTTGCTTCCAAACTCTCTATATTGTTGTCTGTGACTATACCCCCCTCTCTTTCCCTGATACACCTCCCTCAAAATAGGAAACACATTTTTTTGCTGGCCTTACTGCAGCCAAGAAGATGATTTCCACACAGTGGAAGCCTCCACATTCTCTTTCATTTAGACATTGGGTTTTAAGTTTTTTTCTACGGCCATATGCACGGTGCTAGTGAGGTTAACATGAATTTATGGATTTCCATTTCTGTTGATCTTAAAAATCATTTAAATTGAGTATCTGCTATTTTGAATTTGACTTTGCTATGGTCCTTTGGTCTCTGGGGTGGGTGGATGGGGTTGTGTGTTGTTGTTTTTCTGGTTTTATTTTTTGCTTTGTTTTGTTTTGTGTTCTTTGTTTAGTTTTTCTGTCTAATTTGTGGTTTAAAAGAAAATAAATAAAACATTTGATAACAAAAAAACTAAAAACTTGTATTTACATGTTTTATATGCATATATTTATAGTTATATATTTATTTATTTATATACATTTTAAATATGTAGTTTCTAGCGTAATTTATTTGTGGTTACAGATTACACATTTTGTATGTATTAAATTTTGAGCATTTATTTCTTGTAACATCTTGTTGAACATCAATATTTTTGTGCTGGTAAATACCCTGTGTTCCACAATTACATGAGAGTAATAGCCATGCAATTGTCTTTTAGATTTAATAGCCTTAATATAGTCTGCTTTTAAATTAAGTGTAGTTCATTTTTATACATCATTTGTACTTGCCGTTTAAAAATGGTGGCATGGATACAATATTACGGTTCTCTGTTCATTCATTTTTCCTTTTTTACCGTGAATAGTAAGTCAGTGCTTCTGCTGGCTTGTTTCATCGAGGCAAGAAGAGTCACTTTCTATTGCACAATATGACCTTTCAGACTGTGCTCCTTTCTGTGTAAAAATATGAACAAACCATTAGATGTGCATAAAAGAGTTTCAGCAGAAAGGTTACCTACATCCGGGCAGAGACCCACATCACTAGGTAATACCCTCTCATTCCAGGGTTAACCACCTGTCTGAGGGGCACTGCTTCAGTGTAGTTCACCTTTTAGGCTCCCCTGATATAAAGCGCTGCTTTTTCATTTTTCTTGGTTTCAGGAGCCCACATCTGAATCTGCCCACACAAACTGCTTCCCCTCCCGCACACTTTGGAAATGTCACCACTTCCCCACTGCAAATATTCCCACTGTCGGGGAGGTGCATTTTGGTCATCCTGCGCAGGCAAACACAATATGGTCCAGCCTAACCTAAGTTCTTATAAACAAGCATGGTGCCATCATTGACAGGTTTATTACTCTTTGAATAAAACAAGGGCACTAAGGTATGCAGCTTTGGAGGCCAGTGCAGTCCATATTAGATCAGTACACCAAACGTATACACAAACAAGCCTATATCACACACCAAATTCCAGGGTTCTACCTGTGAGCTGGAAATTATAGGTCAGGGAGAAAATAATTATGAGCCAGAAATAAGTGGAGGTCAACGTGGCATGACTGGCCTTGTCACATGGTAGCAATATTCTTTGTCTGAGCATATTATGTCTTTCCAGATATCAGCTCAACCAACATCTCTGTATAAACCAAACTGTCTTCCCCAGGCCCTGTTGATGTGTGGTATCACAACGATTCTAATCATGAGAGGATCATTTCAACAGATACTTTGAAAAGATATCTTGTGATAGTAAGTGACGCAAAACAAGAATCCCAAAATTGTAAGAGGGACCCCCCGCCTCCAAACACTTAAAATGTGACCTGTTGATGGCTTGAGTTTGACTTTTTTGAAGTTTTAGAGGAGTCTAGCAATTCAAGGGTGATTCTACACATTACTGCTTTCTTGGGAGATCGGGTCCCAGCTCACACTTTGTGTGTGTTTTGCATTCTGAGAGAGACAAACTTGGTTTGATATAATTTTCTTCCATTTTATCTCTTTTGTGATGGTTACATGTCAATTTTATATCTAGGGTTTAGTAGTCAATTTAAGGTAGTTGAACCTACGTATTTTTATGATGAAGGCTGTATATGAGTCTGTGTATAGACTCAGAGGACTGCGCTGCAAAAGAAAAAAAAAGAACGAATATTTAAATTAAATATTTTTGAATTATTTCTGAAATGTATTTCTGAAATGTCACGATTTTAGCTTAATGTATTAAGAACATAAGAATACGTAATGACGAGAACTGGGCGTTTCTTGGGGAAACTACCCTGCTAGGGGAAACGCTCCCTCCTACCCCCAGACACTCATCACACCCTACACTCCAGCCAGACCTCTCCGCTCCACCTCCTCTAGCAAACATCCCATCCCTCCGGGCCCCAGGAAGCTGCTCCTCGCGGTCTCGCCTCTTCTCTGTCCTGACCCCCCGGTGGTGGAATGATCTTCCGCACTCGATCAAGACTGCGGAATCACTGTATATTAACAAATTGTCATCACCACCATCTTCGTATTTGTATTTATATTTGATACTAAAAACATTCTACTAACCTTTCTCCCTGTGTTACTGGCACAGTATGCATCTGCCAACAAAACCCACTGATCTCTTGGGCAAACACCATGTATAAATGCCACTTCCATTGACAAAAATGTCAAATGTAAATATTAACAAAGTGTTTGTTTTTGTCATCACCACTGGTTTCAGAATGTTTAATACTGTGATTTCGGCGGCAGGGTATTGTAATGGTGAGGTGCTGGTTCAAGGTTGCTGGTTCAATTCCAGGTGGAACACTGCCGTTGTACCCTTGAGCAAGGTACTTAACCTGAATTGCTTCAGTAAAAATATCCAGCAGTAAAAAAATATCCAGCTGTAAAAAATAAATGGATTGTATGTCAAAGAAATGTAAACTGTTCTTGTTATTATGTATTCTTCATTTTGATGTCCAATCACTTTCCATATACTTCAAGGGATTTTATGCCTTGATGTGGGTATGAGCTGTGGGTTGAAGCAGAACTGCAAAATGTAAAAAAGTAAATGCCTAAAATGTAAAAAATGGAATGTAGTATTTCAAGAAACTTCATCATCTGAGATATGAGGCAGTTGGAGAGGTTCATCGTGTAATTCTTAATTTAACAGAAGGTGTGCCTTCAATAGACTCATTAGCCTTGGCTGTCACTACACTGCCATGGCACCCCATTTTGCAGTTAGGAAACTAGACTATTTAATATTTGGGATGTTCCACCCTCAAGGAGATTCTGCCGGCCATTAAGCTAAGGGACTCTGCAGGGCCTTGCCTTCTAGCTTTGGAAAAGCATTACGTCACCCGTTGCCAGGAGCAGCAGATCTCTGTCCATGTACTACAACTAAATCAGAAAGCTCCTTCTCCATTTGAAGGATAGTGCTACGTCTTAACAATACAATGTAAAGTTCTGGGTGTGTCCCTTGTTTTTGGATAATTTTAAGGAAATGTCTCCCATGTTGCATCATAAATAACAGGAAATATCACATTGACCTCTTATTCTCAAAGCATTTTCTCTCTCTGCTGCAGAAAACTGGTTTCACAGACTCTTCTTGTATGTCTTTCCCTATTTATCAGTTTAATGAAGTAATGTATGTTTCAGAATTTTGAATACTTTTTAAAAAGCAGTATTTATTACAAAAAAATATAGCATTACAATTGGATTGGTTGTTCCTATCCGTTATACATTGAACTGGAGTAGTTCTTCACTAGTAGAGCAAGTATCCTTCTGATTTGTATTTGTGTTGGAAACTTCTGAAATATTCTGAAATATTTCATTGCCACTGCAAGCTCTCAGAGCGGGATTTCTCTTGCCTGACGAGGTTGTTCGTACAGAGAATTTGCTGAGATACAACAGCAGTTTGTTTGCTACTATTTTCGGTCATTGAGATTATTGGGATTGTATTTTGGTGTTTAACATCAAAAAGGGTAAGCAGATTTGCTCTTAAGTTTAACTTTTGTTGCCATTAGAGGACAGAGAAGGAATTTTCAATTTTTTCCCCATCTAGCTTCTGCAAACTTGTTAAAAAGCTAACCAATTACCAAATTCAGCATTACACCCAGCTGACGTGAGGTTTCTTTGTGGTTTTTTGCCCTCTCAAGAACAAATCCAAGAGCAGGGGAATATTCAGTAACGTTAACCATTAAGTGATAACCATTTTGGTTGGCTGCTGCTAGCTCACTTGCTACAGGTAACTGGACCTAACGTTTGCTAAAAGTTAGCTATAAGAGGGGGTTTTGTTGCCATTCTTTCAGTTGCAGAGAGTCAGGTTAATGTACGTAGGGGTTCAAATGTGGCTAATGGCAGCGCAGTGTGAGTGTTGTAGAATAATTGCATTTCAGGAGGAAGACTTCCAGGAGGCTTTCGTCTGCGACCGTTGTCAGCTTGTGAAGCATCTTGTTTTGTGACCTGTTTAGTGTCATTGTTAACAGGCATGCCCCTGTCAAGAACATAAGAATGAAAAATCGGCTCAGCCCCTGGTTTGACCGTGAGCTTGCAGTGCTCCTTCAACAAAAAAACGCTGCCTGGCGCAAGGCGCAGCTATCTAGAGCCCCTGCAGACTGCCTGGCATTTAGGCAAATTAGAAATAAGGCCATGCAAGCTGTTCGAAAGGCCAAGGCTGGCTATTTCAAAGAACAATTCTCCCTCTGCGGCACGGTGGTGCAGTGGATAGCGCTGTCGCCTCACAGCAAGAAGGCCTCGGGTTCGAATCCAGGCCGGGGGCCTTTTTGTGCGGAGTTTGCATGTTGTCCCCGTGTCCGCGTGGGTTTCCTCCGGGTACTCCGGTTTCTTCCCACAGTCCAAAGACATGCACGTTAGGCTAATTGGAGAGTCTAAATTGCCCGTAGGTATGAGTGTGTGAGTGAATGGTGTGTGTGCCCTGCGATGGATTGGCGACCTGTCCAGGGTGTATTCCTGCCTCTCGCCCGGAACGCCTGCTGGGATAGGCTCCAGCCCCCCGTGACCCTGACCAGGAATAAGCGGCTTAGATAATGGATGGATGGAATTCTCCCTCTGTGGTTCTGACCCCAAAAGGTTCTGGAAAACGGTGAGAGATCTTGAAAATAAACCTTCTACTCAGCTGCCCTTGTCACTTAACGTGGACAACATTATAGTCTCTGATAAGGTGCGTATGGTCGATATTTTTAATCAGCATTTCATAAAGTCTGGTTTTATTTACGAGTCTGCTAACCCCCCCTGCCTGGCCAGTAGTTCCTCTCCCTTAAGCCCACCCGCCAGCTCACCTGAAACCTCTCACCCTGTCTCCCCCTCCAGGCCCCCTGCCCCCTTACACAGCCTCACCCTGCAGGCTGTCTCGGAGGGTGAGGTCTTGGATGAGCTGCTTAGGCTGGACCCCAAAAAACCACCTGGGTCTGATAAGCTGGACCCTTTCTTCTTTAAGATTGCGGCCCCCATCATAGCAGCTCCTATTGCAGATCTCTTTAACCTGTCCCTCCACACAGCTGAAATCCCACGTGCATGGAAAGCAGCTATAGTGCGTCCCCTTTTCAAGGGAGGAGATCAGGCTGATCCTAACTGTTATAGGTCCATCTCTATTCTGCCTTGTCCATCAAAAGTGTTGGAGAAACTTGTAAATAAGCAACTAACTACCTGGATATTTATAATATTCTGTCTGGTGTTCAATCTGGTTTCCGATCAGGTTATGGCTGTGTCACTGCAACCCTCAAAGTCCTCAATGACATCACTTCCGCTTTAGACTCTAAACAATATTGTGCTGCTATCTTTATTGATTTAGCTAAGGCCTTTGACACTGTTGATCACTCTATCCTTGCAGGCAGACTGAGCAACATTGGGGTTTCTGGTCACTCACTGGTGTGGTTCTCTAACTACCTAACTGATAGGGTGCAAAGTGTTAAATCGGAACAACTTCTCTCTCGGCCCCTCCCTGTCTCTAAGGGTGTACCCCAGGGCTTGATCTCAGGCCCCACACTCTTTTCTATATATATAAACAATATTGCTTCCTCTGCTGTAGACTCATCCATCCACTTTTATGCTGACGACACAGTCCTTTATGCCTTTGGTTCCTCCCCAGATGCAGTACTTACATTACTGTAAGTACTGCATCAGGATAGCTTCCTTAAGGTCCAACAGGCTTTCTCCACCCTAAGCCTCCTGCTAAACACCACCAAGACCAAGGTCATGTGGTTCGGTAGGAAGGGTTCTGTACCCCTTCCAGCCCAAGATATCACTACCCTCGATGGGGCTATCCTAGACCAGGTCACTGAATACAAATACCTGGGTATCTGGCTAGACAGCACTCTATCCTTCTCACATCATATCAGCAGGTTACAGTCTAAGGTCAAATCCAAACTTGGTTTCTTGTACCGAATGCGCTCCACTTTCACTCCCTCTGCTAAACTAACTCTTGTTCAAATGACCATCCTTCCCATGTTAGATTATGGCGACGTTGTTTATAGGTTGGCATGCAAGGGCGCACTCCAAAAGCTTGATGTGCTCTATCACTCTGCTATACGTTTTGCTACAAATGCCCCTTTCAAAACACAACACTGCACTCTTTATTCCTCTGTCAACTGGCCATCCTTACACACCCGTCGTAATATTCACTGGTTCATGCTCATCTACAAAACCCTCCTTGGTCTGTCCCCCCCCTATCTGTGTCACTTGTTGCAAACTACAGCTGCTGTATACAACACCCGTTCTGCTCACCATATTCTGCTCAGAATCCCCAAAACATATACCGCACTTAGTCTGTCGTCATTCCGGGCTGCTGCAGCCAGAGATTGGAACAATTTGCAACAAACACTAAAACTGGACAATTTTATCCCAAAGTCAGTTTTCAAAAACTCTATTATGGACATTCTCACTGATACATGCTGCTGTTTCCCAACCCTCTAATATTCCCTAACCCCTGTCTGTTGCCTGCCTACTGTGGTCCCATGCATGCTTATGCGGTCTTGCTGCTGCTGTTTGTTTTGCCTGTCTGTCTTAATGCCTGTCCTGTGTATGCTACTCTTGTTCTGTTGCTGTTCTTTGCTCTTTTATTATTTGCCTGATCTGTTTGTAAGTAGAGTAGTTGGAAATGTTTGGATGTGTGCTGCTGTCTTTTAACTTAACTTTTAACATTCCCTTTTAGCCCCTTTCCCCTTCCCTCAAGAGGCTTTGCCTTTTGCCAGGCCGCCATTGTAAATAAGAATTTGTTCTTAACGGCTTGCCTGGTTAAATAAAGGTTAAATAAAATTAAAATTAAAATCTTGAGAGCAAGATTCTCAATCTCGAATCCCAACTTGCTAGTCTCGACTGCCCTGCAGAATTTGTAGAGGTCCAGGAACTTATTAGTATGCCCTTTAGAAAGTTAGTATGCATGCCAACGTTGGGTAGGGGGGATCCTCTGGAGTAGGAGAGTTGGGTGATGGTAGGGCGTGCATCACATGCAGGGGCGGCATCTCCAGAATTTGTGGTGTCCAACCGATTCCAGCCCTTGCACTCTGTAAGTGGGAGGACTGATGAGCCCCAGGGCACCCTGGTGGCCACACCACCCAGGAAAAGAGAGTTAGTCGTAATGTGGGAGTCAATTATTAGAGGTGTAGACAGTATAGTCTGTTTGTGGGAAAATAAGTCTTGAATGGCATGTTGCCTGCCTACAGGGCCTCCTTGCTGCATGTTGTATTCTACTGGTGGAACACTACAGGACCAGCTGCTGTGTTTGGCTTGGCTGGGGCATTGGAACCCCCACCTGCTGGCAAGCCCCTCCCTGCCCTGACAATGCTATGCCCAGATGTCAGTCAGGAATCCCATAAGCTTCTATGGTCCCAACAACATACACCTGTAGCTATGTTATATAGCCAAGGCAGCCGGCAGAGGTGTATTTCTCTGACGTGTTCTCTCCCCTGCTGGGCCAAACTAATCTAGTTTGAACACCAACTACATCAGCTGGAAGCCCTCTCTGAGAGAGGCCTGATACAGCAAAATTGTGCTGTGCTTAGGGATCAAATGGGCCTCTCCCACCCTCTGGTGTTACCCCCTGGGCAAACCCTTTACCCTCTACTCTGATCGCGCACCCCTCCAGTGACTCCCCCAAATTAAAGACACCCGGATCCCGGATGGCTTTGCAGCTTTTGGGTGGTCCACCGGCCAGGTTCCGCAAATACTCTCTCGCAAGAGGGGGGTCCACCTAGCCGAATGGGCTCTGGCTACATGATGTTGGTGGAGAGGTACGGAAGGCATCAGTCTGGACAGGGGAATCAGGATGATTAACGGCCACACCTTCTGGCACATAGCTGCGCGGCATCATCTAAATGTACCTGTGAGCTTAAAACTGCTCTGCTCTTTTAGTAGGTGAGTGGAACATGGGAGCTAAACACCTGGCAACAGAGAACCATAATACCAGAGAGAAAAGCAACAGAAAATTCACAAATGTGTATGAATGTGCAGTGTGTAGTGTGTGTGTGTGTGTGTGTGTGTGTGTGTGTGTGTGTGTGTGTGTGTGTGTGTGTGTGTGTGTGTGAATGTGTAGTGTGTAATGTGCTTTCTGGTTAGTTTATTTTGATGTATTGTTTTTAGCCTTAATGGCTGAAGTTTTATTCCCTCTCCCTCTCCCTCTCCCTCTCCCTGTGTGAGAGAGATTATAACCTGTGGTCTGCAGGCCGATGACTCCACTCCCTGCGTCCTGCTGTTCGGTTCCACCCCAGGTGTCACCCGTGTCAAAGAGTTAAGCATCCAAGCAACCAATGGCACATGTATTATTAAAATAATTTATTGTGATACTCATATAAATAATTATTTCAAAACACATTACTGATCTATAATAAAGGAATAAATATTCAACATAAAACAGCCTTTTATACATTTCCAACACATCTCAAAATAACCATATACAAACCCTAGAATATTACAGTTTTGCCAAACAACCATTCCAGAATAAACTCTTACCCTTGTGTCAAGGTTTAATGTTTATTTTGTTTGCCTTGTCTACACTTGGGTATCCCAGCTTTAAAGAGGTTAAATGAAAAACATAATCCAGAGAAATCTTTTGATTAAATCCGTACTAAACTCAGGTATTCGTAAAGGTCAGTTATCACTACAGGTGTACATCTTAATGCAAAATGTCTGTCTGTGCACGTTCGGCTTGCACACAGGGCACTACGTGAGGTGAGCTTCTTTCGGTGTAGTCTGTAAAATTGAGGGAACTGAAAAAGAAGGTAACTCAAAGTTTGTGGGTAGAAGGCTTCTGCGAAACCGCACAGGGGGGGCTGGCCGTTTTCATACAGGCTCCCCATCGGAGCCCTTCACTCGGTCGGGTGTCATCGGGGTTCATACTGTGGGGACTTTTTTTCTATGTTTTTTCCATTTCCTTCTTGACAAAGGGACTTCCCCCCCCCTCAAATTCAGTTAGGTTTTCATTATGATGAATGATAACGTATAAATGAAAACTGCTCGGTGGCCATTTTTTAGTATATTTTCCCATGAGAAGTTGCCACGGCTACAAAATGGGAAATGTGCTCGTGCCGATAATGAGATCGATTTTGTGTGCACTTCATTTGAGGGTCAAATGTATTCTTTCATTTCTAGTAACAGACAGTCTTGTCGTGCTGAGCACAGAATGCTGGTGAGCAGTGAGCAGTGTTAGTGCTGCCAGTCGAACCTGAGGATACGAGAGCCATAAACATGGTGTCTGCTGGAGATGTGCAGGTGTGTGGCGTTTGTGCTGGCTTAATTACTCAACTTGATTGGAAACTGAATCACCCATGTTCCTTGTGTCATTCAGCAGCTGGTTAAAATGAGTCTTTTAACCCCAAACGCTGTGAATCTCCAGGTTTTAAGCTTCAGAAAAGTGATGATGGACAAAGAAGCTTGTGAAACCTTCAGGCAAACATAAAAAGGCAGACAGGAAGGAACTGATCATGACATTTAACCCACAGTCCCAAAGTTACAAAACAGATGAGTGTTTTTTTGTTATTTCTTGTACCTCTAGCATCCAGGAGTAGACATTTTGAAATGTTAACTTAACAAGTTAAATGGCTCCCACTTCTCAAGCCGTTACACATCGGATTAATAACTTAACCTAACCTGCTTAAACATACAAACAAGACTTTGTGATTCATTGGAAGATACCAAATTCTACTGGTTGTGTTCGGGTTGACCATTTGTGCACTGATGATCATTTTGGTCACTGGTGCTGGTACTGGTATCAGACTGAATGATGGGCACTGTGTGGGCCCACCAAACTTGTCTCTCTGGTTCAGTTTAACCCACTATATACTTGCTTAAAGAGATCACACTCGTTGCAGAAACCTTGCTTCTCGCTGTTTGCGTAATGTTCACAGCCTAGGGTTCTGCAGCGATGTTTGGGCCTTTCGTCGGCGGCCTGTCTCCTGCCCCCCTCCCTCTGGATGTGGCACTGTGGACACAGACCCGCCCTGCCGGCGGAGACGTTGCTGCAGCTGCGCCGGCTGCACGGCGCCTCGTCCTGCGTCTGCCTCGGCTGCACAGTTCTCTGAAACGGAGAGGGGAAGGATGCTTTGTGACATCATAATTGGCAAATTGGCCCTACAATCGATTTTTCAAGTACAATCAAACGTTGTTCCCGTGTGGGAAAACTCACAATGGCCGGAGGGGGTGGGGAACGGGAGCCGCCTGAGCCGGGCGAGGAGCCCTGGAAGCCCGCTTCCAAGCGGACGGGGTCTGGGGGGGAAAACCCCCGCGGGACTGCCACCACAGAGTCCTCCCCTGGATGAGCCGAGAGAACAAGAGCATCATCATCATCATCGTCGTCGTCATCTTCATCATCATCGCCGCCGCTGCCACTACTCAACACTTCTCGTTATTCCGTCTGAACTCTGCCCGTACAAACATCTCTAAACACACCCGTTTATTTTCCCTTTGAACTGATAAAGATATTTCAGACGAGTTATGGTATGGTATGTAACTCGCGTTATGATATTGGATCTTGGCTGAATATACATACATACATACATGTATACATAACTGGCAAAATAAACACAACACTTTGGAAACCCAGGGGAGACAGTCAAACGGCCCTGGGCTAGGAGAGTCCCAGTGGGGTGGAGAGGGGCGTATTGGGAAGGGGAGGGCCGGTGGTAGCCCTGGCACCTCCTGAAAGACAGTCAGGGGACTCGAGTGTTTACCTTTATTTTGGCAGTTACCTGTACATGCACATACACATCTCCAAGTCTATTAAGACTATAGCTTAGCACTTAAGGACATTTAACACGTTATGTTATGCTAACAGTAAAGGTGATGATTCTAATTTAGTAGTAGTTACTGTTGTTGGAAGGTCTTGTAAACTAATCTAATGTCACATAATATCAGAAAAGAGATTTGGCCTTTGACTCTGCACCCCTTTGAGAGGACAGCCGCACCAGTATAAGTAAATAAAGATCACTTACGGCGATTGGTTTCATAGTTCACGAAACACACGGTGCAAAAGCCTTCTTTTTCCGTTGTCCCGAAATATGGGCAGCCCGCCCTCTTGCAGGGTCTGCCCGACTGTGTGGGTCTACGGGGTCCAGACTCTGGACAAACGGCCCCAGGGTTTGACCACGTCCAGGAAAACAGGTCGCCCCAGGACTGCTGCTGCTCCCTGCTGCTGTTCACGGTACTCTGGATGCATGAGGGGCACAGTCCATTGAATATCCTGAAGGCCTCCTGCTGGCAGAGGCCACACCTCTCCGCCTCCCCCAGAGCGCCGCCCCCGGACCCCCTGGGCGGGCCGGACTGCAGGGCACGGAAGCAGCGATCGCAGAGGCCGCTGTGCTCCACACTAAGGGTGAAGAGGCAGCCGGGCATTTTGCACTTCATGGCGTTGGTCTCGCTGTACAGTACGAGGCTGGGGGCGGTGGGCGGGGCCGAGCGGGGGCTCGGTGGGGGCGCCGGGGCCGTCCTCCCCATCGGCCGATCGCCCAAGGGCCCAAACTCGGACCCTCCTCTGTCGTGATGCCTCTCAAAACACTCGTGGCAGTGGGGCTGGGTATCCACCGACACGTAGAAGGGGCATCTGGGCGTGGCACAGCGGACCTCCATGAGGGAGAGCTGGGAGACAGAGAAGGGAGGGGGCAACTGGGGGGGCCACAGCTCTGAGGCCGGATCCTTCTCCTTCTGCCAGAGCCGGAACTCATGGTTGACCAGCTGTAGGTAGTCCTCCATCAGGTCCATGTCCTCCGGAAGGTTCCCTTCATCCAGTCTGTAGGAGAGAACCAGGAGAAATCACTTTAAGACATACAAGAGAGAGGCATTACTTATTGTTATAAAACAGACAGATCTGACCAATCATTGTGATTGTCCTCAAACCACCACAGTGTCCACACATTTTTTCACACAATTTCAGTCAAGGAATTTCCAAATGCATTCATATCCTTCAGTTTCAGCTGTAGCTGGCTGCCGTGGCGCTACACACAATAATGAGCCCTCAGGAAGCATGTGATTTGCTGCCTCCATGTGAGAAATGTGAAAAGGCAGATGAAGGCCTAGAACGTTTGCAGATTTGGTCAGATGTAATGTCTCACACATACTTATTTGACTTCATTAATGAATATATTTGAATTTGACTTAATAAAGTAAAATAAATATGGCTATTATCAATCATTTATGGTCAATGTATTGATCCCATAAAATTGGTTATCATCTTAGCTATATAATAATAGCAGTAGGAACGCACCTTGCCGCGTTGATGATGTGCGTTGTGTCGTAGCTGAGTCCGTTCACAGGGATTTCAATCACTGTCAGGTAGTCTTTGATCAGCTTGGTTTTCTGCTGCAGTTCTTTCTCCACGAGGAAGTGGACTCTGAGATCCTCAAACATGCCTCGTCCTGGGTAGGCCAGCGGCACGGCTCGGATTTCTGCACAGCAGTGGAGGGGGGAGGGGTCATTTCAATTTGCTCTCATTTTAGGGGGCTGACTCACCATGGGCAGCAGACACACTCTGGGAATTCCACACAGGGCCTTTAAGAGCCTACACACCTGGACCACTGTCTTTGACGGTGATGAGGGGGGCAAAATGCTGGGAGTCGTAGCCGAGCACTATGGGATACTTGTAGCAATCTCCCGGAGGCCAGTGCAGCGGCAGGTAAACCCCACCAACATTGAGGGGGGAAAACGACGAACCTGATTTCATGCTCCTCAGCATCTGGTCTGTGAAAAAAAAGAAACGATTTTATACATTTTTATGTTTCGGCTTTGCAACTCTTCTACATCTTTGCAGTTTCATCTGCATCAATTCCACGGGGAATGAGTGCACATCGTTTCTGGATTATAGTTGTCCTTATGGATGTTATACCCAGGCAAAGATAATCTCCTCCCCATTCCTGACCCCCCCTCCCCTCTGATTAAGATTCTGCCATTACCTGCAATGATGACAATTGGCCTGCGAAGGATGTTGGACAGAACAAAGATGTGAATATCCTCCAATGAGGCGTACCGGAGGCCACCATGGCTGGACTCAGGAGAAGCCATCTCCACAACCTTCTCCCACTCCTCCTGCCAGTTCTGAGGGGACAGAAGGGCCACATTTCACTCTGTCAGAAATGTCAGCGTTCCTCACACTCGCTCTGACTGAGAGGCTCCCCAAAGGAAATACAATGCCTTGCTCTGAACAGTAGATGGCAAAAAGGCACAGATAAGGAGAGCCGATTGAGTAATAAATGTTCTGTACCTGTACCAGTAACTGTGTATTCAAAGGACAGAGGGACAGCTGATGACTACACTTCAAATCCAATCGTATTATTACACCAAAGATTTCTGAACAATTATTTGCAAGGACATTATGATTGAAAAAAAAGTTTAACTAGCCTCCACGAAAAAATCCCAAGAACTTGCAAGTACCACAGTTTGTAAACAAAAAGCAGCCGATATGTAAAAACGACACAAGATAGTGCTCATGATGTCGGTACGATGATGACCACTCACTAGTGTGTTGTAGCGCAGCCCTGTCTGCGTGAACTCCTGCGACTGCAGCAGCTCCGTCTGAAAGCGCATGCGAAAGTTGCGGGTGTCTGTCTCTGTCAGCACGCTGTGCAGAGCCTTGCGCAGGACGAGGTCGGTGTCCTGAACCCCCAGCATGTACTGAGAGGCCGCATGCAGCAGGCAGTTACCATCCCCTGCAACACAGACACAGAGAACCCATTAGCTGTGATTCAGGGCTACGTCATCACTCACACACAGTAGACCTCCACCTCATTACTGTCATACCTCACCACCCTTGCAGAGTTCCATATGGCTAAAGCTTTCTCGGAGCAGCATAGCTCAAGTTCTCTACTAAATAGGAATTGCATCTTTGAGTCAGTTTATGAGTCTATAATATATTTGAAAAAATTGTTTTTGTGACGACCTAATATTTTTTTAACTAGCCCAAAAGACAAATTAATACTCGTACAAGTACTACAGTTATGGCTGGGTAGGCTGCGGTATGCAATTTATTTGAGCCGTTATGAGAAGTAGTCCTGCTCCAAATTCACTGAACTGACAAGATGATGTAGCAACGACAGAATAGAAAATAATATCAGTTTAAAACGAAAACAATGAAGAAAAACATCACACCCTCTCAGGAAACCATGAAAATAGCAGTGGGGATTTCCAGTGCATTCTTACAGCTGTCCGTCATGTCGGACCGTGTGCGTGTATGGCACTTAAAACAGCAATGAAGCAAAACCATCTTTATCACTTACTTCAGCCAAGCCCCAGTACTTTTAATACTGTGTTTTAAACATTTTATAATCTGCTACAACATTATAACTATGCATAAAAATCATAAGCTTGACGTGTTTCACATTTGACATGGCGGCGGAAACATGGTTCTCTCACAGAGAACATGCGGTTCTCTGTGGCTCAGTTGGTAGAGCACAGCGTTGGCAACGCTTAGGTTGTGGGTTCAATCCCCACTGGGGCCACATATACTGAAAATGTATGCATTTACTACTGTAAGTCGCTTTGGATAAAAGCGTCTGCTAAATGGCGTATATTATTATTATTAACATAATAAACTTGTTTTCTACTTTGAAGCTCTGCACGATTCCTCAGGGCAAAAAATAAAACCAAACTTGTCTCAGCTAGATGGAATAAAAACATCCACGGAATCTAAGGGTTCAAAATAAAAAAATTTAGCATTCCGTGAGACTGAACTGCCATAAATGGGCTAAACTAACTAACTAACAAACTGGGAATCTAAGTTGCAATCATCTGCAAGCCCAGTTCTCTAACCACTATAAATAAATTGGCACATTGAAAGTGCCCACAGTACAAGCAAGAGCTGCCTTGGTTTCATTGTTTTCAATTGTCATTTCATAAATGGAAATTAATTTAATTTAATTGACCTGTTTCACGCAGGCAGACTTTACAGGAGGAGAACTGAAACAGAGGAGACTATGATGTTTTCGTGTTATCTCACACTAAGGAGCCAAAGAACATTTAATTAGACATGGTAACAGTTTGCAGACTGAATGTATGCTTAAAATACTAGCAAGTTAGGCCTAGCTAACATGGTATATGTTTTCAAGATAGCCCATTATTGATATGCTAACTCCCCAAATCACCCTATTTTAGGGTGGACACCTCTCTGTCTGATGATCACTTCCTGTTTGAGCGAGACGCATTTTGACTACCTGAGAGCAATTTCCGGAGTGTTTTATCCTATCGTTTTATTTCTTGTTTTAAAGGTTTTAGCAGTTTTAAATGCACATTGAATTTTATTTTTAATCGTGTCTCTTTGATCTTTGGTTGTAACAATTATACATCTCCAAAAATGGAGTCCCTTGTAGGATGTGAACATACGAAGGACAAAAAACTCATGCCGTGTGTTTCCTGTGGATTGTTTTTCATTGTGGAAGCGAGTGAGTTTACGGTCAATTTCGAATGTGATAAGTGTAATTACCTCGAGGAACTCACTCGCAAAATCTCCATGCTTGAGGAGAAGATTTTAACCTTAAAGGATATACTTTAAAAGAATCAGAGAAGAAAATCGACTCTGCCCTCATAAATGATTATTTTATTCATCCGGAGCGTCCTGCTAGCTGCTCTATGCCTCCAAACAATCAAACAATGGATTACTGAGAGGCGTAAAATGAAACTCCCCCCGCTGCTCCAACAGCCGCAACCACAAACGGGTACACTGCTCTGTGTATTGACAATCACAATTCTGACAATTATTCTTATGTATCTGAGCCAGAGCCTGAAATTTGAATTATTGGGGACTTGATTGTGCGTAATATTAAAAATAAACAACACTTGCCTCCTGGGTGGTCTAGCGGTTACGACGTTCGACACTGGCCACTGTGACCTAGGTTCGACTCCATCGGCCGCACCAGAGTCGGCTCCGGCCGGAAGTGCCACTAGGGGGCAGCAACTGTCCGACCCAGGGAGGGGGGAGGGAAGCCGACATGAGTTTGCTGCGTATAGGAGTGGTTCTGGAGTACCGGAGTTGCGGTCGACGGCTTAGCGAGTGCCGTCCCAGAGGAGACAATACTTTGCCTTTGTCACTGCCGGTCACAGGGCTACGGCAGCGTACTCACAATATGAGGGGGGGATTGACATGCAAAAGAGAGGGTATAATTGGCTACGAAATTGGGAGAAAAATGGGAGAAAATCAGAAACAAATTCTTAAAAAAAACAAAAACAACACAACAGAAGACTACAGTGAAATGCTTTCCTGGCGCTCGAGTGAAGGACATTGAACTTATAGATAGAGAACGCACTCGCTGCAGGAAATGCGTCCACTGTTGTGGTATGGGAGTGAAACTCAAAAAGCATTTTCAGGACATTCGCGGTAAACTCAGGCAGCTGAAAAATAATTTCATCCTGTGAGGCCCGCTTCAGGTCTTTAAAAGAGGTTATGAGTCTTTCAGTAGGCTTTTCAACCTTAAATGGCTTTTAGACTGGTGTAGGAAACAGGAGCTGGTATTTGTGAACAACTGGGACTGTTTTTGGGAAAGGCCTCTGCTTTTTGCAAGAGATGGTCTTCACTCCAGTAGGAATGGTTCTTTAATTCTGTCCACTAACATCCAGGAGGCCTGCAAATATGTCTGACTAGGTTCTCACCAGGAGACTCACTATGATTTGACCTCGCCCTCTATCCAGAAGATTGAGTCAATTGTTTCATTACATAGACAGTGCAAGGGAACTCCTATCGGAGTAAAGCAGTAAATCTTATCTCTATAAACTGTAAAACTATACCTGCAGCTGTTGAATATGTTATTTTTACTTTACTAAATGCTAGATCACTGTCAAACAAAACATTAATTGTTAATGATTTAATTATAACATATAACCTTGACTTGCTCACTGAATCTTGGCTGAAGAAAGGCGACCATATTCAACTTATTGAAGCAAACCCAGAGAAAGTGGTCATAGTGGAGGCATAGTTGTATTTCATAAGAGCAATTTTAAATACATTTCTGCCTCACTTAGAGAATTCTGTTCTTTTGAAGTGCTTATGTTCACTATATATAGTCATTCTCCGGTTCTCTGTGTAGTGGTCTATCGCCCCCCAAAACAGAATAATAGTTTTATCTCAGAGTTTTCAGAATTTTTATCTTCTCTTGTAATGAAATTAATTAAATAAAATATTAGCAGGCCAGCTAACAGGTAGAACATTAAAATGTTTGTAGCTACAGTAGCTGCAGATTAACACAGCAAGACATATTTATAAAGCTGTATCTATTCACACACAGTCCAGCTCATTTTAACAGTCAAATATAATGTTCTGTGAGCTCAGCTCTAACAAAACCAATATTAACTAAGGCAGGATAGTGAAGTGGATGGGTCCTATATTATTATTTGTGGAATTACCAGACATCGACAATCTAATAGATTTTTGGTCATTCAGTTGTCGTGGTGTTGTGTTGTGTTGTTGTGCAACAGCTCAGCGAAGCAACTGAGATGACCAGGGCATTATGTCAAAATATTGATATTTTATTTAAAAAAGAAAAAAGGAAAACAAATTCTACCTTTGTGAGAAAAGGTATATGTTTTAGTAACATATGAATGTGTAAATTCATACCACTATTACTACTGTTTAAATCACTAAAAATAAGCAACTTGCAAAATTTAGAAACAACATTAAAAAAATTCACTTTGGACCCTTTTTTTTGTTTTTTTTACCTCCCCAGCACTTTTGAAATCAATCGCCACTGCTAGGACAATTTTTTTTAGGACCTATGTTCTAGAGAAACCATAAACTCGTGAATATTGAACACAACGAATGTTTATGTTTGACTTGCGAGACGCACCCTGTCATTGTGCAACGTTCACCAGTGTGACGATCAGGCAGACAGGCCGGAGAGCATTACAGAGGAATTTCCCCTGAGCACACTTCTCTCTGACTAAGAGCTGGGCGTCCGCCATTACGCTTTTCCTTCCCCTCATCTACCCCGATACATCAGAGCAACCAATTGGCGTTGGAGTTTCCCGGGGGGTGGGGCTTGGCCCAGCCGGAATGCCTCCTCATCACAAGCCCATTGAAGGACCAATTAAAAAAACTTATTTTTTTTTTAAAGGGGATGTTTGAGCGGTCATTGTGAACTCCTGGCTTATTCTCTGGCTCTTCTTCCAGGTTGGTGTGGTGGGCTGAGGCCTGTGAAATTTATCTCAGCACACAGACACCAGCCACCGCCTGAGACAGGTGTCAGGGGAACAGGGAATGCACCAGAAACATTTACATTACATTTACATTTTAGGCATTTAGCAGACGCTCTTATCCAGAGCGACTTACACAGTTTACATTTCTTTACATACAATCCATTTATACAGCTGGATATTTTACTGAAACAATTCAGGTTAAGTACCTTGCTCAAGGGTACAACGGCAGTGCCCCCACCTGGGGATCGAACCTTCAACCTTTGCGTTACAAACCCAGTTCCTTAACCATTATGCTAACACTGCCGCCTATGGTATTGTGGGCCATCTTCCAAGGAAATGTAAATGGCCTCTATGTATCTTAAATCCTAATACGGAAAATATTTTTTTGCATACAGTGTATTGTAGAATTAAATACGTTCTTATATCCACTTTGCATTGCGTATGTAGACTCATATGTACACACAAACGCGTACAAACGCATGAGTATGTAGGCAAAATATATATTATATCTATGTATAAATATTTATATATAAGCTCAAAATACCTTTAAGAACTCATGTAATTATACTGAACACCCTTTTATATTTTCATTAAACATGAATGAGGCTGATCAATTCATAATTTGGTACATTCCACAGTGAGCAGGAAAGTGCACACAGAACAGAGCATGTCATCATTTAGCGCTCAATCTATCCACAGCAAAGGAAACAAGTCTTTCCATACTGCAAGGTAATATTGTGCTCATACAAAAACAATCAAAAGTTTGACTACTGTTCAATTGTATGGCGGCATCACAGAGAACGCCATGCAATTGTTTTGTTTCTAAATTTAGAAAACATTTGTAGGATGAAGTCAAAAATATATTTAAAATATGTATTAACTAAATGGCTGGATCATTACCCATTGAAAAGCTGGTAAAACTACAAACTAAGGTTTACAGATTTTGATTATCCTTAAATGAAGCAATAGTTTCATGTGGTGAAACCCTTGTCGTGAATCTGAAAACCTCCTTCAAACTCCATTTAAAAGGTAAATGCCAATGCATGATATACTACAAAATACAAAGACTATATGTGTCCAAATAAATGGCATATACCTCAAAATCAATCAGTCTCTGCCAATTTTGTGTTTACAGCTAAATACAATAATCACAGGCATTACACTACAGGCATTTATCAGACGCTCTTATCTAGAGCCACTTACACAGTCTTTACATACAATCCATTTTACAGCTGTTCAGGTTAAGTACTTTGTTCAAGGGCAGTGCCCCAGTTGGGAATCAAACCAGCAGCCTCTGCGTTACAAGCCCAGTTCCCTAACCACTATGCTACACTGCTGCCCATCAGGGTCACACTTTTTTGGGGAAAATTATTTTAATATGCGATACTTATATTTTCTCTCAAGAGAAATAAACTGTTTATATTTTTTATCTTAGATTTTGAAACATTACTTTTTCTATGAGAAAGGGCCGAAGATATGACCTAAGATCTTTGCCACTCTGAAGAGTTGGCTGAACTGCTATAATTGACCTGCTTGTGTTCAGGGTGGTTAAACCTGTATTCCACCACGAGGACATAGAACAAATGCTTTACGTCTTTTTCCACCCAACTCAACTGGGGCCATCTACGCACTGGAGGTCCACTGCGTTCTAATTTACTGTTATGTTTCAGATCAAATAGATCAAAAATATTTTAATCATCAGCAGCAGCAAACTGGCAAGCAATTAATAAAGCAATTTTCATAAAATCATAACTTTGCCCATAGGCCACCTAGTGGTTCACAGAACATAGTTTGAGATAGGTTGTCACTAACAAAAAAAATCTTGTTCGATATTCGGAGAAAACATGTAGATTCGTTCCAATGGTATTTGAATATGCATGTTACAGACCTGCCAACAGTGGGAAATCATTTTGAGTACCACTCGTGGAAAAACTGTTGAACAATTGGATCCCTTTTCGTTAGTTAAAAACAAGTTCTGTATAACAAAGTTTTAGCTGAAGCCTCATTTAGTTTAAAGCGTAGTTTAAAGTGAAACCCACATGCTTTGACAAAACAGATCATCTTTCCCATCGTAGAATGTGCAAAGTGCAAAATATGGAAACAAACATAACACCATCATAAACATAACATATCACCTTAGCAGAGAATAGGGTAAATTACTGGTTAAAAATTGTCTGTTGCATTATTGGTAATTTGAGTCAACACTTAGGTATCTTATGGGCACGCCATTTTATCATTTAAAAAAAATGATGATCTAAAAAACCTTTCTTTGGAACATAGGACCCCAGTCTGGGAAATAGCCACAGACCCACAGGCCAAAATCCCAGAACTCCAACAAAGTCCCATTCAGCGGGAGGACACAAGTTTACCCTACCCTCAGCTCCCCGTCCTTATTACAGACTCATCTGATGGTGACAATTCCACTTAGTCATCAGGCAATTGTCCATATTCTGGAATTTACTCTGCTGAAAGTTGACACACGCAGGCACTGGTCAGTCATAAAACAAATACGAAGCTTTGTATTACTTCAGAGAGGAAATTCCACGTTTCTCAGGAAAGGAAAGCTGCGTAACACTCAGATCTTTTTTTCTCTACTTTCATCATGGGAGAGCCGTGTCACCATTACCGTCATTTCATTTCATTTCATATTCATATTCATATTCATGTTCATGTTCAAAGTGCGGGGCAAAATAAATGATTAATGCCACGTGTCTCCCCATATAACGGGGACCACAGTCATCAGATTTCTCACAATCACACGACCATGTACAGTAGGCGCATCTCATCATATGGTTTAATCACACCTGCCAGCAGAGACAAGAGAACTTCAAAGTAGGAGCGATCTAAAAACAAATCAACCGTCAAATATGACCAGGTTTTGTGGAATGACTGTGTGTGTTCTCACACTGTACATGACCCTAACTTGCCAATGCCCCCTGCACTCGATGTTTACTACACTGAAAAAGAATGTCAATGTCCACCTTATTGCTTTTTGTTTCGGACATAATTTATACATTTAAATTTCACCTCTCCACATTCTATCCCTGTCCCCTCTCAGTCTGCACCTCTGGCTAGTACCTCATATGCTGTTAAATGATGACAAAATATTAAACTCAAGTATTGGTTTGGTTTACAATATAAACTCTTGCCTTATTCAAATATTAGAGATAGTACCCTTAATACTTTACTGAAGCATATGCAAAATGTACTTTCTCTCTGATTTCATGGGATATTTATAAAGGGCAACGCTCTAAGGCCAATTAAAAAGGCAACACTGGATTGTGAAGCAAGTGCTTGCATGTTGAACATTGAATACTGAACATTGGGGGGCACAACCACTAACAAATATAGATTGTAGGTACAAAAGACCCCCGCACTTGGTGCACATGCTTACTACACTACCAAAATGTGAATGTCAACCTTTTTGCTCTTTGTTTTGGACATAGTCTAGATTTATAAATCTAAATCTCACTTAAGGTAATGGACAATTATTACTTCACAATTATTTCCCGATAAAAGTTAGCCAACTGTGTCATCTATTTTGCCAAGATACCATAGATTAAAATGTAAAGCTCTAATGTGTGTCTCAAAATGAAATAGAACAAACAACAGTCTTGGCAATGAATGGAATAGCATAATTCATTAAGTGGACATAAAGCTGAGAGGTTTTGCAGAGTCATGTATACTGTACACAAGCGCACTGAGCACACTGTAAACACAGTTTCCCAGAATTCTCCATACAGGGCCAGTCTGTAGGAGCGTTGTCATAGGGGGCGTAAGCGGGACCCGTACCATTGGTGCGCAGCGGCACCAGCCGTTTGACCTCGCGGCACCAGTTGAGCCTCTTCTCCTGCTCCAGGGAGACCTGCATGGCTCGGTCTAGGATGGCGGCCTGGACGACCTCGCGGAAGGCCTGCGGGAAGTGGCTGACCCGGATCATCTCCAGCGTGTGCCGGTGCATGCCACGCAGATGGTGGGCCACGCCGCCGCTCGCCGAGGGCTTGACCACATCATTGGGCACGCGCTCCTGGATCCTCACCGCCTTCAGCAGGTTGCTCAGAAACAGGAACTTAGGCAGAAAACTCTGGCCCTGGGACATGGCGCCTGGTGGTTAATGTCTGCGCAAACTTTGTCTGCTGGATAAAAAGGAGAGGGGAGAGAGGCATGGGATCGCTGGCAGTGGTGACAAGCTTTTTCAAAACTCCCATTCAGTTGGGTGACTGATATCATTTGGGGGAACCAAGAAGCTTTAAAAAAAAAAAAAATCCCCACACCTTCCACCCCAACTTATAGTGTGGGGCCACATGACACCCTCTGCACAATGATGGTGAATTCCAAAGGAGACTTAGAATCCCCTGGTACACTCAAACCAACCCAGTCCCACGGCTTACAACTGGCACACTGTCACAGTACTCTGCGAGAAGCGCTGCTAGCCAAAACTGTTACGTTATCTACATCCAAAACTTTTGCTATTTTTTCATGCTGTAATGAATCAAGAAATGCACCTTTCATCTTCCAGCAAAAGCTATGGAATCTCTAAATGAATATGCACATTTTTTTCATCTACCCTAACACAAAGAGGAACTGCTAGGTTTGAACTCGAAAACGCGGCCAGCAATTACGCAAAACAGAAAGGAACTGACTTAATGTGCGTGCTTTTTTCCTCCACTTTAAACAACTTTTGTTTTGTCTAATATTTTGCACATCTTGAGTTTGATGGTCCTGCGAATGAACTAAAAATAGAACCCGTAAAAATTGAATAAACATTGAATATAAAAATTAAATGTCTTATATGCAGGCGAGGACAAAGTGCTTTGGGATTCAGATCAACCTGGGCCTTAGTCCTGAGAAAATGTGGGTGGGAGATTCTACTTAGGCTATACATCCTACACCACTGAGACTGTCATGTTTTCATCACGGCAAACTGCACTGACCAGTTGAAAGGAGAACAGACATGTAAACTGAGGTGCCAGCTGTGGGAATCCACAAATCTTTAGTTTATGTCACTTCGTTAATATAATCATGCCCGACATTAGTCGACCCAAATGACATAACGATCAGTGGACCGGCAGAGCCTGCTCTGACAGGTTGATATCTGTAGCATCTCGAATGACAACGCTCAAATATGAAACACCATACGTATGCCGTCAGATTTACAGCCAGCATTACCTACATTGTAGCTATACTACCGCCATCACAACGGTCGAACATAAATGACAAACGCTATGAATATTCTTCAATGAATGTCCCAATTTGTGTAAAGTTGGCTAGCAACTTAGCTATTTGGCTAACGTCAATTGACAAGAGCAATGTTATATCTGAGCTTTTTAGGTAGCAAGTTAGCGATAAATTGCACATAATTGTCAACAACGACTATATAGCTATGTTAAGTTATGTTAGCAAGAAAACATTCCAAGAAAATGTACAAAAAATTAAAAAAACGTGTAAAAAAATCTTACCTTTACAAATGTCGGACAATAGCAGAAATATTTCAGATGCGTAACGCTACGTTAACTTTGTCACTTACGTTACGTTAAGTTAGTCTGTTAAATAAGTTAGCCGAAGCAATCCACATAGCGCACAGGCTAGCATCTCATCAGTGTGCTCGCTTGTAAACTCTCAAGTCTCATTAGTTCAATGCGCAGTGAACTTTTGCAAGGCTACTTCAGTTCAGAACGTTTTTTTCTTTTTTCTACTTCAGTTTTTTTCAATCGCGGAAAAGCCCGAACAAGGGGATTTCCAGCCTACGGGACTTTCCACATAGTTTCCATTTCGATAGTGTCCACGGGCGCTAGGGGGAGATCAAGCGAGTATCGCCACTCGATGAACCATCACACCCAGAGAGGAACCTGCATATTGGTAGGATCAAGCTCCGAACTCCAATCAGAGACATCCAACCGCCATATTGGAAGGATACGCTTGTCAAATAAACCCTTCAATCCCTTCTAGTTAAAACATACGGACAAGGTAAAAACAAGAGAGAAAGAGTCTCTGATGCTGTTACTTTCCCTTACCTTTTCAGGGTAGCTTCGTTTTCATGAAATTACAAATATGCAATCGTAAAAGGAAAGTGATTACATTTTAATCTATGGTATCTTGGCAAAATAGATGACACAGTTTGCTAACTATTATCGTGAAATCATTTTGAAGTAATAATTGTCCATTACCTTAATCTTTTGTGCCGCGGATCCCCGTGGCTGCCCATGAGCTGAGATTTATATAAATTGTTAGTACAGCTATAGATCTGTGCGTGGCACTGGACCGTGTGCATGCATGCACACACCAGGCTTAACAGTTATCGTAGTTAAAACTTAAATTAGAACCACAAAGCACTTCGGTCAAAGGGAACCTTGGACAATTTCTGTCTGACCATAGCAGGAACATAGACTCCACCAGGGTCGACGAGGCAGAGTTTGTCCCGACACTTAAAAAGTAATACAATATTATTTTTCTGTTTAAAATATCCCGAAAATTGTTTTGAATTAAAAACACGGAAGAGATGACACTAGGTCTGCGCAGAAAAATATGCCCCTCTCCCGAGTGCTTTGACAAGCGCCAGGAGCGCTGGAATCTTTGGATGAGTGCGTGCGCGTCTCCGCCTTCAGCAGACGGACGCACAGACTACGAGGCAGTCACGGAAGCGGTAGTAACGTTAGGTTAACGTTAGTAACATGGTCAGCCGAAAAGTGGATGCAGTGAATTAATGAAAATAACATGATATTCAATATCGCCCCAACAATAAATGTAAAAACAACTGGCATAGCCTACATTGCAATGCGTAGTTTCAACCTTGGATTGTATTACCATCACAAAATAGCCATCTACTTATAAAAAACGAAATCGCGGAAATAGTGAACACACACTCATAGCTTTCTTATTCCAGGATATCACGTTCTGTGTAAATATAGCCCAGCTATGTTTTGCAACTTTACTGTAATTCTTAGAGCAAGTTAAGGTTATTTTACATGATTTTTCACATAGTTAACTAACCTTTGCTTTTCTTACCAGCTCAACCTAAATACTTTTAAATATACGCGATTTTACAGGGGTTGCACTCATATCGGTGGGGAAACAATCGCTTTCTTAATTAATATCCAGATCAAATTCAGGAACCAGCCCTCAACAGAACACCGCATATAACATCACCGCCATCTATACAGGCTAGGCTACATGAAAGATTAAGCCATTGAAAAAGGGATTTGTTGTATTTTGATATAGCCTACACACTATTCAAAGTGCTTTGAGGGTTTTGACTTTCTCATTCCGATGCTGTTTGATCCATGCTCTTTTTGAACCTCTGCTTTGTCGATAACTGTGCGTCGTTGTAGCCACAGGCTGCCAGCAGAGGGCAGTCACACTATATGAGTGGGTAATATTCACACTAGGGGAACCCAGTGGACAGCCAAAGGAGAAGATATTGCTTTGACTAAACGTATACTTTTTTCATGAATTCATAACGTCAACCATTGTGAAGATGTAACTGAAGAATGTTTTTCACACAACACACACACTTTATTTTTTACAAAAGTTAACCCCTGGAGGGACATATTTAAACACGTGAAACAATCTTTCTACTCAGTCACACATTTTGAACAAACAGTACCAAATTCATCATCTATGGGTGGACTGCCAGTGGGTACAAATAGACTTAATCCATCCACATAAATATCAGCAGTGCTTCATTAGTCATTGACTCATGTTTTGGACCATTCCTTGAGTCTGCAGTCTACGGCACTGCTACTGCTTGCGAATGCAAATATAAAGGATAGAAATCACACTAGAAATGTGAAAGAATGGGTTTCCCCACCACTGCAGACATTGAAAGCTAGCTGAGTCCATAAAAATCAGCATTTGATTTATTTACGATCATTTTGCCACTAAAACATTTTTTTATAATCTGCTTTCATTGTTCAGGCCATCATTGCGAATGCCCTCCCTTTATGTTCATTATTTAAATAGGCAAATCCATAACCACAATTCAGTTTATAAATTGCCAGGATGGTGGAGAATGCCTGGATGAATATTCATTAAGTTGCCCCAAGCTGCCATGCACTGTGATTCATTAGCAAATGCAAATATCACTCACTTTAATTGCCCTTAAACGGGTTCAACATAATGTTGTCATTAGCAAATTATTACTTATTTCCACCATTAATGGTGTAGTGTGGCGTGTGTGTTGCGGCCTAACATAGAGGATTGCATTTGTAATCCCCGTTTCGAACACTCTGTTCACCATTAATAATCATTTTTTAAATCTTTTGATGGATGGTGGGTAAAGGTTTGCATGATGGTCATGCATAATGGTTTCTGTGTCATGCCAATTCCTACCACTGTTTTTCACAGGGGTTTGCAACACAGTTTGACCTCTATATAGAGGTAACTGCCAAAATACAGGAAATACAAACATAAAGTGTCTTAATAAGGCATTGAGCCACCACAAGCCACTAGAACAGCTTCAATGCACATTGGCATAGATTCTGCAAGTGTATGGAACTCTATTGGAGGGATGCAACACCATTCTTCCAGGAAAAATGCCATCATTTGTTGTTTTGTTGATGATGGTGGAAAATGCTCTCTTAGGCACGGCCATGGCATATAGGTTACATCATTTTTTTGCTCATCAAACCACTCATGTCCTGTGGATTAGGCATTATCATCCTGGAAAAAACCACTCCCACCAGGATAGAAATGCTTCACCAGAGGATGAAGGTGATCACTCAGAATGGCTTTGTATTTATTGGTGTTTACCTTGCCCTCTACAGGGTTAAGTATGAAGGTGGCGTCTTATGATTGATTTTGAGACTTTCTGACTCCAAGACTAAAGCCTGCAGTTCTTGAACAATGGTCCTCAGGTTCTTATTTAAACATTAATATTTCAGTGGCTGGAACCCTAACCAACAGTCTCCTAATCTTCCCAATTCCCAAGCCTCAGCATCAAATGTAAATGCATGCAATTTTTACAACCCAGTGATTAAGCTGTATGGAGTTTTTTGAGGCTGATTTCACTCTGATCAACAGCTATCACAAAAAAATATTTGGGAAAGGCAAGAGCCAGAGAGCTAATGAAGCAATGTGATGGATGGATCTTTTCCCCAAAGGGTTCACTAAATGATGATTTAGTCCACACATTATGTATTGAGGCAGTTGAGATTATAGCTTGTTAACATGTCATAGGTTTCCCGGCAATCCCCCCCCAATAAAAACCCTGACTCTGGTTCTCTGCTGGCACTGACAGTCACCTCACTCTCACTGGTGGGGCATGTGGGACTTCAGGGTACGGGGAGATAGGGGCCCCTTCATTCTGCGGGGGTGTGGGTTGACAGCCTGTCAGCAGAGGACAGAGTGGCGGCCATATGTTGCCGTTCCCCCTCCTTCTGCCACTGGCTTAGCGGGTGGTAGCTGTGGGTGTTTGAGTGGTGGTAACTTAGTCTGCAGTATGGTAATGCAACAGCCTATAGTCATTTCCACAGCGTTCCTGGGTGTCTTTGGTCCGGATGGCAAACAGGTTTCACTGAATTGTTTCAACTCGTGAACTCAATCGTGTTCCACAGCAACAATTTTAAGTGATTTGGAGGCCCTGATATCAAACATTACATTGTTGGTTAGATGTAAAAAGCATTCTTAAATCAGTATTACAAGCCAACTGCCTCATTCTGTGGTTGTGCGCACAGTATGCATGTTCCATTGTTGCAAGTTGTACTATGTTCACACCTGACTGCAGGAATAGAACTGCAAATTTGTCCTTTAAACGCATTATGAATTTAACCACTGAGCTGTCGGTGTAAAGTACTGTACCTCAATGGGATTCACAATGTCACTGGTCCTTCCTGCTAAAGTACTAAGCTGTTTCAAATCTTAGTATCCAGAAGATATCCACAGTAAAACATGCTTTTTTGTATTTGCAAACTCCCTAATTTATCCCTTCAGATGGAAGACACGTATTAGCTGCAGTAGTAGTCTGTTTCACTATATTACAGTTTTCCATTGTAGAGAGTTTATTGATATAATTACTGGCCTCTCTTGACACCTTTGGATAGTGTCTGCATTCTGTGTTTAAAGGATTTCACGCACCATATGCTGCCACAGCTGAACATCTTTATGTTCAATTCAGATGCCGATCTTAATGGCAACCTCATTTTAATTTAGTTTATTTCATGTGACAGTTCACATACTACAGCACACACAAATAAATTAATGTTCACTACTGCATACAAAGAAAAAAGGCATTCGATATTCTTAATAGCAAATAACAAACTACAAATTGTGGGCTGAAAAAAATAATAATTTACATCTGACAAAACAGTTATTACTGTGCTAAATCTGTCTCATATAATTTGATGTCACATTGAAATGCTGGCTTTTGGTATCACTACCTCCCTATTTTGCTGCTCCTAAACTTAATTATTAATTTGTGCCTGTACAGCCCATCCTAGCTCTTGGTGCAGTATTTGAACATGGGCGTTGATACTCAAGAAAGAGAGTAACGCAGCCTGCTTGTATAAGTTCACTGGAATCTGAATGTCAGCATGATTCAGAGGACAGAGAAGAGATGAGACCGCGAATACCTACAGTACTCCAACATTGCCACAAGGAAACGTGCGTACGCCAAGTTGGAACCTGACGTGGAGCGAAGTACTTTTCCACGTCAAAGACCGTTTTTATAAATCTGAACTTTGGCGTGGATTTGAGCGTACGCACGTTCTAAGATCAAATCAGTGTGAAAGCATGCTTTATAAATGAGGCCCCTGGTCCATGGTGCCGTGCTTTGTCAGGTTGAAGAGCTTGCTTCAGCTTGTTTTGACTACAAAAAAATACAAATCTACTGTACATCTGGTACCCCCACCCCCTCTAACAAAAAAGCCCCAAACATCTACATATTATCCTCCCCGCCCCCGTTTACCTCCCAATTTGCATGTCAGTGCACGTGTGTGTGTGTGTTTATGTTTGCATGTCAGTGCACGTGTGTGTGTGTGTGTGTGTGTGTTTATGTTTGCGTGTGAGTGCACGTGTGTATGTTTGCATGTGAGTGCACGTGTGTGTGTGTTTATGTTTGCCTGTGAGTGCACATGTGTATGTGTGGGTATATGTGTGTGTGTGTGTGTGTGTGTGTGTGTGTATGCACTAGGGGTGTCACGGTATGATAGCTTGTGACGGTATGATAACCATCATGAAAAATACTGTGGTAATCATGGTACCACAGTATCAATGAGTAATATAAATGCACTGATATAAATTCATGAAATTACCCAATATCAGCGTGTGTACATACATCCACCTTGCATTCGCGTGCATTCAGTGTTTACTGATTATTATTCAATAATGTTATGTTAGCCCTTCAAGCTAATGACTTATAAATAATATATTTATAGAAACTGAAAAAGTTAAGTCAGATTGTTTGAGATTATAAAAACAAACTAACTGTTTTAGCTTGCTAGTTAGTTATTGGCCTTGTTGGTGTATCCATTGTGTCCATTGAGGTTATAACTATTATTTTGACGATTCAACATTAGCAAGCTAGCTAGCTATCTATGTAATATAAGCAGCTTGACTACGCCGTTACGTGCCTTGCTGAAACATATGTAAAAAAATATATATATATTCTCTATTCTATTCTCCTGAGAAAAGCTGAAGATGCATACCTTTAAGTTTTTAGGAAAAAAAATGGCTAACGTTAGCTAGCAATCAATAAGTACGGATGAAGTCAGCAGGAACTGTAGCTAAAATATTTTGAAACGGTCAATATTTTTTTTGGGGGCTGCTATATATATATATAGGCTTTAGTGAAATTCTGGTTTTCGAGTAGCGAGTCTGTAGCTAACTAGCAAGCTACCTACTATGACTGGTGACCACTGAACTGCATTTGGGGTGACGACAGATTTATAAATAGTGGTCACAGCAGGAGAACAATTCAAGAGTAACGTTTTGTTCGACTAAAGTACGTTTTCAAAGATAAGATTGTTAGTTACTCGACTATTGAGGATTAAGTCCATCCTGTTCTCTCACCTCAGAGAGCACCACTCTGCACTGTCTGAGCTTTCTTCCAATGACAACCATTGCCTTGAACCCCGCGAAATAGAAACAGTTCCTAGCGAAATGGTAGAGCTACAGTGAGCTGCTAAATCTCAAACTAGAGACAGACGCTACTCTGCCACAGCAACCTCGTAAAACAAAGACATGTCAGTAAAACCTTGGAGAGCGCTTACGCAACTTTCAGTCCAACACATATTTAACCAGGATAATTATTTTATATCAAATACAATGATATACCACAAACTCAGTTGTGACGGTGGGGGAAAATGTTTATGGTATTATAACCATCAATTCTGACACAGTGGTATACGGTCAAACCGGTGTATCGTGACATCCCTAGTACGCACATGTGTTGTGCCAGAAGCATGCTGGCTGGTGTCACTCTCACTCCATTAGTATGGAAATGAGGTTGATGTGGCAGGTGGCCTTACAACGGGTGCAATTAACGTTCCCCATTAGCTAATTCAGTGGCAAAAACAGACACAGGGCCGAGAGAAGCACACAACACATCGAAGAGGATGACTGAGAACTCCCAGCAAATATTCCCTCGATTAAAAGGAAGGCACAGCGCAATTCCCTTAATGATCCCAAAATGTCCTAAAACAGGTGTAGGCCTATTCCACTACCCCCAAAAACAAAAATGTCAGTGAAGTGCGAACTTCATAAGGAGATTGTTGTTAATTATTGTCGCTGCACTTTGAGCTTATTCAAATCATCTTCATCTGAAAAAAAGTATTCATTAATGTGCCAAAATATAAATCAATAAAAACCATCCTAAATGCATGTTTTATTTAGAATAATTGTAACAAACTTAATTCAACACTTTAGTTATAATGTGCAATACACAACTGACACGTTTGCTAGTCAACAGTAGCTTACTTGACTAGCCAGACCCCTCCGTTCCGCCTCTTCGGGCAAACTGAATGTCCCTTCTCTGCGGGCGCCCGGCAGCCGCTCGCAGTCTCGCCACTTCTCTGTCCTGAACCCCCAATTGTGGAACGATCTTCCGCACTCGTCAGGACCGCCGACTCACTGGCCATCTTCCGCAAGAGACTGAAAACCCACCTCTTCAGACTCCATTACCACTAATTGTCATCACCACTGCTATGTATAGTTGATGTCTGCCCCCAAAAAAAAACCTGAACGTTTCCCTCCTTGTGTTACAGGTACGGTTTGCAGCTGCCAACGACTATGTCTATTACTGTATCACGACACTGATCTCTGGCGTGGTCTATGATTAGGCCTAATTTTACCACGTATTAATACACATTTTGGAAATTGCTCTGGATAAGAGCGTCTGGAAAATGCCTAAAATGTCAATGTAAAATGTAAATGATTAACTTACTCTATGTATTTAGCTTAAAATCTGAAAACAAATACAGTTATGGTGAATACTATAAAACAGCTTTAATTAGGAATTAAGGCATATATAGATGTTGCTTTAAGGATCCAGCTGGCGATCTTCACGTATAGGATGATAATCCAACCTTCTCAAACCACAATTTTGAATTGTGTCATGTGTACATGATTTTAATTTGACTATATGTACATGTTCAGTGCACCCTCCACTCACAAGAATAACACTACTGAGTTGCCTTCTATAGTGTTTTATGAGATTGGTAAACATATTGGGGGGGTCTTCAACCATTCCATACCATTCCAAATGCTTCCAGTTGCACGCCTTTTATCTTTAAAATCTGCGAGAACTACTGAACGGGCTGTTTCTATCGTCTGTTGGCTCCATGATAGCGAAGAGGTCCGTACTGCATTGCGTTTCTTGCTAACTTCGATGTGACATGTCAATTTCGGGGGGCATAGCTAATTGATTTGAAAGCAAGAGGCTTTACCTCCATTTAAATATTCAAATAAGTATGTGAGAACCGATAAGCATGCTCAGAATTAAATCTGCTCGCATTTTCACCTTAACATGTAATTTCACCAACAGTGACTGTCACTGTTGTGACTCATTAAAACCCAGACTTACAGTACATTTTCTGTATGAGTGTGAAAAGGAGGAGAGGGGATAAAT